>JARQOC010000002.1:362542327-362641832 GCA_033576535.1 Allobates femoralis
TGCAGTAGAAGTGCGATAATGATTTTAGACACTTACATGCCTGGTACTTGAGGCCGTCTCCCTGTGTGTGCTGGGACTTGTTGTGCTGTGCTCATCATGTCTGCTCGCCCCCTCCCTTATGCACGCCCCCTCTCAGCCTGCTATAGTGCTGTGAGGCTGATTGCGTCATAAAGGGGCGGGGCTACCGTGATGCCGCGATTTAGCCCCGCCCCTTTATGACGCAATCAGCCTCACATCACTATAGCAGGCTGAGAGGGGGCGTGCATAAGGGAGGGGGAGAGCAGACATGATGAGCACCGCCCACACGTCCCATCACACACAGGGAGACGGCCTCAAGTACCAGGCATGTAAGTGTCTAAAATCATTATCGCACTTCTACTGCAGCCACTTAGCACACAACAACAGTGCTGCTAATGGTTTACTAGGCTGCAGGGGCACATATTAACAATGTATGAGGGTCATCCGAGGTGGTTGGTTCCTATGCAGATTACCGCAACCGCGCCGCAACCGCGCCGCAAGTGCGGCACAAGTGCGGCAGATGCGGTAGATGCGGCAGATGCGGTTTTCTCACCGCATCTGCCGCGAACGCGGGTAAGCCCGAGCCTGACTCGGGGTTAATGCTTCTGGTAGTGAATGTTAACCCCGAGTCAGGCTCGGGAATAACGCTAGGAAGGTTAACCACTGCAGATAAATAATTATTGGTCTTCCTTTTCTGGGGCAGGCCTCATTAGAAACAGTTTTATCATAGCAATTGATGGTTGTCATGACTGCACTTTAGAATACCTTCAAGCAATTTTTCAAACTAACTCTTTCACATGTCTTAACGTAATAATGGACCATTTTTTGTTGTAACTCAGTTGAGTAGTTCTTGCTACATTCTGGCTTAGAACAGCTGTGGAATCGGTCTCATCACAGTATGGAACTTACCACTATACCAACAATTCCTCTGTACCATATCCATCTATACAATGCATAAAAAGTAAAATCTTAAGGGCTCGGGCACACATCAGTGAAACTCGTCCGAGTTTACTGTGTGGACAAATCGCATTGCTCTCGAACCAATGTTAACTAATGTCCGAGAGCACATTTCCTAGTCTCGCACGCATTTTCCGCATCCGATTCTCAGATTGCGAGTCAATCGCGACTTCTGCGATTCTATGGGAGTCTTGGACGAGACTCGCCAATGCAAGTCTATGGGTCTGACAAAAAAGACGTACTGTACTCAGGCCACCCTCGGACCATCTGAGTCTGATGAGAGTT
The DNA here is from genome assembly GCA_033576535.1 of Allobates femoralis. NCBI lineage: Eukaryota > Metazoa > Chordata > Amphibia > Anura > Aromobatidae > Allobates > Allobates femoralis. The sequence goes on from JARQOC010000002.1 coordinate 362,543,588, forward strand.
TTAATTGATATATTCTCATTCTGTAGCTCAGACAACTGTACAAAATGTTCCTGTACATGATTATACTGTAAATAGCTGCTGAGAAAAAAATGGATTGCACTCGGACAGCACTCGCAAGCCAAACTGACCAAAAGTCGCATGACACTCATCCGACTCTCGGATCCATTAATCGGACCGTTTTTTCACTCGCATGTGTGTCCGTACCCTAAGAATTATAATTTTGTAGTACGTTCAGATATTTCTAGCCTCATTTTGGCTACTACAGTGTGTTCATTAGGCTGAAGGCACACTGTGTGAGGGACTCGTGTGAGTGCAATACGAGGGAAACATTGCACTCGGACCAGTGTTGCCCTATCACGCAGGGCACACTGGTGCGTGTTCCCCGCACTGAACTCGCTTTGCAAGTTGAAAGCGAGTGCAGTTGCAGCATGCAAAATCTCGCATCCATAGACCACACGGTGCGATACTCTCAGCCGTGATTTAATTTTCCCCGCTGTGCCGGTACAGTAACTAATCATCTTGTACCACTGTGACAGCAGCGGTACAATATGTTTAGCTTATATAGTGATGATTTTTGTGCATACTGATTTCCAGGGTTATTGTAGCTATTAACCCCATCAGTATCCTCTGCGCGGCATGTTTGCGCAAAGAGTGCTGATGTGGCTCAAATCCCGTTGATGAAGGGGTTAATAAGATGCTGGTGTGGTGACACCATGTGTGTAGAGAGTGTCCTCACTCCCTGGAGACATGGTGTCATCACACCATGTGTGTGCAGGGGTTAAATCATTAGTAATTAGTGTTTAAGTAATTGTCGGCTTTTAATTCTCACTGTAAAAGCCTGCGCTATGTTACTGGATATGGGGAGCTGTCCCCGCTGTGTGGTGCTGAAGCCCTGTCTCGACTTCAGCACCTGGAGTGTTCAACACCACACAGCGGGGACAGCTCACCATATCCAGCATAGCGCCGGCTTTTACAGTGAGAAATAAAAGCCGACAATTACTTAAACACTAATTACTGATGATTTAAGCCCTGCACACACATGGTGTGATGACACCATGTCTCCAGGGAGTGAGGACACTCTCTACACCCCTTCAACAACGGGATATGAGCCACATCTGCACACTCAAGTCAACGAGAATTCTGAAGTTTTGCACATGTTGCTTTTTTTTCCTTGCAAATTTGCTGCAGAAATAAATCTGCAGCATGTCAATTATTGCAGCATTATTGCAGCGCTTTTACACCCATATACATGAAAAATGCATGCAAAAACCCATAAAAAATGTATCAAAAATGCATTGCGTTTTGCTCCGTTTGCCTGCCAGGAGATGTAGATTTGGTGCAGAAATTTCTGCAACCAAATACTCAATGTGCGCACATAGTCTTTAGCTGTCCATAAAAAGGAGGGGAATTTAAGGAAGGCTTAACAGATTGTGTTTTTTTTCATACATTGCTCTTTACTAGTTGTTTCCATATGTGTTTCTTCATAAATTTGTTGTTTTCAGTCTGAATCCACAATGTACATATTTGGATAAAAATAAAGAGAACTACTGTGGGAGCATGTCAGCCCAAACTTTTGACCTTAAAGGAATGAACGATTAACTCCTCCTCACAAATGGATGTCACTGTACATTAGAGTGACCGGATCTCATATTGGGGGGGAAAAAAATGTCGGAATCTTGTTAGTCTGGACCCCACAAAGCGATTCCCCTTTCCAGATGTTGAGATAGCCAAAATTTGAGCTCGATCAAACGACGTTAACCCGTGCCGTTCGTCGCTCAAAGTTTGAAAAAATCCAAATTTTTGGCCAAAAAGGTGACATATGAAGCCATAACTCCAGAACGGTAAATAATAAAAACACGCTTAATATCTCAAAAGAAAGCTAATGTTGTTCTTCAAAATTTATATTTTATACATAATTGTTATTTTAAGTCAAACTGAGTTACAACAGCTTTTAGCCCCAAGAACGTGACCTGGTACCACTAGGAGCATACTTCGTATATTTTGTTATTAAGTGATAAATTTTGTGTTTTTTTGGTATATTTTTGAGTGTATAGTAGAAATATAATAAAAAAACAAGTAATACTGATAAGTCTAATGACATTTTTTATTTTAAAATATAAAAATGAGGTATATAATACATACATTATTTTGAGGCCAGGTGTTGTAAATTTACTTACCAAAGAAACGTTTACATTCTTTGACCGATTTAATATGAAAACAGATTTCCTAAGACAAAATCCAAACACCTGGCCTCAAAATAATGACTTCCAAGAAGGATTGAAAATTGTCAAAACATTAAAAGTAGTTAATGATATGGCTGAGCGTGGTGTTAAATCAATAACCGACTTTAACGACCTTCTGACAAAAGATGAAGAACAAAAGCAATATGTCCTGCAAGTTGTAAGCAAATGCCGAGCATTATATTCTGACGTTTCAAAAACTACTTTAACAAAAGCTCTAGAATAGATTAGATAACTATGTAAAACTAGATGACGGCCCGATTCTAAAGAATCGGGTAGTCTAGAATCTATATATAGTTTATTTACTAATAGGGGAGTGGGGTGAAATTATTGTGTGTATACAGGTGGCTCAGTGGGTAGCAGAGTATACGGTGGCTCAGTGGTTAGCACTGCGCGGTGGCTCAGTGGTTAGCACTGCACGGTGGCTCAGTGGTTAGCACTGCGCGGTGGTTCAGTGGTTAGCACTGCGCGGTGGCTCAGTGGTTAGCACTGCGCGGTGGCTCAGTGGTTAGCACTGCGCGGTGGCTCAGTGGTTAGCAGTGAGTGCGGTGGCTCAGTGGTTAGCAGTGAGTGCGGTGGCTCAGTGGTTAGCAGTGAGTGCGGTGGCTCAGTGGTTAGCAGTGAGTGCGGTGGCTCAGTGGTTAGCAGTGAGTGCGGTGGCTCAGTGGTTAGCAGTGAGTGCGGTGGCTCAGTGGTTAGCAGTGAGTGTGGTGGCTCAGTGGTTAGCAGTGAGTGCGGTGGCTCAGTGGTTAGCAGTGAGTGCGGTGAGATTGGTCAGCGCAGCGCCGTGGGCAGAGTGGTCAGCGCAGCGCCGTGGGTGGAGTGGTCAGTGCAGCACCGTGGGCAGAGTGGTCAGCACAGCGCCGTGGGCAGAGTGGTCAGCGCAGCGCCGTGGGCAGAGTGGTCAGCGCAGCACCGTGGGCAGAGTGGTCAGTGCAGCGCCATGGGCAGAGTGGTCAGCGCACACATACACACACACACACACTCCACTATACTTACCACCGACCCTGCGTCTTCCCCGCCGCCTGGATCCTGAGTCGACATGTCGCCGCTCCCGGACGACTGGATTCAAGATGTCGTCCAGGTAGTTTGGCAAGACATCTTGGACGCTATATTGGATCCAGTAGATCTGGGGCGGCGACATGTCGACGGAGGATCCAGGCAGTGGACGCAGGGCCGGTGGTAAGTATAGCGCAGTGTGTGTGTGTATGTGTGTGTACAAAGTTGAGGGAAGTGCGGACAAAGTGACGGAAGTGCCTACATACACACATATATACACATACTGTACATTGCATATGGAGGGGTGAGGAGAGCGGAGGCTGGAGGGGTGAGGAGGGGTGAGGAGAGCGGAGGCTGGAGGGGTGAGGAGCGGGCAGAGGACAGGGGGGTGGGCTGGAGGAGCGGGCAGAGGACAGGGGGGTGGGCTGGAGGAGCGGGCAGAGGACAGGGGGGTGGGCTGGAGGAGCGGGCAGAGGACAGGGGGGTGGGCTGGAGGAGCGGGCAGAGGACAGGGGGGTGGGCTGGAGGAGCGGGCAGAGGAGTGTGGGGTCGGCTGGAGGAGTGAGCAGAGGAGTGTGGAGTCGGCTGGAGGAGCGGGCAGAGGACAGGGGGGGAGGCTGGAGGAGCGGGCAGAGGACAGGGGGGGAGGCTGGATGAGCGGGCAGAGGCTGCAGGAGCGGGCAGAGGCTGGAAGAGGAGAGAGGAGGCACTGGGACAGACGGGAATGTTCCTGGCCGGAACGTTCCTCTTCTGTTCCCTGTAGCCGGTCGTTGCCTGGCTACCCCGCACTGGTGACATCACCCCCATGGTCCGGAGGCCATCACGGAAGTAACCTTCGGGTTTTCCGGAAGTGGCCTTCGGCTTTTATATTATAGATTATCAACTCATGTAGGTACTACGTCTGTATCTTTTCTGTGTCTGTTTTGTATGTATTATATACCTCATTTTTATATTTTAAAATAAAAAATGTCATTAGACTTATCAGTATTACTTGTTTTTTTTTATTATATTTCTACTTTAAACTCAAATTTTGTGTTTTTTTGGTATATTTTTATCACTTAATAACAAAATAATAGAATTATTCTTACCGTTAATTCGGTTTCTAGGAACCTTCCACGACAGCATAGGAGGTTGCCTCTCCACGCCCTAATTGGGACAGGAAGCACAAGAGAGGTTAAAAGGACCCTCCCACCTCCCACTAGCCAGTGTCTTACAAAGAACCATAGCCTGAGAGTAATAATAACAGTAACACATTCCAGGAAAAATCGAGGAATATAGGGAGGGAAATAAGTGCTGTCGTGGAAGGTTCCTAGAAACTGAATTAACGGTAAGAATAATACTATTTTCTCTAGTCACCTTCCACGACAGCATAGGAGGGATACCAACGAATTAATACTTAGGGTGGGACTACAGCCTGCAGGACTATCCTGCCAAAAGCCAAAACCCCAGGGGAAGCCAGGGCCAGACGGTAAAGCTTTGGGAAGCATGCAATGAACCCCAGGAAGCAGCCTAGCAAATCTGCTCCGGAGAAGCCCCAGCCCCTTTCCTCCCAGGAGACAGAGGGAAAACTGGAGAAATGAGCAGGAACAGCTGGGAAAGGAAGGAGTCCGGAAAGACATTCCGAAACCAGGAGGCGAAAGTACTTATAGCCACTGCCTCGCCCGTATGACGACCAAGGGGCCGGACAAAGAAAGAAAGTCCACCACCAATGGAGTCCGCGGATGTTGACAAAAGGAAGGAAGAAACATCCACTGGGAGCGAAGGAAGGCTGAGACGACCTCGGGAAGAAACGAAGGGTCCAGGTGAAGGACAAAGCCATCATCCAGGACAGACAGGGACGGGTCCAGGACAGAGAAAGCCTGAAGCCCCCCAACACATTGGCCAGAAGCAATCGCCAGCAGAAACGCCAACTTGTTAGACAGCAACCGGATATCACAGGAGGACAGCAGTCCAAAGGGAGGGCGAGAAAGCCCAGTCAGGACAACAATGAGGACCCAGGAGGGTGGAAGAACCGGAGTCCATAAACAAACACGACAAGCAGACCCCAAGCATCGCCGAAACCAGTGAAGAATTGCCAAATCTGTGGCAAGCCTAGAACCGAGCACCGAACCCGGCACGTACAAAGTGCTGGGTTGAAGACGCCGGCCCCAACCATGCCGAAAAAAATCCACAACATGAAAAAGTGGGTTGGAGGGGGACAAGAAACAGAAGCACACTAGGAAAAAAAAATCGTCACACTGGCATGACAAAGTGCAGTAGTGACCGGAATGCGGAACTTCCGCAAGGAGGCCCCCAACTCGGCCGACAGGCCCAGAGTCCTCAGCCCATGGGCCTCAGAAACCCTGCAGCTAAGTTGAGCTGTCGTGGATCCGAAGGAACAGATGACCACGAGACAGCAAGCCGAGGTCCGAATGCAAAAGGACTGGTACACTGACCTAGAGCGCCACGAGCAGGATGTACCAATACCACCTTGGCCATAGAGGGCCCTCAGTATAGTGTGGACTCCCTCTTCCCAGACCCTTCACAGGGATCTCACGAGAAGGGGGGGGGACAGGAAGCCAGAAGCATTAAGAAAAAAAAAACAGTCTGGGAGAAGAAGGTCCATCCCTTCCCCTGGCCTTAACTCAAGGTTCAGGGAGAAATGGGTGGCTACAGTACGAATCGCACGGGAAGCAGAAAGGTCGAGCTCCGGGCATCCCAACTGGCGACCAGGGAGCAGAACACCGCTGGACCAGGCTCCCCCTTCCCGGGAGGACCTCCCGGAGGCCGAACCCCTGCCTGAAGGGGTAGGGATCCTATCAGGTGGACTACAGAAGGAAGAGGAGGAATGCGGTCGGATGAATACACTAGAACTTCCCATCCCCGAAATGGAACAAGAGCAGCAAGAAGGACCTCAAGTACTGCTCTCAGTTCCCAGTGAAAAGAGGACTGGGAACTGAAGGCGCGACACCAGACTCATTGGAGAGGGCCACCACTGCCCCCCCCACCTAGGTTGGCATCCGAAGGGAAAGCCACCAGGGGAGTCTAAACCCAGGCCACCCCTAAGAGCAGGTTGTTGGCATTCAACTACCAGAGGAGGGATGAGGATTCAGAAAACGTCAGTCTGCCCCAACAGGACAAGACATAGACCAGAAGAACCTGAGAGCGAGCCTGAGCCCACCTGACAGGCGGGATGGAGATCGTCAACGATCCCAGAGCCGACATAGTCGCCCGAAAGGAGGGAGACGCCCGACTGCGCAGAGCCGAAAGCGCAGCAGAGACTCCACCACCCTGCTCCCGAAGGACTGAGGAGAAGGAGCAAGGAGAAGGAAACAGCCCAGACATAGCACCCAGACAGAGGCTGCAATCCAATAGGAAAGCAACGACCTCCGCCATAATGATCGAGAAACCCCGGAAGCCGAGGAGAACCTGAAGGGAAAGACCATGAAAAGAAAGCGGAGGACTGCTCCTCTGTACAGGATGGTGAACCTGAGGAGCATCTGGTGGCGAGGGTGAATGGGCACCCGCAATATGCGTCAGTCAAGTCGATAGGAGCCATCTGGTGGCGTAGCCCTGCCCACTCAATCACAGCAGTGATCGACATTATATTGAAATGACAAAAAGCCATGACGGGGGAGGCGTTGGAAGCCGACGATGACACGAGCCCCTCCAGAGGGCTAGTTCGACCAAGAAGAGCCGGGAAAGCCCCAACCCTCCTCACAGCCTGGACAGACAAGAAGACCTTCGGGCGAAGGAGATCCCGAACCCCGGTGTACAAAAGATCCTAAGTACCCTGAGAGGGCAGGATAGGGACCCGGAGAGCAGGCGGAGGAGGCGACTCGAACATGATGAGGAAGCCTTCGGAAAGACCCTCAGAATGCCCTGGCAAGCGGCGAAGTCAGCCACTGGGGGAGAACACCACAAAGCATTCACTGATCTCAGGGAGACCAGTCCCAGAACCCACTGCGGGCAGCAGGCGAAAGCGCCCAACACAGAGAATTCCGAGGCGTAATGCCTCCTGGGAAATATGAATATACCACTAGAGCCCGAGGCGCCTCGGGTAGGAGGCTCAAACACAGGACCGGGGGAGAAAGGCAGAGAGTTCGCTCTTTTTCTTCCCCCCCCACTGAGCCACTGAGTGGCAGAGTACAGCAGCTGCAGCGGACAAAGCATGAGGACATCTAGTCTACTGCCTACAATGGAACTCCACCGGCCCAGGAACCCCTGGCTAGGAGGTCTGAGGCACCGAGTACAAAAGGGGCCACCATCTGGTAGGCCGCACCGGAAGAGCCTTGCGCTCAGTTGCCTGGTCCATAAAGGCAACAAGGCCAGGCCCAAAACCAAGACCCCAAAGAAGGGTAGAGAGCAGAGTCTCATCAAGGCACTCCTCAAAGTCAGCCACAAAGTCCGTCAGGCGGAGTCGGACAAGACCGAGATACAGGCCGCCAGACGGACCGACACAGCACAGGCATCTGCAAGACACCAGGACGCTCACCGGAGAAAGGGAAGGAAGACAAGGAGCTCCTCTCAAGGGGAGCCCCATGAAGGGTGCCCAGTTGACCATTGCCCAGGAGACATGCGGAGGCCGAGTACACCCGAACGGGAGACAAAGAAGCCCCCCAAGACATAGTCAGAAGGCCCTCAACTATGCAGCCCATCTGGCCCAGGTGGGAGGCAGCCTCAAAGGGGAGCGCAGTCTTATTAGCTACACGCCGACCTGCACCCATACCCCTGGGACATCCCCGTGAATCAGAGTTGCCACGAAAGAAAACCAACGACTGGGATTACCCCTGAAGGAATTCTCAGGAAAGCTCCAATCCTGAAAGATGGTAGAATGGACTGGAAAGCTGACTGGTCTGGCAGATCCAAAGCCGCCAACATCCCCAGACGGTAGAGCTTTCCCATAGAGCTCTGACCCGCCCAAGCCCAAGTTCCTCAAAGTAGAAGAGGAACCTACTCAGTTCAGTGCACTGGAGGATGGAGCGACATCAGCCCGAACCCGAGCCTGGCCTTCCCTCTCCCAGGAGCATTCTCTCGAAAGGAGCTGCCAGAGAGAACGAGGAAAGGGAAGCCTGAATCTCCAGGAAAACCCGGGATCTCAAGCCATTCACTAAGCTAGGGTGGGAAGCCCAACCACGACAACAGGGATTAATGGACCTCCCAGAGGGAGTCTGGTGCCAGACTTGTCCCTGAACCAAAGCACAGTCAAGGGACCAAACAAGAAAAACGGCCCATAGGCAGAAAAGAGGACCCCCCCCCCCACTCTCCAGCAGCATACACTGTGGCAGGGGAAAAACTGGCACTGCAGATGCAGGAGAAGACTCAGTAGCACACATAGGACAGCACCTTACCGTGGCTCAGAAGTCTTCAGGGAAGCCTTCCTAAAGAAAGGCCTGCCCCCCAGCGTCTGTAATGAGTTCCCCGCTTCCCACACTGGGTCCTGGGCAGGCCACCTGCAGTGGTGGCATGGTTGCATGCTGCCCGCCGGGTCCCGCCACCGGGGAGCGCGTGACCGGAAGTCCCGCCCACCGGCATCACTTCCGGTCGCGCTGAAACAGCACGAAAGCGCGGGAAGCGGCCGGCGGGCTCCGGAACAGGGGACGCCGCCGGCCAGGGAGCCCACAGCCCGCATCACCCCGAGGGGATCCGGAGGGCCAGGGCAGCGGTCCCACATACGTGGGAGCAGCAGGAGGAGGAGCGGAAGCCCGACCAACGCTGCCCGGCTGGAGACCAAAACCAGGAACAAAAAAGGTATGCTGCAGCTCGCCGGCCACCACAGCATAGGAGAAAGAAAAAACCTCTCCATGCCCCATGGGGACAGGAAAGACACTGGCTAGTGGGAGGTGGAAGGGTCCTTTTAACCTCTCTTGTGCTTCCTGTCCCAATTAGGGCGTGGAGAGGCAACCTCCTATGCTGTCGTGGAAGGTGACTAGAGAAATACGAAGTATGCTCCTAGTGGTACCAGGTCACGTTCTTGGGGCTAAAAGCTGTTGTAACTCAGTTTGACTTAAAATAACAATTATGTATAAAATATAAATTTTGAAGAACAACATTAGCTTTCTTTTGAGATATTAAGCGTGTTTTTATTATTTACCGTTCTGGAGTTATGGCTCCATATGTCAGCTTTTTGGCCAAAAATTTGGATTTTTTCAAACTTTGAGTGACGAGCGGCACGGGTTAACGTCGTTTGATCGAGCTCAAATTTTGGCCATCTCAATATCTGGAAAGGGGAATCGTTTTGTGGGGTCCAGACGGACAAAATTCCGACATCGATTTTTTTGTGGTCACCCTACTGTACATACACATAGAAAGTAATTTACCATATCATTACATCCAAGTAAGAGCTGGTTATGATACAGATGCATTTAGTAAAACTAGAGCTAGCTTACATTATGCAGGATATTGTTGACCTATGCTTACATGGGGGGCCAACACTTGGAACCCCCACGATCAGGGGCGTAACAATATGGGTTGCAAGGGTTACGATTGCAATGGGGCTCGGAGAGGCCCTTGCCTGTGAACCCCAGTGCCTCATCACATGGATGTGTGTCCCCAAGGACGCGCATCCATGTCACTGTGCGGCACACTACACAGCCTCTATGGCTGTCTACTGCTGCCACCCCTGCCCATCACTTCCTCTTACCACTTGCGTTTCACTATAGAATGCATATAGCTGGTTGGTGCCGCCTCTTTCACACTAGGAGAAGGCAGCACTTCCTGCCATATGCATTCAACAGTGGAATGCATGCCAGCACCAGCTCCTCCACCTGTATTTTCAGTTTTCACATTGAGACCAAAGCAGTGGGGGAACCAGGAGGGGTGAGTAATGTTTTTTTTTTTTTTTTATAAGTGGGTACATGATGGCCAGATGATTATAGAGGGAGGAAGAGGGGGGTGCATTATAATATATGGAGAGTTATGAGGCTACATTATCCTATATGGAAGGATATGAGGCTGCATTAAACTGTATGGAGAGCTATGAGGCTGCTTTATTCTGTATGGAGGGCTATGAGGCTGCATTATACTGTATGGAGGGCTATGAGGCTGCATTATACTGTATGGAGGGCTATGAGGCTGCATTATACTGTAAGCAGGGTTATGAGGCTGCATTATACCATATGAAGGATAATGAAGATGCATTATAATAATTGGAGGCAGGGCCGTATCAATAATGAGGTAATCTGAGTGCCTGTCTCAGGCGGTGCCACCTGCTGGTGAAAGAGGGGGCGGCATCTGCAGGGGGTCCTCATGTTCTCCTGCATGCGCGGGAAAAGTGAGAGCCGGAAAAATCAGAGAGGAGCCTCTTGTGCTGAGATACCGAAGATAAGCAGCTCCAGATCACAAGGTGACTGATCTGCTGCTGCTGGACAGAGAGTGAGGGAGGGTCTGGGACCCAGGGGCTGTGAGCATGTGAAGCTGCACATGTACAACCAGCACAGAGGACTGTGTGATGTATCTGTATAATCTGTGTGTGAGCAGTGTGGGTGTGAGCTGTGTGTGTGTTGTGTGGATGTGAACTGTGTGTCTGTCTGTGTGTGAGAGCTGTGTGGGTGTGGGTGTGAGCTGTATATGTGAGTTGTGTGAGAGTTGCATATCTGTGTGTGAATTGTATGTGTGTGAGCTGTGTTTGTGAGTTGTGTGTGAGATATGTGAGCTGTTTGCGTCTGAGTTGTGTGTCTGTGTGTGAGTTGTGTGGCTCTGTATGTGTGTCTGTATGGTTGAGCCAATCCTACTATTTCCATTAATGACCCTTGTTCTGGATTCGTCTGTGTGGTTTTGTATGTGCGTGTGATGGCGCTGACATACGTGTTTGAACATCTTTTTTTCTGTTTCTCTAAATTAAAATATCCACTATTGTCCTCATTTCACTTTACAGCATAGATACAAATCTGTACAAACTAGATTTATTTCTAACAGTTGAAAAAAAACTTACTGGGGGGGCGCCATTTTGCAGTTCGCCTCAGGCAGCACAGAGGCTAGGTTCACCCCTGATTGGAGGATGATGGGGCGGTAGGAGGATCTTCTAAACCAGGATGGGGGACATGTATACCAGCAAAAGGGTCATATTCCAGGAGGAGGACCATATAGAGCAGGATGAGGGACATTAATACATAATGAAGGGGGAGAGCGGTCAATTTGTGAGTCTTTAAGTCTTTATAGGGTATAGAATGTTACATGAGACCCAAACATCTGATCAACATGTGCGCAGAGGGGCCCAGGTCAAATTTCACACCAGGGTCAATTGAACTCTAGCATTGGCAGGAAATTGTGAATGTATGTGCTTAGCTGGGTTCCCTGGTTTGGCTGCATACAATTTCAAAAAGTGTATATATATATAAAAATGATCCACTTGGAGAAATTAGAACCGGATGGATAGAAGCCGCGCTGACCACAATAAGAGAAACAGAGTAACACACACACTCTGTTTATTCAGCCTACGCGTTTCGTGGCAAACAGGCCACTTCATCAGGGCTCCTGATGAAGTGGCCTGTTTGCCACGAAACGCGTAGGCTGAATAAACAGAGTGTGTGTGTTACTCTGTTTCTCTTATTGTGGTCAGCGCGGCTTCTATCCATCCGGTTCTAATTTCTCCAAGTGGATCCTTTCTTTTTGCCGGGAGCCTGCTGCGACCATATGTGCTTGTCCAAGGGAGTTGTGACCATTCACAACCAGACCAGGTGAGTCTGTATTGTGGGAGTCCGTGTGACCATCAAACCCGAAGGTATTACTCTATGTGCGCTTCTTTTCCTTCTTATTTGTATATAAAAATGAAGCAGACCTGCAGAGACAACATCACCCTGTGTCATTGTGATGTGTTTTTTTTTATTTCCAAACAAGATGTGCGTGTCTTGTTCCAACTGAGCATCCTTTAGTGTCCCTCTGGTGCTATTATTAATGTGTGCTTTGCCAACCTGTCATCACCATGACAATGTTACTAGGACCGTAAGGCTGTTACTGGAAAAACACGGGATGGCATCCACTGGGAAATGTGCCTACAGTGATTACATACATTTGTTTGTGTTTCAGCAACTGGAAATGTTGATATAGATATGTTTGCATGTTATATTCTCATAAATTAGCAATAAAGAGTATTTCTAAACAAAAAACACCAGTTTATATGAATACTAGAATTGTGTTAGATTTTCGATTAATTTCTTTCTTTGCTATAGTTGTGTATGAAAAAACCCATTGGTATGGCAGTTATTAAAGATCCACCCAAAGATGAAACCTAACGCATACTCCTGAAGAGCAAAAATGACAAAAAAAATCTTTCAATAGTTGTTTGTTGAATAAAGCTTTGTAGTCTTGACTTAAAGGTGGAAGGTACATGTTAAACATAACTTAGGATCATAGATTGTTACAGTCCTGCTCATTGCTATTGGCACCCATGAAGTTTAAGTACATAATGTGGAATATCTCCTTAAAAAAATGAATCAATTGAAACAGCTTTTATGGATAGGGCACTCATGTTAAATACAAAAGAACAAATGATAAACAGTAATTTAAAACAAAAAAACAATGGGAGGGAAATATAGGAAAACCTAAAGCTTGCTGTGACATTGGTATTTGTACCTTTTACATTAAATTACTATGGAAACACATTTTGACTCGCCTGTGGTAAATCGCAAATGAGAATCACTTGTAATAAATTGTGCCCATGTGACATGAATTAGACAATGAATGAAGACTTCAGTGTTTTAAAAAGACACATGTTAGGCCCTGTTCTTTGTCACAATAGTGTTGACAAAGGAGCTGTCTGAAGACATCAGAATTGATATTTTTAGCAAACACAAGACTTCTAAACTATATGAGGCCATCTCCAAAGACCTTGGTGTCCTAGTTTAAAAGTGAGCAATGTTATTAATAAGTTTGCCAAGCATTAAACTATCAAGAACCTCCCTGGATTGTGTGGAAAAGAGTCAAGAAATGTCTTCTAAGGTTGGTGCGAATGGTGGAAAAAACATGTCAAACATGCAAAGACTCAAGGCCAACCAGGAACGTTCTGAGGTCATTGTTTCAACAAGCACCATATGCCACACACTAAACCAAGCAAAGTTTTATGGGCAACGGCCAAGGAATAAACCATTGCTGAAGAAAATTCATAAAAATGGACGACTGATCTTTGACAAAAAGTACCTTGACAAACCACAATTGTTCTAGGAAAATATTCTGTGAACAGATGAAACAAAAATATACCTTTTTGGCAATACAAAGCAACAGTTTGTTTACAGCGTAATGAAGCTTACAAGGGAAAGAGCACTCTACCAACAGCTAAGCATGGTGGAGGATCCATAATGCTGTGTGGTTGCATTGCTGCATCCAGTACTGGAGGCCTTCACCATATCACAGGAATCATGAAATCAGAGAGTAATCAAGAGATTTTAGAGAGAAATGCCCTACAAAGTGTAAGATAACTTGGTTTGAGTCAAAGATCATGGGTCTTCCAGCAAGACATTGACCCAAAGCATACATCCAAAGGTAAAAGGCATAGGAATAGTTAAAAAAGAATAGACAGGAATAGTTAAAAAAGAAAGAATGGACTGTTTTAAAAAGACCAGCAATGAGTCCAGACCTCAATGCCATTGAAAATCTTTGGAGTGAGCTGAAATATGCCATTTGGAAAAAGAACCCTGCACACATTCAAGAGCTTGAACAAACTGTAAAGGAAAATGAGGAAAATACTTGCTGAGAAGTGCAGGAAGCTTATAGATGACTACAAGAAATGTTTGGAGGCTGTCATCAATGCCAAAGGGTGTAGAACCAGGTAATAATTGGGGGGATGGGGGGGAGGATTTATTGCTGTATATGCTATTTATTCTGTTTCTTCTTTGAAATTGCAACATGTAAATTGTCAACAATGTTTTATTGTATTCCTTTGGACCACTAAATAAAAATTTTAAGGCTATAACTTTGGTACATTTCCATTTATTTCTGAAGATATTGTGCAGTCTATGAATAAAAAAATGAAGGGTTGCCAATAATGGTGAGCAGCAGTGTATACACTAGATCAGGTGTCCCCAACATTTCTTACCTTGAGAGCCACATTTAGTTCTTAGTGATGGTTACACGTCCCATCCAGCGCTCATCTTCCCCATTCTAATCTAGTAGTGTCACCCTAAACACCATAGGTTCCCACTTTATACTTGTTTGGAATTTTTTCTAGCTTCAACACCCTCTAATAATATTATTCTATCTCCACCATACCATATTCATCCCTCCACGATCCCCTACAAGTATATGAGCCTCCAGAACTGTTATTCTGTGCAGGTCAACTCAGAAAAGCAACCATCTGGAGACTTTCTCTTCACAGCTGTTAGACACAAGTTTTCATTACAGTTGGAAACTTTTTGCTCAAAAAAATCTATGTAAACATGCCCTCCATGTAAGTAGAAACTCAGAGGGTTTTTAAGGCATTCGAAAATAACATTTTCAAATGGAAGCCACTTCACAAAAGTTTCCCTCTTTGTTAGTTTTTGGAGGATTTTTACTGAAGAGTTTTTAAATAATTTTGAAAGATTTTTTTCTCCTGAAGTATTTTTTTTGGAGCCTTTTGATTTGACAGTAACTAGTTTGGACTGGATTCCATCAAGAGCCGCCTCAAAGAAATGAGACGTATTTTCTTTTTCTTACATCAGAAATTTTTCAAAACTTGGAGCAGAAGAAAACACCTAAAAGACTGAAGATATGACTAGTAAGGCCAGTCCATGTAGAGGCGAGCTCCTTAGCAGCGGACAACGCTGATTCACATCACCACTGTCCTGTGGAGTGGTTATCTTACCGTATATATTGCCCTCTCTCTCCACCATTTTATAGTCATACTTCACTATTCTGCATTTTTATATTTAAATACACTATATTTGCTTGAGCTACAGTGGATTATTTTCATTGTTTGTCTTGTTAGACCCAACAGCACCATCACACATGTTGCTGCATAAATCCACATTTTAAGTCGCATCTTGCCCATGTTCTAACTGTACCCAGATTTTTTTATGGCCCAAGTAATAGGTCAACACCTGCCCAGTGTAGGTCCGTTGTTCTTTAGGGATAGCTCGGTATTCTCTGTCTCTCTTCATTACTACTGTTAAAGGGTAAAGTTACTATCAGACATCACTGTGTAGTAGATGTCCTCACTGCCCTAATGTACGTTTCAAAATCTTAGGCTGGCTTCACACCACGACAAGATCCGATCCGGGGCTGTCAGTGATGAACCTGACAGCCCCGGATCTGATCAGCACACAGAACCGGAGGGAAAATATGCCCTCCGGTTCGGTGTGCAGCCGGACGCAGCTGCCACTGCTGATGATTCAGGACCGCGGCTCTTGGGGAGCTAACTGCAGTTCTTAAATAATAGTGGCGTGCAGCCGCAGGTGTCCGGTTCCCGGATCCTCCTGGACCGGGGCAATCTGGCCCCATAGGCTCCCATGTTAGGGAGCGCCGGATTGCCCCAGATCTGGGAGGATCCGATTTGGGGAGATTTTCTCACCGGACATAAAAATGCTGCATGCTCCAATTTTGTGTCTGGGAGAAAAATCTGACTGCTCCCGGATTCTCCCAGACATCCAAAAACCGGATGCCAAAAGACATTCATCCGGCGTATTCAGGCCCCCTAGTAACCCTAGAATCGGATCCGGGGGTGTCCGGTTCACACCGGACAGCCACGGATCCGACAAACCGTGGTGTGAAGGCACCCTTAGGAAATTGGTTCACAGCATTTTACTTTGAGCCCATAACTATAGGTGTGCTGTTTGTAACTATAACTTTTTTTGTAGCGGCTGCAATTTATGCATACTACTGTGAAATAGAAACCAGGTGTACATAAAACTTACATTTATAGGAGCAACAATTCAATAAACTATAGAGGGTACAGGCTAATACTGCATATTAATGTGGCACAGTGGTGCTGTTTGTGTTGGATTTGTGCCATTCCTGCCCCTTTGGTTGTTTGCTACCGTATACGTATTAAAAAGAAGCTTTGGCCTAATTTCATATATTATTCATTTTAAGCACTGGGCTTTGTCTTTTTGTATAGAAAGCAGATGCCCTCATATTTAGTCAGCAACCTTAATTACCTATTACTATTGTCTATATTTATGTAATTTTAAAATATTGAATAAATATACATATATTTTATAAGTATTTTATTTTATTGGTTTGTTTTTGGTCTTCTGTGGTTATATACTTAATTAAGTTGTTTGCCGTATAGCACATATTTATGTGGGTAAATATCATGATAAACATTCAGAATATGGAGAGCAGCGGCTTGAACCACATCCTCCACACTGACTAACCAATGCTCAGTATTGTCAGTCGGTGCAAGGAGCACGGTTACAGGGCCAGCTCTTTAGACAGAGCGGTGATTGAACCCACGCCGACGCCACCTCCTTGACTGAAAACTGAATGCTTCTGGGAGTATTAAACTTAGGATGGAGGCACACTGTCATGCATCAAAAACGGAGCGTTTTTGATACACGACAGTGATGCCAGTGCTGTGAGAGTGTGGTGAGAGTGTGGTACGAGTGTGCTGCGAGTGTGCTGCGAGTATGGTGCCAGAGTGATGAATGTGGTGTGACTGTGGTGCGAGTGTGGTCAGTGTGCAATGCGTTTTTAACATGGAATTTTGAATGTAGAAGGAAAACAGGGCACTGACCTTATATTGCTGCAGTTGAAATTGTGGCACAGAACCAGGTCCAGCGTTGCTTAGCCGTAGGACATAGTCATTTTTATAAATAGGTAGGGGAGACACTGGAGCTGGCTAGGAGGTGTCAATTCTGAGTTCTTTGACACCTTAAGTTATGCTGCTAAAAGGGACCACTAGGGGTTCCGCGTTTATTTACCACCCTATTAATAATAGTGGATATAAGTTTGTAGTTATAGGGTCCCGCGCTCACTTTCACCTACTTATTCTACTCTCAATATACGAGATATTCACAGTGTTGATCAATTTCATAGATCTAATAAAAATTTTTATGACAACACTGTGAATATCTCGTATATTGAGAGTAGAATAAGTAGGTGAAAGTGAGCGCGGGACCCTATAATTACAAACTTATAGTCATTTTTATCCAAAAAGAAAGAAGGCGGCACTCATTGGACCGGTGAAGACAGGTTTCTTTATTCCAGTCGCAGTATTACATCAGGTGGAGGGTGCGGGGAGGGAGGTGCAGGGATGACGGAGCCCGTTTTTAACATGGTCTTTCTCATGCTGTATCTGCTAGAATAGCTAGATCAGGTTTAATAGGCTCCCGCTGTTACTTCCGGGGCCGCCTATTAAGCTCATTACATATTCACTGCACTGTCAAACTAACAGCCAATCACAGGAGCTCACACTCTGTGAGAGCCTCTGTGATTGGCTGTTGTAATCAGACTGGATTTTCTTAATTTGGACAGTGATTCTCCTTGGTTGTGTGGCGCCCCGCAACGAGTGCGTCACAAGAGGGTATTGCAGCCATAAATGCAGCCGCAATATTCTCTGACACAGCAGTGATCTGGTTAACTTTGAGATCCAACCCTGCATGCATCACCTAGAACAGAGGGCCAACCCAGGGTCCTGGTGGGCGGAGTGCCTGGGAAGTGTGTAGGAAGAACAGACCCTTAGTCAGTAGAAGAAGGAGTCTAGAACTTGACGAGAGAAGTCTAGAACTTGGAGTAGGAGCGGGGGTTCCGCACCCCGTGCAGCCCCCGGGCCGTCACCGGTCCGGTGTCAGCACCTGAGGCCTCAACAACCGGGATCGAGCATCATTAACCACGGGTTCCAAAATACTCCCGTGCCCAAAACTCGCAGCCGGTTTACTGGTACCGAAGCTGGCAGCAGTTCACCTCTGCTACGCGAACCAGAAGAGTGGAGGAGCAGCTTCACAGGAGCACCCCACCACCAGCCAACTTCCAGTCTTCTAACCAGCGGTGTACCCACTGCGGGATCCAAGGCTCCCCAAAACATCCACAACGTACATCTTGGATAGGGCATTGAAGCAGCCTCCCCGTACCCGATCTGGTATTCCTGGGCGACAATGGCGAAACACTTAGCTAGAATGGAGGAACACTTGCGGATCTCTGAGGGACACCATCACTGCTGAGTCCACCCGGTCCACTACCTGTAAACTGTACGCCATGTTCTGCCTGCTGGTTACAGTAAAGACCCGTTGCAGAGACTTTCTGTGTCCGTGCTTCCTTATGAACTGTCCGTCCGCATTACAAGGTAACCGCAGCTGCCGCACAACATCTTAAGCAGCTCCAGCCTCCGGGGATCACCGCTCAGCCTGTGGGGAGCGTTCCATCTTGCTGCTGTCCATCCCCCGGGGGCTCCGCAGCGTCGGTAACGATTACCGAAACTACTCATAGGTGGCGTCACGAATAAATGAAACCCCTTTAATCTGTTCCTACAAGACGTCTTCAACTTTTGATCTGCACTCCACCGGGCCCCACTACCGGCAGGCGCGGCCCACCCGTGACAAGGAGGAAGGAGCTATAGCCTGTCTAAACCGGAGTCCCGGCCACGGTGAGTCAGTTGCCATACACATTAGTGTATGGCAACCAACCTGGCGTTATAGGGTGTTAAATAAACAATTATTTAAAAAATAAACGCGTGGGGGTTCGCAGCATTTTTAAGTCTAGCCCGATGAAACCAAACTATCGGTTACTATAGCAATGCTTAAGCATTGCTGACAGCACAGCGGCTCATGAATGGGCCGACTCATTCATAAGCTGCTGGATTTAACTCCCTGCTTACCGATCACTGCAGCGCCGGTAAGCAGGGAGTTAACTCTGCTGTGACTGCGGCTGGTATATACGCCGCTCATACTGCCGCCGCGGTCACAGCACAGTTAACTCCCTGCTTACCGGCTCTGCAGTGATCGGTAAGCAGGGAGTTAAATCCAGCAGCTTATGAATGAGTCGGCTCATTCATGAGCCGCTGTGCTGTCGGCAATGCTTAAGCGTTGCTATAGTAACCGATAGTTTGGTTACTATAGCAACGGAGTCAGCGGTGACGTCATCACTTAATGCCCACAGCCTCACTGACTCATCACACAGCAGGGGAGCGCATTTCCGCCCCCTGCTGTGTGATGTAGCATTGCTGAATGAGTTCAAGAAGAAGAAGGAAGAGAGGACAGAAGAGAGAAGAAAGAAGAGAGAAGACCTGGATCTTTGGAGGGATATGTGGTGTTAATATAGATGGAGTCCCTAATGGTGTCTGTCTCTTTATTTTTAACTAGCTGTAGTACCCGGCTACGCCTGGGTTAATAAATAACTGCTGTTAGCTATAACAAAATAGAATTTGAATATGTCATATTAATGACCTGTAGGAAAATAGAAGCTGAGCTGTGATTGATTGCTATAGGCAGCCTAATAAATCTCCAGCCAACAGTAAACCCTCCCCTGGCCGGGCAGTATATGTTACCTCACACATACACATAATAGACAGCTCATGTGACTGACATCTGCCTTAATTCCCTTTATGGCTCATGTGTTGCACATTGGCTGTTTTTAATCAGATGTTTATGTTTGGAAATTAAAGATAGCAGACGTATGAGGAGAGTTGTGTGAGGTGATTTGTGCACATCTGTGTCTGTCTGTGTGGTGCGTGTGTCCCTGGGGTGTGTGTATGTGTGTGTCCCTGTGGGGTCAGTGCATGTGTCCCTATAGGGTGTGTATGTGTGTGTGTGTCCATGTGGGGGGGTCTGTGTGGTGTGTGTCTCTGTTGTGTGTGTTTCTTTGTAGTGTGTGTGTGTGTGTCCCTGTGGGGTGACTGCATGTGTCCCTATAGGGTGTGTATGTGTGTGTGTCCGTGTGGGGGGGTCTGTGTGGTGTGTGTGTGTCTCTGTGTTGTGTGTGTCTCTTTGTGGTGTGTGTGTCCCTGTGGGGTGAGTGCATGTGTCCCTATAGGGTGGCTATGTGTGTGTGTCCCTGTGGGGGGGTCTGTGTGGTGTGTGTCTCTGTTGTGTGTGTCTCTTTGTGGTGTCTGTGTGTCCCTGTGGGGTGAGTGCATGTGTCCCTATAGGGTGTGTATGTGTGTGTCCCTGTGGGGGGTCTGTGTGGTGTGTGTGTGTATCTGTGTTGTGTGTGTCTCTTTGTGGTGTGTGTGTGTGTGTCCCTGTGGGGTGAGTGCATGTGTCCCTATAGGGTGTGTATGTGTGTGTCCCTGTGGGGGGTCTGTGTGGTGTGTGTGTGTATCTGTGTTGTGTGTGTCTCTTTGTGGTGTGTGTGTGTGTGTCCCTGTGGGGTGAGTGCATGTGTCACTATAGGGTGTGTATGTGTGTGTGTCCCTGTGGGGGGGTGTCTGTGTGGGGAGTGTGTGTCTCTGTGTTGTGTGTGCCTCTTTGTGGTGTGTGTGTGTCCCTGTGGGGTGAGTGCATGTGTCCATATAGGGTGTGTATGTGTGTGTGTCCCTGTGGGGGGGTCTGTGTGGTGTGTGTGTGTCTCTTTGTGGTGTGTGTGTGTCCCTGTGGGGTGAGTGCATGTGTCCCTATAGGTTGGCTATGTGTGTGTGTCCCTGTGGGGGGGTCTGTGTGGTGTGTGTCTGTGTTGTGTGTGTCTCTTTGTGGTGTGTGTGTGTCCCTGTGGGGTAAGTGCATGTGTCGCTATAGGGTGTGTGTGTGTCCCCGTGGGGGTGGGGGTGTGTGTCTCTGTGTTATGTGTGTCTCTTTGTGGCGTGTGTGTGTTTGTTCGGGTGCGTGGTGAGTATCCAATTTTGGGGCCCCACCTTAGTGACTATATGCTGGTATATGCTGTTAGTCTTTGGCGCTATCATTGAGCCCCTCTCATTCACAACTGTCAACTGGTAACTGTCACTTTTTCTCATTATGTAGATAGGGGCAAAATTGTTTGGTGAATTGGAATGCGCGGGGTTAAAATTTCGCCTCACAACATAGCCTATGACGTCCCCGGGGTCCAGACGTGTGACTGTGCAAAATATTGTGGCTATAGCTGACAGCTGTCGATTTTCCTCCAACACTTTTCCATTTCACTTTTTCCCCATTATGTAGATAGGGGCAAAATTGTTTGGTGAACTGGAACGCGCAGGGTTAAAATTTTGCCTCAGAACATAGCCTATGACGCTCTCGGGGTCCAGACGTGTGACTGTGCAAAATTTTGTGGGTGTAGTTGCGACGGTGTAGATGCAAATCCCGGATATACATACACACACACATACACACACACATTCAGCTTTATATATTAGATAAAGAATTTTTCTATGTGTGGTGTTTTTTTTAACCCTTATTGGAGACTCATAATGGCTGGGTCAACTTGGCCTGACATTAACCCCTTCCCGACCCTTGGCCCACCGTTTGGGCCATGAAAACAAGTGCCTTCCCGACCCTTGGCCCACTCCCTGGGCCATGGAATGAACGGGCTTCCTGCAGGCCGAGTGAGGGTCTCACTGACCTGTCACTCGGCCTGCAGGTACATGGGGAGTTGTACTACACCCCAGGGGGGGACGATTTGCCCCCACTCCTACCCCCCTCGGCTACAGGCGCGGTGATTGGCGCTCAAAAGTGAAAGTGAAAATCACCGCGCCTGTCATGTTTCCCTGCCTGCCGCTGCTCTCCCTACCC
Source organism: Allobates femoralis (assembly GCA_033576535.1). NCBI lineage: Eukaryota > Metazoa > Chordata > Amphibia > Anura > Aromobatidae > Allobates > Allobates femoralis. The sequence continues at coordinate 362,565,357 of JARQOC010000002.1, forward strand.
TCTGATCTGCTCCCCTGTCATCCTATAACATCCCCCCTGTCCCCCACCTCTCTTTCCTGCCCCCCCCATCATCTTTCTACCCCCCCCTTCCCCCCCGCTTCCTGTCCCTGCCGCCCGCTTCCTGTCCCTGCCTCCCGCTTCCTCTAGCTGCCGCCCGCCTCCTCCTGACTGCCCCCGCTTCCTCTAAGTGCCCCCCACATCTAGTACCAGCCCCCCCACTGCCCCCTTCCTGCCCCCCCCGATCACCGGAGCGGCGATCGCCTCTCCCACTCACCCCTCCGGCGGCCCGCTCCGTCCTGTGACTGCTGCGTCCCGCTCCTCTTCTGCTGTGAGTCCCTCCTCTTCTGCGCCGCCTCCGATCTGACTGCTCTGTGCTGGAGCTGCCAGATCACTTCTACAGCTGGATCCTCAGGATCTAAGGGCGCACACATGGCGATTCAGCGTTCTGCGGAGGGGAACGCCAGTGTGAAGGCGCCCTTAGATCGCTGCTCTGCAGCCCGATCTCCCTGCATGGGCATCGAGCTGCAGAAAGCAATCTGACAGCCCGCACGCAGTGATGCACATAGTGGGTCAATGCGCCTGTGCTGCCAGATCGCTTTCTGCAGCTCGATCCCCATGCATGGGGATCGAGCTGCGGAAATCGATCTGGCAGGCGCAGTGATGCACATAGTGGGTCACTGCGCCCGGGGTGTCAGATCACTTTCTGCAGCTCGATCACCATGCTGGCGGATCGGGCTCCAGAGTAGCGATCTAAAAGCAAAGGCGATCGAGCGTCGTGGGACCTTCGTTGTGGACTACGTCGGAGACAATCGAACGTCGTGGGACCTTCGTTATGGACTACGTTGGAGCGATCGAGCGTCGTGGGACCTTCGTTGTGGACTACGTCGGATCTTTTTATAATAAAGATGGAGTCCGAATTGTGTCTGTGTTTTTGTTCAAATAAAAAGATTTTTCTCTGTGTGTATTTATTGACTATTTACCGTACTAGAGATTCCTAATGGCGGGTCTAACATTGGCCCTATATTATGAATCTCGGGCTTAGTGCCAGCTGCCAATAAAAAGCTGGCATTAACCCCTTTATTACCCAGTTAGCCACCGGCACCAGGGCAACTGGAAGAGCGTGGGTACAGCGCCAGAAAATGGCGCTTCAATGAATGCGCCATTTTCTGGGGTGGCTGCAGGCTGCAATTCGCAGCATGGGGGGCCCAGAACGCTTGGGCCTCTCTATGCTGAGGATTCCAGCCCCCAGCTGCCTAGTTGTACCTGGCTGGACCAAAAATATGGCGGAGCCCCACGTAATTTTTTTTCTAGAATTAGTTCTAGAAATTAAAAAAAAAATGGGCTTCGCTGTATTTTTGGTTCCAGCCAGGTATGACGAGGCAGCTGGGGGTGGGTGGCAGTCCGTAGCTGCCAAGTTGTACCTGGCTGGACCAAAAATATGGCGGAGCCCTATGTCATTTTTTTTCTAGAAATAATTCTAGAAATAAAAAAAAAAATAGGCTTCGCTGTATTTTTGGTTCCAGCCAGGTATGACGAGGCAGCTGGGGGCTGGTGGCAGTCCGTAGCTGCCAAGTTGTACCTGGCTGGACCAAAAATATGGCGGAGCCCTATGTCATTTTTTTTCTAGAAATAATTCTAGAAATAAAAAAAAAATAGGCTTCGCTGTATTTTTGGTTCCAGCCAGGTATGACGAGGCAGCTGGGGGCTGGCGGCAGTCCGTAGCTGTAAAGTTGTACCTGGCTGGACCAAAAATATGGCAGAGCCCCATGGGTCCCCCATGCTGCGAATTGCAACTACTAGACTAGTATGTTTATTTACAAAAAGTTTCTTTATTCATTTATACGTCTCAATTTGTGAAGCACATGGTGGTTCAAAGTGCTCACTGTGCATCTAGATAGGTTCCCTGGGGGGGTCTAGTTTCCAAAATGGGGTCACTTGTGGGGGAGCTCCAATGATTAGGCACACAGGGGCTCTCCATACGCGACATGGTGTCCGCTAACAATTCCAATACACCAGGTTGCGTATGGAGAGCCCCTGTGTGCCTAAACATTAGAGCTCCCCCACAAGTGACCCCATTTTAAAAACTAGACCCCCCAAGGAACCTATCTAGATGCATAGTGAGCACTTTGAATCCCCAGGTGCTTCACAAACTGATCCGTAATAAGGTAAAAATACTTTTTTTCACACAAATTTTCTTTTTTAATTTGTACGGATCAATTTGTGAAGCACCTGGGGGTTCAAAGTTCTCACTATGCATCTAGATATGTTACTTGGGGGGTCTAGTTTCCAAAATGGGGTCACTTGTGAGGGAGCTCTAATGTTTAGTCACACAGCGGCTCTCCATACGCAACATGGTGTCCGCTAGCAATTCCAATTGTTAGCGGACACCATGTCGCATATGGAGAGCCCCTGTGTGCCTAAACATTGGAGCTCCCCCACAAGTGACCCCATTTTGGAAACTAGACCCCCCAGGGAACCTATCTAGATGGATAGTGAGCATATTAACCCCCCAGGTGCTTCACGAATTAATGGAAAAAATTTTGTTTTTGTGGAAAACAAGTACTTTTTCATTTTTACAGATCAATTTGTGAAGCACCTGAGGGTTCAAAGTGCTCACTATGCATCTAGATACGTTCCCTGGGGGGGTCTAGATTCCAAAATGGGGTCACTTGTGGGGGAGCCCCAATGTTTAGGCACACAGGGGCTCACCAAACGCAACATGGTGTCCGCTAACAATTTGAGCTCATTTTGCATTCAAGTTGTTAGCGGACACCATGTCGTGTTTGAAGAGCCCCTGTGCGTCTCTACATTGGAGCTCCCCCACAAGTGACCCCATTTTGGAAACTAGACCCCCCAGGGAACATATCTAGCTGCATAGTGAGCACTTTGAACCCCAAGGTGCTTCACAAATTGGTCCGTAATAATGAAAAAAGAAAATTTTTGTGGAAAAAAAAGTGCTTTTTCATTTTTATGGATGAATTTGTGAAGCACCTGGGGTTGAAAGTGCTCACTATGCATCTAGATACGTTCCCTGGGGGTCTAGTTTCCAAAATGGGGTCACTTGTGGGGGAGCCCCAATGTTTAGGCACACAGGGGCTCACCAAACGCAACATGGTGACAGCTAACAATTTGAGCTGATTTTTATTCAAATTGTTAGCGGACACCATGTCGCGTTTGGAGGGCCCCTGTGTGCCTAAATATTGGAGCTCCCCACAAGTGACCCCATTTTGGAAACTAGACCCCCCAGGGAACATATCGAGATGGGTATTGAGCATATTGAACCCCCAGGTGCTTCACAAATTAATGAAAAAAAAAGATTTTTGCAGAAAAAAAAGTACTTTTTCATTTTTACAGATCAATTTGTGAAGCACCTGGGGGTTGAAAGTGCTCACTATGCATCTAGATACGTTCCTTTGGGGGTCTAGTTTCCAAAATGGGGTCACTTGTGGGGGAGCTCCAATGTGGAGACGCACAGGGGCTCTCCAAACGCAACATGGTGTCCGCTAACAATTTGAGCTCATTTTGCATTCAAATTGTTAGCGGACACCATGTTGCGTTTGGAGAGCTCCTGTGCGTCTCCACATTGAAGCTCCACCACAAGTCACCCCATTTCTGAAACTAGACCCCCAAAGGAACGTATCTAGGTGCATAGTGAGCACTTTGAACCCCCAGGTGCTTCACAAATTGATCCGCAATAATGAAAAAAGAAAATTTTTGTGGAAAAAAAAAGTGCTTTTTCATTTTTATGGATGAATTTGTGAAGCACCTGGGGTTGAAAGTGCTCACTATGCATCTAGATACGTTCCCTGGGGGTCTAGTTTCCAAAATGGGGTCACTTGTGGGGGAGCCCTAATGTTTAGGCACACAGGGGCTCACCAAACACAACATGGTGACAGCTAACAATTTGAGCTGATTTTTATTCAAATTGTTAGTGGACACCATGTCGCGTTTGGAGGGCCCCTGTGTGCCTAAATATTGAAGCTCCCCCACAAGTGACCCCATTTTGGAAACTAGACCCACCAGGGAACATATCGAGATGGGTAGTGAGCATATTGAACCCCCAGGTGCTTTACAAATTGATCTGTGAAAATGAAATAGTACTTTTTTTTTTTCACAAAAATTTTCTTTTAGCCTAAATTTTTTCATTTTCACATGGCAACAGCATAAAATTCATCCTAAAATTTGTTGGCCAATTTCTCCTGAGTACACCGATACCTCATATGTGGTCATAAACCACTGTTTGGGCGCACGGCAGGGCTCAGAAGGGAAGGAGCGCAATTTCAGTTTTTGAATGTAAAATTAGCTCCAAAATTCAAATAGCGCTCCTTCACTTCTGAGCCCTGCCGTGCGCCCAAACAGTGGTTTATGACCACATATGAGGTATCGATATACTCGGGAGAATTTGCACAACTAATTTTAGGATCCATTTTATCCTTTTGCCCATGTGAAAATGAAAGAATTGAGGCTAAAAGAACATTTTTGATAAAAAAATTAAAATATCCATTTTTTGTTTCCACTTTGCCTTAGTTCCTGTGAAGCACCTGAAGGGTTAATAATCTTCTTGAATGTAGTTTTGAGTAGCTTGAGGGGTGCAGTTTTTGGAATGGTGTCACTTTTGGGTGTTTTCTGTCATGTACACCCCTCAAAAGGACTTCAAATGTGATGTGGTCACTAAAAAAAATGGTTTTGTAAATTTTGGTTGAAAAATGAAAAATTGCTCATGAACTTTGAACCCTTATAACGTTCTAACAAAAAAAATGTTTTTTTCCAAAATTGTGCTGATGTGAAGAAGACATGTGGGAAATATTATTTAATAACTTTTTTCTGTCACATATCTCTCTTGTTTATCAGAAAAAAAAATTAAAAATGTGAAAATTGTGACATTTTCAAACTTTTTGCCATATTTTTGATTTTTTCACAAATAAACATAAAAATTATCGACTTAAATTTAATACTAGCATGAAGCCCAATATGTCACGAAAAAACAATCTCAGAATCGCTAGGATCGGTTGAAGCGTTCCCGAGTTATAACCTCATAAAGGGAGAGTGGTCAGAATTGCAAAAAAGGCCAAGGTCTTTAGGGTCAAAATAGGCTGGGTCCTGAAGGGGTTTAAAAATCTCGGGCTTAATACCAGCTAAAAAAAACAAGCTGGTATTAACCCCTTTATTGCTCAGCGTGCCAACACCACCAGGGCCGCTGGAAGAGCCCGGTAAGGCGCCTGGAAATGGCGCTTATTATTAATGCGCCATCTTCAGGGGCGGCTGCGGGCTGCTATTCTTTAGTGTGGGGGGGCCCTATAACAATGGGCCCTCACCCCGCTGAGAATACCAGCCCTCAGCTGCTTAGTTTTACCTTGGCTGGCATGGAAAATAGGGCGGAGCACATGCATTTTTTTTGCCAGCTAAGGGGAAATTAAGCAGCTGAGGGTGGCAGCTCGCAGTTTGCCTGCTTTCATCGGGCTAGACTTAAAAATGCTGTGAAGCCCCACGCATTTTTTTTTTTTAAATAATTAATTATTTAACACCCTATAACGTCAGGTTGGTTGCCATACACTAATGTGTATGGCAACCAAGCAGAATCACTGTCCAGATTGAGAAAATCCAGTCTGATTACAACAGCCAATCACAGAGGCTCCCATAGAGTGTGAGCTCCTGTGATTGGCTGTTAGTTTGACAGTGCAGTGAATATGTAATGAGCTTAATAGGCGGTCCCGGAAGTAACAGCGGGAGCCTATTAAACCTGATTTACCTATTCTAGCATGGTGCTACAAACCCGCACCGTGTGGTTTATGGGGGCGAGATTTTCTCGCACCCATAGATTTGCATTGCGCTCACGCACGTCAGAATCGCGTGCAGTCGCAGCATGCTGCGACTGCACTCGCTTCTGACTCGCAATGGTAGTTAGGTGCGTGGGCCTCGCACCAGTGTGCCCTGCCTGATAGGGCAACACTGGTCCGAGTGCAATGCGTTTTTTTCACGCATTGCACTCGCACGAGTCTCACGCCAGTGTGCCTCCTGCATTAATTTGTGACTCCCAGAACCACCCACCGTAGCTGACCTTGTGGTAAGGGTCTCGATCCACAGTGTATTCGAATGCAATCATGCTTTACGGGATACCCTCCTGAAATACACTGAACGATGGGAATCTTGGCTTAAAACATATCCTATGAACCTAATAACTTAGGCCGTTGAAAAAACAACTAACCACACTTTATAATAATCCCTAAAGATTACCCAGTATTGTAAATATAGCATAATCTAACTTTGCGTACTCATATTCCTCCTAGGACATTTATGGTCTATAATTTATGGTCCATAGTCCTTAAACTATATCTTATATTTCTGCATTAACTGCTTGTTGGTATTCAGAATAGACTTTCTAACCCATTCTTAAGCTTTAAATTACAGGTTGTAACTAGTTCCACAACCTGATTGTATATAGTCTTACCCCCTCCTATCATTAGTAAATATATTCCTAATTCTATAATTACAAACCAGTTATAAATTATTAACCCAGTTTACGACTATGTGTTAATCTCCCCCCTTCCTCCTCTCACCCACTTCTAGTTAAACCGTATTAGCCGATGTAATAAAGAATTACTCAATTTTATATCTATACTTAGAACTCAATGTACTATTAGTAACGTTGTACATAGATTTGTCTTATGATTCACAATCACAAATGATAACGATTGTTTATATGCATCATGTATCAGCTTTACAGTTGATTTCCTTCCCTCCCCCTTTTCCTTCTGTACCCCTTTGTTCATAAAAAGTTCAATAAAAATGTTTTAAAATAAAGTTAATTTGTTCCTGGCAGTGAGGTTTAATATGCGGGCATCCGGCAGGTTGAGGATGCTATTAACCTTCTAATAAACCCATATCTGCAGGATAATAGCATTTTTCCATGAGACCAGTTACCTTTAGGGGCAGTGATCACTTTGGTTATTGTTAACCAATGTGTTTATGAGATGATTAAAAGCACTTAGTGCAGAAATTCTACATAGCCTATATTTCTATTTCCCATATTTCACATTTAGTGTAGAAATTCGAGAAAGGCCATATTTATAAGTGCCTTATCATCATCTCAAACACATTGGTCAACAATAACCTGAAAATAGCCCATTCTTTTAATCATAGTTTAATGTTTTGGAAGAATTTACTTTAAAGTTTTTTACCCCTTTTACCGTCTATCAATATGCTGCCACCATACTCCCGGTCCAACACACCCGATCACCCCTTCCCGGTCCCTGCCCACTCCCAATCCCCCCCCCTCCCCCCCCGCTTCCAGTAACCCACCCAGTCTGCTCCTCCTGCCGGACTCTCCTCTGCCCAGTGTTACCGCTGGATGCTCCCAGCAGACTGATGCTGAAGAATCTGTGTGACACAGGGCGGTCACGTGTATGTGTATATATATATATATATATGTGTGTGTGTACATATGTGTGTATGTGATTACATATGTGTATATGTGCCTATATATATGTTTGTGTACATGTGTATGTCTGTGAAATGACTCACTGTGTCACATGACGCAGTGGTTTACATCATACACAAACACACACACATAGATACACATACATACCTACATACACATATATACACACATGTGGCGGGTCACATCATACACATATGTATACACATATGTACACACATTTATACACGGTGGGTCACGTCATACACATATACACAAATACATACACACACATATATACACATGTATACACATACACACATGCAGAAGGTCACATCACACACATATATATACACACACATATACACATGCAGCAGATCATGTGACGCGGCGGGGACATACACATTACACATATACAGACATACATATATGTGGCGCCCCTGCGTCCAGGAGGCCACAAAGGGAACTGCAGCCAGGCAGGTAGGACGACAGTTGAACACCAACACCCTCACAGCCCACACAACCCACGTACAGTAGAGGGCAGCACCCAACCCGGAGCCTAGGAACTCTATGCAGGCGAGGGGTGGTGGGTTTAGAGCAGTGGGTTGGGCACACATGTAGTCAGGTGACAGACAGTAAAAATAGTGAAGGGGGAGGAGGAAGGAGTCAGTAGGCCCTGGGTGCCGAGCAGCAAAGACACAGACCAGCAGCAGGCTAAGGAGCACGGCACAGGCCGAAAGACAGCAGTAGGCCGAGTTAAGCTGAGAAGGAAAGAAGGAATCATACGTCCTGGACAAGTGGGGTGTATGGAGCGCAAAATCTGAACAGAGCCAGTGTGAGCCGCAAAGAGAAAGCCTATCCGAAGCCAGCACCCCAGGAGTGTGAGGGAAGAGAGGGACAGTGACACTGGTCCCTAGAACTACAGCCGAGACGACAGACTGCAGGCGGAGTAGCCCTCTTATGATACCTGAAGACACAGTAGAGAGAGCCTGGTAGAGCCTCACACGGGAGGACTGCTGGAGGCTAGGCTGAGTAGAGTGTCGGCTCTAGAGGGGACCGTAGTTTCTCCCGGCATCCCCAGACAACCGACGGGGGACCACAGCTACATGTTAGGGTCCCTACCCCAAAGGACAGGCAGCTCAGTGACAAACAGGAGGACCCACAGGGGCCCGAGTCACCGCTATACTGTCCGGAGTCACACACAACCAAGTGAACACAGAGAAAGTTAACAGCCTGGAAAGGACACAGAGACAGAGTGAGGGGTCACAGAGAGGAGAGACCTGGCTGCAAAGAGTAAAGGGAACCCAGAGGGGAAAGTGTGCCCGTGTATTGAGACTTGAACTGAAACCAACTGTAAGAACTGTACAGAACTGTGACTTGAACTTGAGAAGTAAACACGGTGAACCCTGACTATGCCTCCCTTGCATCTCTCTCCCTGAATACCATTCCCTCCATGCAGGCTTGCAAAGGATCCCCACCTGCAGAGCCACAGCTTGCCAGCTCCAGCACCGAGGAAGGATTCCTACAGCATCTGGACAGTAAGTGAATTGCACTGAGCACCAGACCTGCACACTACACAATAGAGTTTAACCATCACTGCCCCGGGGAACACAGTGATTCCCACGGGAACTATTCCATCTACGCTGCCATTACATCATCCCCGGAGGTTCTGCAGCAGCGGCGGCCCCATTACTGGCCGCATACAGTGGGTGGCGTCATGACTGACAATCCCCTGTAAATATCCCTTATTATTGCCAGGGCCCGGGACACGGTCCGGACCAGGACCACCCGTGACTTCCCCGGTAGCAGACCCGGTCCGGTACCGAGTACCCGCGTCCCAGTGGGCTCAACATATATACATATATATATATAACACACACACACACATTTATATACACTGATATGATGGGTCACATGACACAGCAGGTCCACATATACACACACATATACACATCTATATACACACATATGTACATACGTAGTAGGTCACATGATGCGGCAGGGATACACACATGTACTTATACACACATAAAAACACACATATACACACACATGGCAGGCCATGTGATGTGGCGGGGACAAACACATATACACAAATATATACACACAGACGGTGGGTCACATGATGCAGCGAGTTCACATTTACGCAGACACATGTACACACATATACACACACGCGACTGGTCATGTGACGCAGCAGGTACACACACATGTATATATATATACAAACACATATATACACACACAAATACACACGCGGCGGGTCACGTCAGATGGAAAGGACACACACATACACATATATACACATGCACACTTACTCACTAGGGTATACAAAGAAGGTGGCAGTGTAGTGCATCCCACCACCTCATGGCAAGATTACAGTACTTACAGGATTATATCGGAGGGAACTTGGTGGAAGCTAATAAAGTTGATAATGAGGTGTCTGTCTATTTTCTATGTAATAAAAGATTTCTCTCTTTGTGTGTGTCTTTTTCTCTCTCTACGTTTTCCTGTGGCACCCACCAGCATTTATTGGTTGAGCTCAGCCTCACTCTATATTGATAGTTTTTCTCTCTCTACTGAAAGTATTTGTAATGGCTGGCTGTCATACTGACAGCTGACATTAGCAATAGGGCTTGATGTCAATTGCCAAAAAAGCTGACATCAACCCTTTATTAGCCAGTCTGCCACCACTACACGGCAGCTGGAAGAGCAAGGAAACTGCCAGATTTGGTGTCTCTCATAGAGGCACCAATTCTGGGGTGGCTGCTGGCTGTAATTTTTAGCATGGGAGCCCTGAACTCTTAGGCCTTACCATGCTGAGAATTCCATCCCCCAGCTGCCTGGGTTACCTTGGTTGGCAATACAAATACAGCAAAACTCACAACATTTTTATTTTTTTACATTTTTTTATTTAAAAAAAAAAATAGAGCTTCCCTGTAGTTTTCATTGCCAGCGAAGGTAACACCAGGCAGCGGGGATTGGCAGCCAGTAGCTGTTTGGTTTACCTGGCAATAGAAAATACAGCGAAGTCCTACACATTTTTGTTCCAGGAAATGAAACACTTCATTACTAAAAATAAACACAGAAACAGGTTTTTAACCCACTATCTACCAATGTCCTTTTTTTGGGACGCCTAATCTTTTGCTTGTAGCAACTAAGATTTTATAATTAGGTCCAATTTTTTGTGTTGTGTTTGTAAAACGAATGTTTTCAAAACAGGAAATCATGTAATTGTCATTTTTAATTGAATATTCTTCCACCCAGAGAGCTTTCATACACCAATTTTCAAAAAGGAAAATTGCTAATTTGGCAAGTATTGGGTTAAGTAAAAATACATTTATTTACATACATTACACACACGGAGGAGAGCGCACAGGGGGAAGACAGCTGAATGGAGAGAACACATGAGGGGAGAAGACAGCACAAAGGGAAGAGAGTCAGCACACAGGGAAGAGAGACAGCACACAAGTGGTTAGAGCGCACATAGGGAGACAATTCAAAGTAGAGAGCACACAAGGGGTGAGTGCACAAGGGGAAGACAGCTCAGGGGAGAGAGCAAATGAGGGGAGAGAGAGTGCACAGGGGAGAGATGGCCACAGAGTCTGCCCCTATCATGCCATCACCGCCTACCCAATCCGATAGTATCGAGCCTCCTTATAGTAAAATAATAAAGAAACAGAAACTGCATTTCTAATAGACTGACATGTCCCTTTTCAGCATACACCTCATTATCATAGGTGGTGTCACAGCTCAGCTCATCCCCTTTCTGCACAATGACATCAACATGTCGCTAAACATTGAAAACGAAAATATGTATAGAGAACTCACCCAAGCAAATAGTCTTGTGATATAAATACATGTACAGTTGTGGCCAAAAGTATTGACACCCCTGCAATTCTGTCAGATAATACTCAGTTTCTTCCTGAAAATGATTGCAATCACAAATTCTTTGGTATTATTATCTTCATTTAATTTGTCTTCAATGAAAACAAACAAAAAGAATTGTCCTAAAGCCAAATTTGATATTTTTCCACACCAAACATAAAAAAGGGGGTGGACAAAAGTATTGGCACTGTTAGAAAAATCATGTAATACTTCTCTAATTTGTGTAATTAACAGCACCTGTAACTTACCTGTGGCACCTAACAGGTGTTGGCAATAACTAAATCACACTTGCAGCCAGTTGACATGGATTAAAGTTGACTCAACCTCTGTCCTGTATCCTTGTGTGTACCACATTGAGCATGGAGAAAAGAAAGAAGACCAAAGAACTGTCTGAGGACTTGAGAAACCAAATTGTGAGGAAGCATGAGCAATCTCAAGGCTACAAGTCCATCTCCAAAGACCTGAATGTTCCTGTGTCTACCGTGCGCAGTGTCATCAAGAAGTTTAAAGCCCATGGCACTGTGGCTAACCTCCGTAGATGTGGACGGAAAAGAAAAATTGACAGGAGATTTCAACGCAAGATTGTGCGGATGGTGGATAAAGAACCTCAACTAACATCGAAACAAGTTCAAGCTGCCCTGCAGTCCGAGGGTACAACAGTGTCAACCCGTACTATCCGTCGGCGTCTGAATGAAAAGGGACTGTATGGTAGGATACCCAGGAAGACCCCACTTCTTACCCTGAGACATAAAAAAGCCAAGCTGGAGTTTGCCAAAAATGACCTGAGAAAGCCGACAACGTTTTGAAAGAATGTTCTCTGGTCAGATGAGACAAAAGTAGAGCTTTTTGGGCAAAGGCATCAACATAGAGTTTACAGGAGAAAAAAGAGGCATTCAAAGAAAAGAACACAGTCTGAAGACTACCAAGAAATTTTGCAGCATAATGTAGGGCCCAGTGTGAGAAAGCTGGTTCTCCCTCAGAGGTCATGGGTCTTCCAGCAGGACAATGACCCAAAACACTTCAAAAAGCACTAGAAAATGGTTTGAGAGAAAGCACTGGAGACTTCTAAGGTGGCCAGCAATGAGTCCAGACCTGAATCCCATAGAACACCTGTGGAGAAATCTAAAAATGGCAGTTTGGAGAAGGCACCCTTCAAATATCAGGGACCTGGAGCAGTTTGCCAAAGAAGAATGGTCTAAAATTCAGCAGAGCATTGTAAGAGACTCATTGATGGTTACCGGAAGCGGTTGATCGCAGTTATTTTGGCAAAAGGTTGTGCAACCAAGTATTAGGCTGAGGGTGCCAATACTTTTGTCTGGCCCATTTTTGGAGTTTTGTGTGAAATGATCAATGTTTTGCTTTTTGCATCATTCTCTTTTGTGTTTTTTCATTGAAGACATATTAAATGAAGATAATAATACCAAAGAATTTGTGATTGCAATCATTTTCTGGAAGAAACTGAGTATTATCTGACAGAGTTGCAGGGGTGTCAATACGTTTGGCCACAACTGTATATGTCCAATGTCTGTATCTCCTTTCCATTATAACCCAAAACAGGAATGCTGTATAAACTGTCAAGTAATTATGCTCTCTCCTCCTTCCTCCCTCTCAGCAGCTCCCTCCCCCCTCCTCCATTTGCTAACAGTGCAGTGTCAGGTTTCAATAGCTTCTGTTCTGATGACAAGGAGGGAGAGAGCTATTGCCGATCTGATTTACCTAGACTCCATCTGTTTCTGTAAGTAGGCATCTTGCTGTGATAGTTTCTGTGTTGTATTTCACCTCTTTCTTGGCTGCAAACACAGAGCAGAGAGGAGAATACAGCCCCTCCCAGTGATCTCCTGTGCAGTGATGTGGTGTGAGTATGTTACATGCATATTCATCTTATGGGGAGTGGACAGCAGAAAACTAAGTGGGTCATACACTGTGAGTCAATCTGTAGGACGATGTGTCGCACAATCCGCGCTGCTGACAATAGGAAAAACCAGAGAACCGGAGTGTCTGGAGAAAATGTAGTCTTATTCCTACGCGTTTCGGAGCTATACCCAACTCCTTCCTCAGCTACGAAACACGTCGGAATAAAACTACATTTTCTCCAGTTGACCCTGAGGAAGGAGCTGGGTATAGCTCCAAAATGTGTAGGAATAAAACTACATTTTCTCCAGACACTCTGGTTCTCTGGTTTTTCCTACTGGCAGCAGCGCGGATCGTGCGACACATCGTCCTACAGATTGATTCTTATGACGACAGTGACCCCTGGATGTGTGGATCCTGCAGCAGTTGATCTCTCATGCTCATACTTGGTTGTGGGTCAACACAACCGAACCAGGTGAGCAGATTCGAACAATTTCTATACCGCCCTTTTCATATAAAGGATATGACCCTATTGCGCATTTTCTCACATTTTTAGATTCACTGTGAGTGATAGATGGAATGAATCTCTCTATTTGAAGTTTACAGAGGATAGGAGGGGAATATATATAAAAGAAATAAAGAAATACATAGATCGAGAGAGTTTAAAGCGAGGAATTAGAAAATGATAGCAGTTACACATGAAATTTTGACCTGACAGTTTCCCTTAAAGAAAAAAAAATAAAAACATATTTTAAAAGAGTATTGAGTATTTTAAGAATGTTTTAATTATTTAGAGTAAAGTATGGCTCTTGTGGTGGTGGCAAGCTTAAAAACGTTTTTGGCCAAAACGAAAGCTGATGGCTATATATGTGATCTGGTGTTCAATGGGAACTGTTAGGGAGACTTACCACAATCAGGATTAGTAGCATTTTGCAATTAGTGTTTTCTCTGCTTCCAATACGCTGCATTGCACAGTAGTGATGGGCCAACACCCCGATGATCGTGATCTGTGAGACTCGCCCGAGTTTTTTGTAAAGTTTGAGCTTCGGGGCCAGAGATGACATGAACTTGCGTCCAAACCCCCAGCTTGGACTTTACAAATACGGGATGGGAGAGGGGGAAGACTGTAAAATAAAGCATAAAAATAATAATAACCATTATAATTAAACTTATCGATCCTGCGCTGCGTTCTCCCGTCCCGCTGTCTCACGGCCATATCTATTTTGGGGCCACTCATTAATTTTTGGGGTTATTCACTCTACTGCTTGGCGCTCAGCAATTTTCAGACAGCATCGGCAGTGTTCGGGCAGTGACATCAGGGTTCACCCGAGTCCATGGCCCGAGCCATGAACTCGGGTGAACTCTGTCACGTCAGTCTCAGTCTGCTTCTCGCTGTGTATAGATTCTTGTCTATACAGAGTGATGTAGCAGAGCTGACATTGCTATCCATGTGGACTACCTTGGACTGAATATTTTTTTATAATAAAGATGGAGTCTCTAAACTTTTTTTTTTATCTTTAATACAAAATAATAAAAATATTTTTCTCTGTGTTGTTTTTTTTTATCTTGACTAGAAATTGTCTAATATTGGCATGACTCCATGAATTTCGTTCGGGCTTAGGGACTGCTGATAATATAAAGCACCAGGGCCGCTGGAAGAGTCAGATACAATGTCAGAAGATGGCGCTTCTATGAATGTGCCATTTTCTGGGGCAACTGCGGACTGCAATTCGCAGCGGTGGGTCCAGAAAGCTTGGGCTAACCTGCACTACGGATTCCAGCTCCCAACTGCCTAGCTGTACCTGGCTGGACACAAAAATAGGGTGATGCCCAAGTCATTTTTTAAAATTGATTCATGAAATTCATGAAATAATTAAAAAAAAAGGGCTTCCATATATTTTTTTTCCAGCCAGATACAAATAGGCAACTGGGGGTTGGAAGCAGCCCGTCCCTGCCCACTGTACCTGGCTGGCATACAAAAATATGGCGAAGCCCATGTCAAATTATTTTTAATAGTTCATTAAAAAATATATAAATAAAAACAAAAACACATTTAGGGACTGCATCTTTATTAACCCCTCGACCCTCATCTCTGTGCTGAACACTCTCAGCTCTGCTTCATCAGAGACCAAGGGGACAAACAAAGCTTCTATCCTCTTGGTCCCTGAAGGAGAGCCTGGAGCGCTGCAGCATCGTAAGGTGGTAACTCAGGTCACCCAAGGACAGCTCAGGTCATGCCACCTGAGCTGTCCTACGGTGACCCCAGTGTCTCCCCGGTTACAATGCAGCAGATTGCATTCCTTACTCCTCTTACAAACTGAGCTGTCAGAAGATTGCCCCAAAAAGCATGAAAACTGCACCAATGAGCATGAAATCCATGGCAAAAACATCACAGTTTTTGTGCTTTTTTTGGCCCAGAAGATGCAGATGAACACCTTGGACACAGTGCGAAACAGTGTGTCCTCATTGTGGGTACTTTGCCTTAATGTGTTAATGGTGAGAACAGAGGGGTGGAGGTGGAGCTAAGGGTGGAACCAGGACAGAGTCTCAATGGGACCTGAAGATTTTGCTCGTATGGGGCCCTGAAATTCCTGATGGCAGCCCTGTATATAGCTATTGTCAAAACAATTTGCTGATTGCCGATTATCTTACAGAGAACAACAGGATATTTAAATTCAACAAGTGGATTTTTCTCCCCACAGAAATAATTTGTCTTTCCCCCAATATCATCCTTCAACATATTACACTTTGGCAGACCCCACTGATATCAGCACATCAGCTGACTTGATCTTAATGTGTATGGGCCTTAATTACTTTAAACGCTGAACAGTTCACCCACATTAAGATTGAAAATAAAGGGATTATATTTTAGGGTACCCTGTATTAGTTGAACATTGCAAATGGGCAAACAACACAGGAAAATGCATTGTGAGTTTTTTCACATCTGCATTTTTACCCTAGATAAGAGGTCCAACAGTTATACTTTTTCTAGAAAACACATTTTCTTTTTCAAATTCTGGATAAAGGAGTGACAAGATATATTGTAATTGGATTTGCACAAAAGCCTAATCAGTAAATTGTGATTTGTAGGTTTAGAAAGTATAGTATGTAACTGCATTATAAACTGTTTGGCAGGATATATCCAGAGCGTAGTTCTGTATGAATTCTGCTGAAACCCCCCATCTGAGGGAGGCTATGCTGTCTTCCCAGAACTGTGGGTGACTAGGATGTTGTCTGTGAAAGGTGTATAAGGAAGGCATTCTGCCCTCCACAGTATTGTGAGGAGTGGAGGTCCCAAGGAGCTGAACCCTTGCTAACCATAGTGCTATTCGTATTCTACAGTAAGATGGGATTGCCTCTTTAATATATTTAACAACATGAAATGTACAAGCTGCATAATACTTGTAACCAGGCATCTTGATCACTCCAAGTAACTTTCCTGCTCTTTTAAGTCTAGAGAATAGGAACATAATTCATCTATATATTTCCTTTTTGTTTACTTTAAAATGTTCTTATGAATACACCAAGTATCCTGCAGAGCATCCTGAGGATATGGACTGG
This sequence comes from Allobates femoralis, assembly GCA_033576535.1. Lineage (NCBI taxonomy): Eukaryota > Metazoa > Chordata > Amphibia > Anura > Aromobatidae > Allobates > Allobates femoralis. Next base: position 362,582,071 of record JARQOC010000002.1, read on the forward strand.
AATTCTGAAGAATGAATAGAACTATTACCTAACAGTACCCAGCAGAAGAGGAAATAGTAAGAATACCTTTAGTATATGTGAACACAAACTTTTTAAATTGTTTTCCTATAATTTATCTTTACTATATATGTGTCATCATTGGAATTTATAGATGATCCAGTTGGCTTTAAGTTGCCATCCACTGACACATCAAAACTAGGGTTTCTTTCATTTGACTTAAAACTTAAAACACATCTATGTTAGGTTGCTTTAATCAAGAAACATTACATGCCTTCAATTTTGTATTCTTTCATTGCATTCCAAAGCAATCAACTGTTCAATCCAGATACTAAGCCCAGGTAGCTTGGTCTTGCATTTACAGCTATCTGTTATCTTTCCAATTTTTTCCAATTGCCCCGGTCCTTCACTCCCTGATTAACAGATCACTCTGATCTGAGTTTACCTATAGGGGCAGACAAGGGCGCAATAGGGTCTTATCTCCTTTAAATGCTGTAAATATTCAATTCAGCACTGCTCACCTTGTCCGGTTGTGTGACCCACAACCGGTATTATTGCCTTATACAGCTGCTGCTGGATCCACCATTCCACGTGGATGGTCAAGTAAACGCCAAGGATCACAAAGACAGAAGATGAAAATGATCTGCCCCATAACCAGTGCCGGGACAAGGCATTTTGGTGCCCCCCCCTTCCCCTCCCGAAATATGTCTGGGAATAAAAATGTCAACATACTTTGAAAGTAGATTTAATTTAACGGGGACCTATAAAAGGTTCGTCCAACCACACTGCAGAGACATACTGATAGGGTGTTTACATTGTGAGCCCCAATGGGGACACTGTTCATGATGTATGTAAAGTGCTGTGGAGTTCATAGTGTAATATCAATGCAAAAAGTATTATTCTTAATATTTTGTCAGAATACCAGGATCTGAGGATCTTCTATTTCGAGGTCAGGGACTCTCTGATGCCATGTTGCTGCTTGTCTCGCTGTTGTCCTCTTTTGACACAGCAGTGCGGTGGACAAGAGAGCATTAACTGGTTAATAACAAGAAGTATGGAGTGTGTACTGAGCCATAAACCCTCCCCTTACCATGAAGTATGGAGTGTGTACTGACTGAGCCATAAACCTCCTCATACCATGTCCAGCAGACATTGTAGGATTACTACCCGTATATACTCGTGTATAAGCCGACCCGTGTATAAGCCGACCCCCCTACTTTTGCCCCAAAACCTGGGAAAACCTATTGACTCGTGTATAAGCCGAGGGTGGACCCCAGCACAGGTATACAGCCCCCCGCAGTGTGGTATACAGCAGCCTCCCCAGTGGTATATACAGACCCCAGTGGTAATACAGCAGCCCCAGTGGTAATACAGCAGCCCCAGGGGGTAATACAGCAGCCCCAGGGGGTAATACAGCAGCCCCAGGGGTTATACAGCAGCCCCAGGGGTAATACAGCAGCCCCAGGGGTTATACAGCAGCCCCAGGGGTATACAGCAGCCCCAGGGATTATACAGCAGCCCCAGGGGTTATACAGCAGCCCCAGGGGTTATACAGCAGCCCCAGGGGTATACAGCAGCCCCAGGGGTTATACAGCAGCCCCAGTGGTATATACAGGCCTCAGCAGTATATACAGCAGCCCCAGTGGTATATACAGGCCCCAGCAGTATATACAGCAGCCCCAGTGGTATATACAGGCCCCAGCAGTATATACAGCAGCCCCAGTGGTATATACAGGCCCCAGCAGTGTATACAGCAGCCCCAGTGGTATATACAGGCCCCAGCAGTATATACAGCAGCCCCAGTGGTATATACAGGCCCCAGCAGTATATACAGCAGCCCAGTGGTATATACAGTCCCCAGCAGTATATACAGCAGCCCCAGTGGTATATACAGGCCCTAGTGGTGGTGTATACAGGCCCCAGTGGTGGTGTATACAGGGCCCAGTGGTGGTGTATAGAGGGCCCAGTGGTGGTGTATACAGGGCCCAGTGGTGGTGTATACAGGGCCCAGTGGTGGTTTATACAGGGCCCAGTGGTGGTGTATACAGGGCTCAGTGGTGGTGGTGGTGGATACAGGGCCCAGTGGTGGAGGTGGTGTATACAGGGCCCAGTGGTGGTGTATACAGGGCCCAGTGGTGGTGTATACAGGGCTCAGTGGTGGTGGTGGTGGATACAGGGCCCAGTGGTGGAGGTGGTGTATACAGGGCCCAGTGGTGGTGTATACAGGGCCCAGTGGTGGTGTATACAGGGCCCAGTGGTGGTGTATACAGGGCTCAGTGTTGGTGGTGGTGTATACAGGGCCCAGTGGTGGAGGTGGTGTATACAGGGCCCAGTGGTGGTGTATACAGGGCCCAGTATGCGGACCGGGGGGGGCGCCTTTGCACACTCACCGGTCACCGAGGCCGCCATCACCATGCGTCTGCTGTAAGTGCTGTAAGGAGGAGGAGAGGAGGGGCGGGCAGAGCTGCAGGACAGGAAGTCCCGTCCTCTCTCCTCTCTGGCCGGCGTGCTGCGGCCGCCGGCGGCCAGCACGGGGCCCCCCAGGGGGTGCGAGGCCCCCCAGCCGGGCGGGCAATGGGCCCCTCATGAGGGAAAAAATGCGCCCTGCACAAGATGGCTCCCTAGGCGATCGCCTAGGGTCGCCTAGCTGTCGTCCCGGCCCAGCCCATAACACCAATATATGGTGTATTCCTGAAGAAGAGACTGGGGCAGTATCGAAACGCGTTGAAATAAACACAGCTTTCACCGAGTATTTGGTCCATCTTCACTTTATACAGCAGCGTGGATCGTTTTCATTTTCTGTCTTTGTGATCCTTGGCATTTACTCTGATCTAAGTGACCTGCCTCCCCCACCGGAAATCTTGCACAGACACTGTCACTCCTGGTGTTAACCACCCCCCTCTAAGAAGACAACCTGTGCTGTGAGTAAGGGCATCTGTGCAAAAATTGGTGGGGCAGGTGGGTCACTCAGGGATAAAATGATAGCGGGCAATTTTGGAAAGAGGGCAGAACCAAGCTCCCTGCACTTGAACTCATTAGCAAAAAATTGAATAGATAATTACTTTGAAATGCAAAAAAGAATTGCAAAAATAAAGGTAAGGATTGATTCTGGATTACAGTGACCTAAGTGTTTCGTCTTTGGCAGTAAAATCTGCTGACTGGTTCCTTTTAAGCCTGTAGGCAGCGGAAAAGAAGATCCAGCTCAATAAAAATACATTTATTGGTAGATATAAAAGGTTTGAGCCCAAATAGCATAAAAAGATTAGAAATCATGTTATATATAGTAAAAAGCATTCCTTATCTGAGCTCAGATAAATTTGGTATTTTTATGGAGCTGAATCTTCTTTTGCAATTTGGAATTTACATCTGGTTTTCGCGTCTTCCTTGCTCCAGCACACTCAGATGTAAATATAGGGAGTTGGTTTGCAGAACTCTATTTCCTCAAAGGCAGGCGAGTGTACATTTAGGGTATTTCACCAAAAAAAGGTTTAAAAAATGAGCTTCTGCTTGAAAGCAGGTTAAAAAGCTATTGACACTTTTGACTTTGAAAAACATTACTTTTGGTTAATCAGATTGCACTCAATTCCTCTCTGCTAACTTTAAGGGAGCGGGGAGTAGCCGGCACCCTGACATATTCTTACAAAACATTGAGCAGGGTAAAGAACTTTGAGACAATGCATCAACAAAATGGTAAAACAATAATTTAAAATGTAGACTATTTAAAAAAAAAAAGAAAAAAAAAAGTCTTAACATTTCATTTAGGAAGAAAATGATCAATAAAAGAAAATTCAGTGTTAGGCTATGTTCACACTGTCTGTTTTTGATTCATTTTTTGTTTATCTGTTTTTGCAGTGAACACACCACTTAAATAGAATCCCAGCAAAGGCACTGGGTTTTCAAGTTTTGCTGTTCAATCTGTGCTTTCATGACCTGATGCATTTTTTTCCTTGAAAAGTGATCTGTTTAAAGAATGAGCATGTCAATTATGGGTGATCTTTTCTGATCCTCTTTTCCCATTGAAACCATTGTCTAATGGTCGCTTTACACGGCACGATATCAATGTCCAAGTCACGTGGTTCGTGCGTTGGCCCCGATATCGTTCGTGCGTTGTGTGGTGTAAATGAGCAATGCGATGCAAGAACGATGCCAAAACAATATTGTTGGGGAATTGTGCAGGCTCTCCAACTGGCCAATATTTACTTGACGATATGACCAGATTGTGCTGTGTGACAGCGCAACTATGATTTGGAGCACAACTTCCCCTATTCACTCCCATGTTAAATGGTCGTTCCCTGGGTCGCTCGTACACAGCGCAAAGGAGAGGGCGTAGACATCACAGTTGAGTAGCCTGCCGATATCTCCCTGTGTAACATATCCTATGCGATCTTGGACTAGTGCCAAAAACGTGCGCGCTCCCGTGCCGTTGTATACAATATCGGAACGATATCAGGATGTGTAAAGCGGCCATAAGGGCTAAAACAACCGCACCAGAAAAATTGCAGCCAAAACGGATCAAAAACATCAGAAATGGATGATCCTTAGTTTTCCAACTTAAAAAGTGAGAAAATACACAAAATAAAATGGATCAAAAATGATCCTTGTCAACCTTAAAGCTGCCCTATCCCCCATGAACCGTAAAGATGTCTCTACTTTATTTCTGCATTCTAACAACACCCTTCTTGTATCGTAGATACATCTACTGTATATACTTTTAAAATCAAGTCTTATTCTGCATGTGTGTTAAGTAAACGTATCAAGGCTAGTCCAACAGACCAGTTTTGTCATGCTTTCCATGTTCCATACAATGCTCCTTTGTCTCTTTCCATGCGACATTTTGCCTACCTGTGCATGCACTGTGTGTGAGTTAAGATGTCTAGTGTACACTTAGTTGTAAATTAGAAAGGTGGTGATCATGACGTTGCTGTTGAACATTATGTCAATGAAATATCAATGCTCTGATTCAAAGTCTTGCCTAATGGAAGTGCAGGATAAATCTTTATTTTAAAAGTGTATAGATATTGCAAAGACACAAGAAGGCAGCTGTAGGAAGCAGAAATAGAGTAGAGACCTCTTCAGGTACACATGTATATAGCATTTAAATAGTCACTGTTAATTTATCAAACATGGGCTCATTATTATGCTTATTGGCAGGAGCATAATGATTGTGGATGAAGAAGATGCAATTGTGACTGGGTCCATACTGAAGGGGTTCCCACCAATGCCAACTCTAGATTTAGCTAGTAAGCTGGATGTGCTTACTTGGTCACATATTCTGTTGAAATGTATTGCGGAGAAAAGAGCCACCGATTCCCTGCACAGCAATACCTATACAAGCCAATAGCCAATCAGAAATCAGCAGCTGATATCAGCAGGCCTGTTGCAGACAGACCACGACTAGAGATGAATGAACTTTGCTTGAACATGTTCGCCAGTTTCAAATTCGGCACCAACATGGCTGATTCGATTCGGTGATTGGAAACCCAACCCTTTCCCCAAAAGTTGGCAAATCTAGCTAAGTTCAGGAAAAAATTTGAATTTTATAATGGCCATAAGACTTGTTTACCTGTTTATTTGGGGGCAAAACGCTCTCTGGAAGACCCTCTGGCTGGGGACAACACCTAACGTAAGGGGGGGGGGGGAGATTTAGACCTTTCTGATATTTGCCACATCCCTTTGATTTATGTGTAAGCTACTGACTGGAACAGTCCCTATATTGATTCAGGTCATAGACAAGATTTCAAAATAATTCAGTCCCCCCGACTTTATAGATAGTTTCACTTTACTAATCCAAGTAGAAACGTTTAACACTGGCACATGCCAAAAACATTATTCCCCTAACACTTATGGTAGTGCACAGCAAATATATGTTGAAAGATCAATTTTCAATGTAGAAAACACTGCATTTGCGGCACTCACCCATGCATAGAAACTTCAGAAAACTTTATTCCAATTAAGAAAAACTAGAATAAAGTCGGCAATAGGCTTAATTTTTGTCTTGGATGCAATGATAGCCAGAGATTGGTATTCTGACCACATGGAGAACGCTATGGGATTATGGTATTGGGGTGGCATAAAGTACAACAGCTGGACCACTTGTCATTCTATGTACACTAACAGCTCATTTCATTGATTTGATTGTGCCACCAGTGGTTCAGCCATTTATAGTGTTTCAGGAGCCATTTTCAACATGATGGTAGATCGCGTGTTGCTTGTGCTGAGAGCAGCCTGCGAGGCCCAAATATGCTACTGAGGCTTGCAGAATGTGATTTCCGCAGTTCCAAAACTTTGCCTTCTTGGTGTTTGTGTTGAGGAGGGCATAATGTAAAATTAGACTTATATTGTATGTAATATGAAATACTCTACCAGTACAGAAGAAACTAAAATATGACTGCATGGCTACTATGTTTACTATCAGCAATATTAATGGTATTGTTGGTTAAACACAGATGCACGCTTACATTTCATAGTAGGTTTTACAAATTCTTCTCTGTCTCACCTGAATATACATAGATGCTTAATATTTTCAATGTATTTATGTATTTTGCTTTTTTTTTTTTAATCGACAGTTTCTCTATCTACAAAGATGGAACAGAAACGAAACCAGGCCTCTTTGTTGCAAGGTAAGGTTTGAGCACACACATTTATTTTAAGTATAAATTATTATTACTATTCTAATTGGAAGTTTCAACATTTTCCTTATCAATATGGATTAATATAAGATCCCTTTGTAACTCTATTTACCAGGTTATGTCAGTACTATGGCTGTAAATTTGATTATTTAGGAGTATAGCCTTTATCTCAAGCTCTACTTGCCACACTCCAGGACAGAGTCATCTCCACACCATCCTGTCAACCAAATCAAAATGTTGTAAGGCTAATATCACTCAAATATACTCCTTACACAGATGAATTCACCTATGTTAACATTCTTACATGCCAACTTTTATTTCCTACAGCAGACCAGAACTCCCTCACATGAATGTACAAACTTTGTGACAATAAGGTCAGATATGACTGTGGATGGGATGCTGTGCCAATAAACCTTTAGCTGTCAGAGACTCCGGGCCCTCAAACAACTGGGATTTTATTTGCAGATTTTCCAATATGAAGGCAATATTTTTTAAAAACTTTGTAGAACTTAAAAAGGAACAATATCAACATCCAACACAACTTCCTTCACCCAATAGTAAAATGTAGTGCACCTATGTCTGCACTACTGACTTAGGCAGACTTAATGTGACATTACCTGACACTAGAAATGAGTAAACTTTCCCTGAACATGTTTGCCTATTTTAAATTTGAAATGAACATTGGAGATTTTGTCTTGGATTGGAAACCCGACCAATTTCCCAAACAATCGACGAATGCGGCTTTGTTCAGGAAAAAAGATTGAAATTTAAAATGGCCCTAAAACTTTCCCTGTTTGTTTGGGGTCAAAACACTCACACAAAGACCCGTAGACTGGGAACAACAGTCATTATGGTAAGGGAACAACAGTCCTTATGGTAAGGGCTCTTCCATCGGGTCTACCGGCTTGTATCATGTTGCAGAATTCTTTTAGAGCTTTAAATTAAATTTTTTAAGCTTCCTGGAGTTTGCAGGTGGTTTGACATCTGCAGTGTGTGAATTTTGGAAACAGTGTCAGATGTGGCAGCAACTGTGAAATCTAGGAAGCTTACAATGTCTTTAAACACCAGTTTAAGAGAGAATAATATTTTTGGGAGATTTTTTCACATTTTTTATTATTTTGTTAATTATTTTTTATTAGTAATATTAATTATTTCATTGATTATTTTTTTTTGGGAACGCAAACCTTTATTATTGTTGAGGGTCAGGAGCGTGTGAGGCTCTCTCTTCTACAGTTCTGTTATAGCAATTCATATACATGGTCTTATAGGTCTGTTCACACTTACGAAACACCATACTATGGATATTGCTTCTTAAAATTGTGCAATCACTATTTCATTCCATACGCATATTTAATATTGAACTTGTCCTTGCATTGCTGCCCACTAGCCTTATTCAGAAATCTAGATGAGTTGGTGAATGTTGACCTGAATAAATGTATTTGTTTTCATTATTATTTCTCCTCCAAATATGTCAGGCTTCAAAGATCACTCCACCTAACTGCAACTCAGGTGTACCTTGTGGCATGGGGAATTGGATTTATACGTGACATTACTTCTGCAGCCTACCCCATGGAGGGATTAATGAGTAGCTAAGAAACAAGATTGTGCCAGCAGCAATATCCTCTAAGGGATTGTTTGTGTCTGACTCCTGGCACTGAAAGAGTTGGGCTCCTAGAGAAAACAAAGAAGCGTCACTGCATAGCTCAGCGCCATCTTAGCATTGCAGTGCAATATAACGCAGCTACACTTTGCTACAGTTGATTTTGTGTTTGGTATCACGTGCCTGCAGTATGCTGCATTTTGGCTATGGATCCCCGCAAGATGTGCCGCTTCTGGAGGAGGACATCTTCCTCATCACCACAGGGGCAATGGGTGCTTCAGCAGAACCAGTACCGGAGATGCCGGTAAAGAAGATGGATACATTGGTGACCTGGGGCTCCACCGCTTTACCCACATTGGGCCTCATCTGCAGCAAGGTGCTGATCCTGCACTGGTCTCTCATGACAAAGGAGGGTCTGAGCTCATAGTCAGTAGGGGACACATTCCCCATGCCATCCAGGAGCACCAGATGTCAGACTCCAGAGGATCTTGCAGCATGCCTGGCTGTATTACACTTGCAGCTGCTGCCACAGCTACTGAATCAGCAAATCCACCAGGACCAAGAGCGTGATGAGGACGATGAGCAGGCCAAAGAGGAGGAGGTAGAAGATGCAGAAGGCTCTGTTTCCCAGCCGTGTGTAGCACTCCTGCCAGAGGCCTTTGACTGGAAGAATGTTATGTAGGGACTCCTACCCCATCTAACCAACTATCCGATACGGCATGAACCACCCCATCCTGTCTCCTTTGTTGAATAAATTCAGCTTGCGGATAACATCGCCCGAGAGTGGTTGCATGGGCCTAAGGCCAATCACTCTCATGACCAATGTACCCGATGCAAGGTGGTGGCATTTTCCCAGCAGAGGAGGTTTGGCTTCTTAGCTGAACAAAGTGCTGGGCATCAGTGCTATGTCAGCCGAGAGAGAATATGGCATCGGATGAAGGACAGGCCTCTCTTAGTTAGCCAGCTAGCTGCACCCAAACCCACAGGGCATGTCAGTGTTCTCCAAGTTGCTCCCGTCTTTCCTAGAGGGGGTGGTCATCCTCTAATAATTGCTTCTTTGTCTTCTCCAGCGGTGCCCATGATGGAGTGTGCAGGTAAGGGGTAGGTGGCTGCGGAGAATGCCCCTGTAGGAATTGCCCCTGCAACCTCCTGAGACCGTCTGGCAGCGGACTACCATCAGCAACAGTGACCTTCAGACCAGGCAGCGCTGAGAAAGCTGTAAGAGAGTATTTGCACCAGTACAGTGCACTTTCCAAATAAAAAGGCATGTTGTTGACCCATCCCATAGCTGGCATTTCGTCTGGGAAGTAAATTTTTTTTGTTGTTTTTTAGTTCTTCAAACAGTGAGGCCTGATTTTTTAATAAATTTATGTTTCCCCTTCCCAAGTTTAATGCCGTTTGTGCTATCCCCTGCTGGATTAGCGCGCATGCATGCAGCCTTTGGGCTACAACTAAAAACCCTTAATGGACTTTGCCCTTCATGGACTTTCCGCCATTTTTAATAATGTCTTCTGATCCCTGTGGAACTTTAGTTATATATACTAATAGCTGTAGAAACCAATATTGCCCGCGATGGTAGCTAACTGTCCTTAGTTACAACAAAATAGAATGATTACTTTGCACATAAAAACATTTCACATCATATATTTAAAACTACAGATTTGCAATACAAATTAACTAAATTATTACCCAAGTAATGAATTGTAAAGTATAGTATTTTATCTGCAACTCATTCAAGAGCCTTTTGATAAACAATATACTTGTTTTTTCCAAGAATGGGTGTGGGGCTAACTGGAGAGAGCAGAGCCATATATATCCATGAAGGGGCTGGGCTATGAAGGGGGCGGGGCTTTGTGTAGACATAGACTAACATTCTATTGTGACATTACAATAATAAAGGGAGTGTAATACAGGAGGTGGAACTAAGAGGAGGGTCGGAGCCATCTGCAACCATGAAGGGGTGAAGCTATGAATAGGCGGAGCTATGAAGGGGCATGACTATGAAGAGGGTGGGACCATATGCATCCACAAAGGGGCAGAGCTATGAAGAGGGTGGGGTTATGAAGGTGACAGGGCCATAAATAGAGCAGAGTTATGAAGGGATGATACTATGAAGGGGTGGGGCTGTGTGTGCATACACACACACATACACATTTATATACACGGGCGGAACTACAATGATGGGAAGAAAAAATTTTGGAGAAGAAAGGGAACGGCACATGATCCAAGGCACACCACATCCTCTGTAAAACATGGTGGAGGCAACGTGATGGCATGGGTATGCATGGCTTTCAATGGCACTGGGTCACTTGTGTTTATTGATGACATAACAGCAGACAAGAGTAGCCGGATGAATTCTGAAGTGTACCGGGATATACTTTCAGCCCAGATTCAGCCAAATGCTGCAAAGTTGATTGGACGGCGCTTCATAGTACAGATGGACAATGACCCCCAAGCATACAGCCAAAGCTACCCAGAAGTTCATGAGTGCAAAAAAGTGGAACATTCTGCAATGGCCAAGTCAATCACCAGATCTTAACCCAATTGAGCATGCATTTCACTTGCTGAAATCCAGACTTAAGACGGAAAGACCCACAAACAAGCAAGACCTGAAGGCTGCGGCTGTAAAGACCTGGCAAAGCATTAAGAAGGAGGAAACCCAGCGTTTGGTGATGTCCATGGGTTCCAGACTTAAGGCAGTGATTGCCTCCAAAGAATTCGCAACAAAATATTGAAAATAAAATATATTTTGTTTGGGTTATGTTTATTTGTCCAATTACTTTTGACCTCCTAAAATGTGGAGTGTATGTAAAGAAATGTGTACAATTCCTACATTTTCTATTAGATATTTTTGTTCAACCCTTCAAATTAAACGTTACAATCTGCACTTGAATTCTGTTGTAGAGGTTTCATTTCAAATCCAATGTGGTGGCATGCAGAGCCCAACTCGCGAAAATTGTGTCACTGTCCAAATATTTCTGGCCCTAACTGTATATATGCACTATGAGAGTGACATACTGTTATAAAGCTCCACTATCAGAAAAATGCACAATAAGGATCTATGATGAGAAATCTCAATCCGCCTATAAATATCACCACAAAACTAGAGAAAAAAAAAGCACCAAGGTGGGTATTAAAATGAAAAGATAACTTTTAATAATAATAAAAAAGCTAAAATGATACACAAGTGTGACACCCAAACATGCAATAACAAATTATGCCTACAATGGTCAGTGGAGAGACTGCCACAAATGATCATATGCCAGAGACACTAAATCTTCCAAATATACATATCTAGATTGTAGTAAGAAGTTGTAAAGATACTACCATATAAAGAGGAAGATATGTGCTCTTATGATCTCACATGTTAGACCTAAGGCATACAATCAAATATAGAAAATACTGAGGAGGCAGCAATCAAAATAAGTAAATATAGTAGACTGCCTAAAATATTGTTATCCGACATATGTCACAGTGTGAACACATTGTCTCAGAAGATGGGCAGACATAGAGTGACTGATCTCCGCCATATAGAGCCCTCAGAGATCTAATGTTGGTTGCCAATATTTCTTTATTTGGAGCCAGGAGTGGGTGAAAGCTATCCTTGTCAGGGTATAGCTAGCCCTGTACACCCCCAGAGCTCACGTCTTTATAAGAACAGTAACACAACTGTACCTGTATCTGACTATCCCTATAATCACCCACAGGCACCTCCTGATGTGTTTCAGCCTTCCAAGATTACCAGTGGATATGCACTTACGGTAGTGTAGTGTTATAGGTTTATGCTAGGCACCCTAACTGTAGAGCAAACTAATATTTTGATTGGACTAATGGAAAAGAACCAAAATGGTGGATGGTTACAAATACCTCATACTAACCTATAGAGAACAAAATCAATGAATAAGTAACAGATGTAGTATTAACACGTTCATCTTCAAAACATCACAGGAATGCACTTTAGTTGATGGATACATTACAATAGGGAAGAAACCTTATCCAAGGATGGCAAAGGATGCGTACCTCAAGAGCATATTACAAAGACAGAGGCATGCTGTGAGATATATAGCAAGCTATTAGAACATCAGGCAAAATACTATAAGTATACCAAGGAAATCAACGCATATACCAAAGATGGGGGCAGTGACCATATGTTAATAATTATAGATAGATAATAGTGATAAGATTTATTAACGCATACCTGGGGTCTCACAGGCCTGCTAGGTTACTTGTTTTCTATTTTCTGCAAGATTACTTTAGTTAGAATTTTGAAACTCTAGGTATTCCTCAGGTATATAGTTGTTAGTAATTTACAGTTGTTCATATATTTTTATGTTATAGGCATTTCGGTAAAACAACTCTTTTTTGGGACTACCCCATATTCACATACCTGGGGCCTTTTAGGCCTGTACTTGGTTTACATGTGATCCTCAGTCTTTTTGTCTGTACTGTTGCTGGGGAAGACTTTGTCTTTATTACTCAGTCTTTATGACTCTGCTGGTGCTGGGAAGAGTGTGGATTCTGCCTGACTACATGGTCATGTGATCTTGTGAGGGAGCCTCCCTCACAAAGTCATGTATCTCGGACATCATCGCAGGTCATGAACACACAGGAACAGGAGGACAGACAACATCCTGTTCATTGTGTGCTACTTGCTGAAGAGACTTTGGAGGAAGAAGTCAGCTTTCTTGTTTCTGGAAAAAGAAACTTTCTGAGCTTCAAAAATCCAGAGGTTTCTACTGCATCTGAAAGAAAGTGGTGACTTGCTGAAGGTAAGAGGAGGGGGGGCTGCACTTTACCTTTAGCACACACACTAACAAAGAGTGCACAACCCTAATTGTAATCATTTTTTTTTTCAATTTAGTTTACTGACATCTAAGGTTACAATGGCACAGTTGAGGCAATCAATTTTGATAGTGATGAAGACAGTGAACTTTCTTTGTCCGATGAAGAGTACATGCCACCAGCTAATGTCTCTACTTCATCGTCCAGTGATTCTTCAGATGATGAAGAAGTAGTGGATCCAGCAGAACACACAAATAGAACATTCAAAACTAATGTTTTTTGGATCAGTACTGCTGGGGTTCTTGGATGCACCCCATCACATAATATTATGAGAGTTGCTGAAGGAGCTATAGGAATTCCCCACTTCTTGTCCAAAAGAGATGTTTTCTGTAAATGTTTTTCAGATGATATTGCAGATGAGGTAGTTTTGAGTACTAACTTAGAAGGAAAACAAAATTTATAAATTAGCCCCTATTAGCTACATCTGGAATCTTTTCCTCAAAAACTGTACAAAGCTTTACCATTCTAATAACAATGTGACAGTGGATGAGCAACTTCTTGCATTTAGGGGACGTTGCAAATTCATTCAGTATATGCCCAGTAAACCTGCCAAGTATGGCATAAAAAATTTCTGGATGTGTGATTCTACAAGCTATTATGGCATGAACGCTCTGATTTACTGTGGCAAAGAAGCTAATGCTCCAGTCCAGACAGACCTATGTTCTGACATAGTAAAAACACTTGCAGTACCAGTTTTCAATTCTGGAAAAAATATAACAATGGACGACTACTGTACCAATCTGGAACTGGGCAAATTTTTGCTTCAGAAAAAACTCACACTTGTTGGTACTATGATGCCAAACTGCCGCAAAATTCCTCCAATCCTGAAGCACTATCCCAAGCGACCACTTTATGAGAGTGTCTTTGGTTTCTGCAATCAAGCGACAATGGTATCTTATAAAGCAAAGAAAGAAAAATCCGTGATATTACTGAATACAATGCATCATGATGAAAGTATTAACTCCGATGATAGGAAACAGAAACCTGAAATCATACTGCATTATAATAAAACAAAAGGAGGTGTGGACAAGATGGATGAAATGATTGGAGAGTATTTATGCAAGAGGCAGACAAAACGTTGGCCTGTAGTCATTTTTTATAATATCCTTGATGTGTCAGCCCTCAATAGCTAAATTGTTTACAGTGAAACTCATCCAGAATTCCATGCCAACAGGAAGGACAAGGGACGTCTATTCTTGATGGAACTTTGCTATGAACTTTTGATGCCTACCATGATGGAGCGAAACAAAATGAAATGCTTGCGAAGGCAAATTACGGAATCTATGATCCGATGTGGTATACATTTTCAGGAACATCCAGAGCCAAGAGATAAAAAAGAAAGCGCTGTTATATTTGTCCAGCAAAGAACGAAAGGAAATCTGAGAATTTCTGTACTACTTGCAAATCTGTACTGTTCTGCAAGGAACATTCTTCCAAAAAAATAATATGTGAAAATTGTTGGGGTAATCAGTAATGCTGAATTGGAAAGTTTTTGAAAATAAATATTCCTGCACTCTGTTTAGTACAACTTTTATATTAAAAACTTTTAGACAAAAAAAATCGTTATATATATATATATATATATATATATATATATATATATATATATATATATATACCAATCCACAAAGTGAGGCAGCACTCCAAGCAAGTTCAATTTTCAGATTTTATTCGTCCATAAACCACCACAACGTTTCAGACTGTAGTCCTTTCTCAAGTGACATCACTGATGTCACTTGAGAAAGGACTACGGTCTGAAACGTTGTGGTGGTTTATGGACGAATAAAATCTGAAAACTGAACTTGCTTGGAGTGCTGCCTCACTTTGTGGATTGGTATGAATAACAAACAGACTGAAGGAACTGTTTTTTGAGGATATTTGCACCCTTTATTTGATGTTTCTCAAGTGCTGCTCTATTTTTGTTTATATATATATATATATATATATATATATATATATATATATATATTAATAAATAATTATATAGAATGCATACATTGTGTGTTTTAAGCCTGTATAATTACTTTTCTTGTTTTATGCACATAATTATAATGTTTTGAAATACAGGATTTATTAGAGGTAGCTTCCAGCTTCCTGATGTGGTTCAGAAGAGCAATGGATTTTTACTAAATAAAGGGTGGATGTACAAATAACTATATATATATATGACAGGTGTTCAAATGAAGCAGCTAGAACTAAACTGCTGATTGAAGCCATGGAGTTAATTCTTAGAGCTCTAGAGTTGTGTGTGAACAGGAACTTTTTCATGTTTGATGGAAAGTTTTACCACCAGCTCAGGGGCACAGCTATGGGGAGCCCTTGTGTCCCTACATATGCCAACTGTGTTCTTGGCTGGTGGGAGGAGACTACTGTTTTCTTAGAAGATGACTCCAAAATGAGTACAACTGCTCATATCAACATGTTATTTGTCGTAAGTCATATTACCTTATTGGTAGTTATAATCATGTAGTTACAGAGAAGGAAATAATTATTTGATCCCTTGCTGATTTTGTAAGTTTGCCTACTGACAATGACATGAACAGTCTATAATTTTAAGGGTAGGTTAATTTAGACAGCGAGAGATAGAATATCAAAAATAAAATCCAGGAAATTACATTGTCTAAATTATATAAATGTATTTGCATTTTGAAGAGAGAAATAAGTATTTGATCCCTCTAAACAAGACTTAATACTTGGTGGCAAAACCCTTGTTGGCAAGCACAGCAGTCAGTTGATGATGAGGTTCGCACACATGTCAGGAGGAATTTCGTCCACTTCACTTTGCAGTTCATCCCTAAATCATTAAGATTTTGAAGCTGTTGTTTGGAAACTCGGCGCATGAGCCCCCTCCATATGTTTTCTAAGGAATTGAGGTATAGAGACTGGCTAGGCCACTCCATGACCTTAATGTGCTCCTTTTTGAGCCACTCTTTTGTTTCCTAGGCCATATGTTTTGGGTCATTGTCGTGCTGGAAGACACAGCCACGACCCATTTTTAATGTCCTGGAGGAGGGAAGCAGGTTGTCACTCAGGATTTTACAGTACATGGCTCCATCCATTGTCCCATTGATGCAGTGAAGTAGTTCTGTTCCCTTAGCAGAGAAACACCCCCAACACATAATGTTTCCAAAGCCATGCTTGCAAGTGGGGATAGTGTTCTTTGGGTCATATGCAGCATTTTTCTTCCTCCAAAGACGGCGAGTTGATTTAATGCCAAAGAGCCTAATTTTTGTCTCATCTGACCATAGCACCTTCTCCCAATCAGTTTCAGAATCACCAAGTTGATCATTGGCAACCTTCAGACAGGCCTGCACATTTGCCTTCTTGAGCAGTTGGACTTTGTGGGCACTGCAGGATTTTAATCCATTACGGCGTAATGTGTTACCAATGGTTTTCTTGGTGGCAGTGGTCCCAGCTGCATTGAGATTATTAACAAGTTTCCCCTGTGTAGTTTTAGGTTGATCTCTCACTTTACTCATGATCCTGGATACCCCATGAGGTGAGAATTTGCATGGAGCCCCAGATCAATGTCACTTAACACTCATTTTATATTTCTTCCATTTTCTACATATTACACCAACAGTTTTCTCCTTCTCATCAAGCATCTTACTTATGTTTTTTTAGCCCATTCAAGCCTTGTGCAGATTTAGGATCTTTTCCCTGACATCCTTAAAAAGCTCTTTGGTTTGGCCCATATTGTAGAGGTTAGAGTCTCACTGATTAATTGAGTGTGTGGACAGGAGTCTTTTATACAGGAGACAAATTAAGACAGCTGTCTTTAATGCAGGTAATGAGTTGATTAAGAGTGTCTAACTGGTCTGTAAGATCCAGAACTCTTAAGGCCGCTTCACACGCTCAGATATCTGAAATGATATAGTTTGCTATGTCACATGACCGCGATCCTTCCGACATCGTTAGTGCGTTGTCACACGCAACGATATCGTTAACGATGTTAAATTTGGCAACGCTCCAGCTATTTGGAGAAGATCGTTTGAACGATTTAACAAAGCGAAAGGAATAGGAGAAATATGAACGACATCGTTCATCATGGTGTCACACTGAATGATGTTGCTGCTTCACAGATCCTTAATTGGACGATGAACGATGGATATGAGGTCAGGAGCTCAAATTTATGATGAACGATCTAACGATTTTACCTTCAGATATCTGACGTTTACACGCAACGATTCAAAAATGATATCGTTTGAAGGATCCGGAAAGCATGACGTTTCAACTATATCGTTTCAGATATCTGAGCGTGTGAAGCGGCCTTAAATGGTTGATAGGGGATCAAATACTTATTTCTCTCTACAAAATGCAAATACATTTATATACTTTAGATAATATGATTTTCTGGATTTTATTTTTGATACTCTATCTCTCTCTGTTAAAATAAACCTACCCTGAAAATTACAGATTGTTCATGTATTTGCCAGTGGGTAAACTTACAAAATCAGCAAGGACTCAAATACCGTATATACCTGTGTATAAGCCGACCCGTGTATAAGCCGACCCCCCTACTTTTGCCCCCAAAAACTGAGAAAACTTATTGACTCGCGTATAAGCCGAGGGTGGACTCCAGCACAGGTATACAACCCCAAGCAGTGAGGTATACAGCAGCCTCCCCAGTGGTAGTATACAGCAGCAGCCCCAGTGGTAGTATACAGCAGCCCCAGAGGTATATGCAGCCCCATAGGTATATGCAGCCCCATAGGTATATGCAGCCCCAGAGGTATATGCAGCCCCATATGCAGCCCCAGAGGTATATGCAGCCCCATATGCAGCCCCAGAGGTATATGCAGCCCCAGAGGTATATGCAGGCCCAGAGGTATATACAGCCCCAGAGGTATATACAGCCCCAGAGGTATATACAGCCCCAGAGGTATATGCAGCCCCAGAGTTATATGCAGCCCCAGAGGTATATGCAGCCCCATATGCAGCCCCATATGCAGCCCCAGAGGTATATACAGCAGCCCTTAGGTAGTATACAGCAGCAGCAGCCCCAGGGCTGTATACAGCCGCAGCCCCGGGGCTGTATACAGCCGCAGCCCCGGGGCTGTATACAGCCGCAGCCCCGGAGGTATACAGGGCCCCCATCAAGTTCCAGGGCCCCCCCCCTTGCGCGCCAGCCTGTAAAGTAAAATCATACTTACCAGTGTCCTGTCGCGCCGCCCGCAGCTGCCGACACGTGATCCCGGGCTTCAATCCGCGTCTTCCGGCTTCCGACTTCCTGTGGTCGCGGGCAATGACATCATTGCCCGCGACTACAGGAAATGCGGAAGACGCGGAATGAAGCCGGGGATCGCGTGTCGGCAGCTGCGGACGGCGCGACAGGACACTGGTAAGTATGATTTTACTTTACAGGCTGGCGCGCAAGGGGGGGGGCCCTGGAACTTGATGGGGGGCCTGTATACCTCCGGGGCTGCTGCGGTATTTTTTATATACTCGCGTATAAGCCGAGGGGGGACTTTTCAGCCCAAATTTTGGGCTGAAAAACTCGGCTTATACGCGAGTATATACGGTAATTATTTCCATCACTGTACTATGTCCAAATTTTGACCTGTTCTTTATTAATGTGGATACTTATACCACTATGGCCCCTTTTAATGAAATAAGGACAAATATTCTTGCAAAAAATGTTTTGTATCTTTGGCTCATATGTCTGTTCAATACATGATACCCTTCTTTTAGATTATGCCTCATTCAATCAGGCTATGTTGTGCACTGACTAGCTTAACTCTATGGTAGTCATATTATCATTATTAGATCTTATCACCATTAGCTACAGTACAGACCAAACATTTGGACATACATTCTCATTCAAAGATTTTTCTGTATTTTCATGACAATGAGAATTGTAGATTCACACTGAAGGCATCAAAACTATGAGTTGACACATGTGGAATAATATACTTAACAAAAAAGTGTGAATCAACTGAAAATATGTCTTATATTCTAGGTTCTTCAAAGTAGCCACCTTTTGCTTTGATTACTGCTTTGCACACTCTTGGCATTCTCTTCATGAGCTTCAAGAGGTAATCACCAGAAATGGTTTTCACTTCACAGGTGTACCCTGTCAGATTTAATAAGTGGGATTTCTTGCCTTATAAATGGGGTTGGGGCCATCATTTGTGTTGTGCAGAAGTCTGGTGGAGAGACAGCTGATAGTCCTACTGAACAGACTGTTAGAATTTGTATTATGGCAAGAAATAAACAGATAAAGAAAAACGAGTGGCCATCATTACTTTAAGAAATGAAGGTCAGTCTGAAAAATTGGGAAAACTTTGAAAGTTTCCCCAAGTGCATTTGGAAAAACCATCAAGCGATACAAAGAAACTGTCTCACATGAGGACCGCCCCAGGAAAGGAAGACCAAGAGCCACCTCTGCTGCGGAGGATAAGTTCATCTGAGTCACCAGCCTCAAAAATCGCAGGTTAACAGCAGCTCAGATTAGAGAACAGGTCAATGCCACACAGAGTTCTAGCAGCAGACACATATCTACAACAACTGTTAAGAGGAGACTTTGTGCAGCAGGCCTTCATGGTAGAATAGCTCTAGGAAACCCCTGCTAAGGACAGGCAACAAGCAGAAGAGACTTGTTTGGGCTAAAGAACGCAAGGAATGGACATTAGACCAATGGAAATCTGTGCTTTGGTCTGATGAGTCCAAATGTGAGATCTTTGGTTCAAACCACTTTGTTCGATGCAGAAAAGGTGAACGGATGGACTCTACATGCCTGGTTACCACCGTGAAGCATGGAGGAGGAAGTGTGATGGTGATAGGGTGCTACACCAGATGACCTGGCCTCCACAGTCACCAGACCTGAACCCAATCGAGATGGTTTGGGGTGAGCTGGACCGCAGAGTGAAGGCAAAAGGGCCAACAAGTGCTAAGCATCTATGGGACTCCTTCAAGACTGTTGGAAGACCATTTCCAGTGACTCCCCGCTTGAAGCTCATCATGAGAATGCCAAGAGTGTGCAAAGCAGTAATCATAGCAAAAAGGTGGCTACTTTGAAGAAACCTAGAATATAAGACATATTTTCAGTTGTTTCACACTTTTTTGTTAAGTATATAATTCCACATGTGTTAATTCATAGTTTTGAAGCCTTTAGTGTGAATCAACAATTTACAGAAAACTCTTTGAATGAGAAGGTGTGTCCAAACTTTTGGTCTGTACTGTATCTATAATTAATAGCATATGGTCACTGCCCTCATCTTTGGTATATGCGTTTAAAGCCTTGGTATACTGATAGTTTTTTGCTTGATGTGCTAATATCTTGCTACATACAGTATCTCACAGCATTTCTCTCTTTATAACATGCACTTGAGGCATGCATCAGTTGCCATAGAGAAGACTAGTGTGACGTAGGGACTCATATCCCTGTTGTCCAAATCGACTCTCGGGCATTCAGCATGCGGCTCATAGGCATACCATACACATGGATATCATCATATGTGCCATACTAATTTTCAGGGGCATGCACATTTAAACATACGCTATAGCGGGACGCATGAGTTTCATTGGTGCATCTGTTGCCATGGAAGTGTCGGACATGGTTATAAATTTCCCTGCGTTCCATGACCCCCTTCAGGGTATACTGCGTGCAGTTCACAGTCATACTAGGCAAATAACCAGCAGTACATAAACTACATCAACATATGAAGGAATGTATGCTTAAATCTTGGTTACAACCTTTGGATAAGCTGTTCTCCCTATTGGAATGTATCTATTAGCTAAAGTGTATTCCTGTGATGTTTTGACCTTGAATGACTTAATACTACATTGCTTTATTATTTAGTGATTCATTGATTTTGTCCTCTATAGGTTAGTATGGGGTATTTATAACCATCCACCATTTTGGTTCATTTCCTTTAGGCCAGTCAAAATGTCAGGTAGCTCTACTGTTAAGGTACCGTCACACAGGGTCATATCGCCGGCGATATTGCCGGGGATCGCGGGAGCGCGCATCCCTGACAACATCGCCGGGGAGATCTCACACTGTGCAACTTACCGGCGATGTCGCCGGCTAGTTGCCGCGGCTATCGCTCGCTGAGTTGCCCAGCAACCCAGCAAGCGATCACTCGCAATGTTGTACATAGGCGGAATCGCCCATAACATTGCTGGTTGCCGCGTTTCACAGGGCGATCAGGCAGAATCGCCTGAGCAACATCGCCAGGTTTCCCAACATGGTTGGGAAACCTGGCGATGTGACTCAGGCGATTCATCGCCTGATTATCGCCCTGTCACACGCAGCAATTCGCCGGCGATGTCGCCGCAACCTGGCCACGCCCCTCGGTTGCCGGCAACATCGCCGGCGATATGTCCCTGTGTGACGGTACCTTTAAGGTGCCTAGCATTAACCTCTAAGCCCAGTAAGTGCATGTCCACTGATGATCCTGAAAGACTGGAATGCCTCAGAGGTGTTTGTGGGTGCTAATACGAAAAGTCAGACAAAGGTACAGTTGTGGACTGTCTTTGTTAGGGGGACAGAAGGTCAGGAACATACAGAACTAGCTATAGCCTGACAAAGATAGCTGTCACTCATTCCTGGCTCCAAATAAAGAAATATTGGCAACTACAGGACAAAGGACATTGGATCTCTGAGCGCTCTATATGGTGGAGATCACTCTGTCCGTCTTCTGAGACATTGTGTTTGCACTGTTTTATATGGCCCATATGTCGGATAATAGCATTGTAGGCAGTCTACTATAATTACTTATTTTGATTGCTGCCTTCTTCTCAGTATTTTCTATATTTGATTGTACTCATTAGGTCTAACAGGTGAGATCATAAGAGCACATAACTTCATCTTCATAATATCTATAGAACTTCTTACTGCAGTCTAGATGTGTATATTTGGAAGATTAAGCATCTGTGGCATATGATCATTTGTGGCAGTCTCTCCACAGACCTTTGTAGACATGGCAGCATGATTAACCATTTTTATGGTGTGGATTTAATACTTTGTATGTGAGGGTGCTGCACTTGTGTGTCATTTTAGCTTTTCAATTAAAAGCTATGTTTAAATTTTAACATTTACCTTGGTGTTTCTTTATACAGCCTCTACTATCCACAAGGTTTGTCCTTGTTATTAAAAGAAGTATAACAAACCTTGCAGAGGTCTAAGTTTAGTCCCAACAGGGCCGTAGATAACATTTGCCAGTAGACCAAAGTGAGATTAAATCTGACTGGGCATAATTTTGGGGACAGAAGTAAACTTTGATAATAAATGGCTTCTGTATCAATTTTGAAAGAAAGAAGAGCATATCCAGACTAACCAAAGCAAACCAAAATGCCTAGCTAAGCACCAGAAGGAATCTAGAATGTAAAAATCTGTTTTACAGTCACTCCACACAGAACGTAAAATGTAAGAATAAAACCCCCATTACACATAGCAAGATTGCTAGCGAGGTCGCTGCTACGTCACAGGTTTTGTGACGCAACAGTGACCTCGCCATCGATCTTACCATGTTTCACATGAAGCAGCAACTGGGCCCCCGCTGTGACATCGCTGATCATGTCGGAATGGCCTGGACCATTTTTTGATTGTCGGGTTCCCGCTGGGCAGCATGCATCGGTGTGTTTGACGCCTTAACAACGACCTCGTTGGCGACTCAGAACTCAGCCACGTAGGTCTGAGTTGTCAGACTAGTTGCTGTGCGAAAGGGTCCCAACGCCCGTCGAGGTCGTTATACAGGTCGCCGTATCGTTACTGCGTCGTTGAGTAGATATGACATTGCGCCAGTGACCACGTAGCGCTGTTCCAGCGATCCTTACCAGGTCATATTGTTGTCAGGATCGCTGCAACGTTGCCAAGTGTAATGGCACCCTTAGAACAGGTGAGTTATGCACCTACAGGACTCACAATCTATATATAAAGCTGAGTGTATGTATGTGTGTATGTCCTCTAAAGGAATTCACACTGTTGCATCTACAATCACCAAATTTTGCACACACACCCCATTTGACTTAGGGAACATTTATCACTATGTTTTTGAGAGGAAATTTTAAGTCCCCCACAAAAAAGGACTATTGACTATTTGTGTGTGTATGCATGCATGTCCAATATACACCTATATATGGTCATATCGCACATATATGGTAATGCCCATATATGGTAATATCACTCATATATGGTAATCCCCATATATGGTAATAAGACTGTATACCTCATGGTCATAGTGGAAATAGTGCCCCAAGCAGGAAATATCAATATACTACAGGAGGTCACACACAGCCCCCAATTTACCGTAGCAGGTTGCACACAGCAGCCAGTATGTGCAGGGGGAGGGCTTTTTTTAGTGAGGGGGCAAGGGTGCAGGTTGGGCATTTTTTTAGGGGAGTTTGGGTTTGTGGGGCGGTGCGGATTTTG
This sequence comes from Allobates femoralis, assembly GCA_033576535.1. Taxonomy (NCBI): domain Eukaryota; kingdom Metazoa; phylum Chordata; class Amphibia; order Anura; family Aromobatidae; genus Allobates; species Allobates femoralis. The sequence goes on from JARQOC010000002.1 coordinate 362,605,514, forward strand.
GGGTGGCAGATTTGGAGGTGTGTGTTTGGAAGGGGGTAAGAGTTTGGGGGCAGGGCTGTGGCTTTGTGGGGGTGTGTGGGTTTGGGGAGGGTGCATGGGGGCAGGTTTGGGGAGGAGGGGAAATTTTGGCCTGGTGGCATGGGGGTGAGGAGTAGGTTTGGGGTGAGCGGGGGTGCGTGGAGGGGTAGGATTGGGTTGGAGGGAGGTGTGGGGGGGAAGGTTTGATGCGTACAGTGGACATACATACACACACATACACTCAGCTTATGAGTTGGTCGACAGGGTAGAGAGGTACTCGGATACTGGGACAGGGAGGTTACTTCAGTAGAGGATCACAGCTGGTCGGTTCCCGACTCCGTGTCCTGGACCCTCAGTGGCGGGGATCGTGGGGGATGATGATGGGGGATGATAAAGTGACGCCACCTGTGGTACCTGGTAATGGTTACCAGCTCTGCGGCCGACCGCTGAGGTGATGGAAGGCAGCTTTGGTAGTACAACTCCCCACAGGTGGAGCTTTACCTCAGGGCAGCGGGGTTTAGGATGGGGGTAGTAGTCTTCACTTTTGGTGACGATGCTGTGGCCCTCTGGGCGCCGAATGAAAGGAAACAGACACCACTTCAGCTCAAATGGGTCTTTACTTGCATCAGATGGAAACAGGTACGCAATACATTCTGGGTTAACGTGTATTATAACCGTTGGTCGTGAAGGTTTCCTCAGAGTCTGACAGTGATGCCTCAATATCGCGCTCGTGGTCTTGTCAACTACCCTGAAATACATTGGGGATCAGAAACCTGCAGTTCCAGCAAAGGTAATAAGTTTTTGAAAACTATAAGAGACAATTACCTTTCACAACTGGTTCAGGACCCAACAAGAAGGGGGGCACTGCTGGACCTAATATTAACCAACAGGCCAGACCGCATATCAAATATACGGGTTGGAGGTCACTTGGGTAATAGTGATCATAACTTAATAAGCTTTCAAGTATCCTTTACTAAGACGTGTAGTAGAGGGACCACAAGGACACTAAACTTCAGGAAGGCAAATTTCCAACGGTTGAGAGATGATCTTAGTGCAATAAACTGGGACGATGTCCTGAGACATAAAAGTACACAACACAAATGGGAGATGTTTATTAGCATCCTGAATAGGACCTGTGCACAATATATACCCTATGGGAATAAGCATGCTAGAAATAGGAGGAAACCACTATGGCTAAATAAAGCGGTAAGAAGTGCAATATGTGACAAAAAGAAAGCATTTAGGGAATTAAAGCAAGTAGGTAGTGATGAAGCATTAAATAAATACAGAAAATTAAATAACATTTGTAAAAAGCAAATCAAGGCAGCAAAGATTGAGACAGAGAGACTCATTGCCAGAGAAAGTAAAAAGAATCCCAAAATATTTTTTAACTACATAAATAGTAAGAAACTAAAAAATGATGGTGTTGGCCCCTTTAAAAATAGTCTGGGTGAAATGGTGGATGAGGATGAGGAAAAAGCAAATATGCTAAATGACTTTTTTTCAACAGTATTTACACAAGAAAATCCCATGACAGACAATATGATCAGTGATAACAAAAATTCTCAATTAAACGTCACCTGCTTAACCCAAGAGGAAGTACGGCATCGTCTAAAAATCACTAAAATTGACAAATCCCCGGGCCCAGATGGGATACACCCCAGAGTGCTGCAGGAATTAAGTACTGTCATAGATAGACCATTATTTTTAATATTTAAAGATTCCATAATAACAGGGTCTGTACCACAGGACTGGCGTATAGGAAATGTGGTGCCAATATTCAAAAAGGGGACAAAAACTGAACTTGGAAATTATAGGCCAGTAAGCTTAACCTCTACTGTGGGTAAAATCCTAGAGGGTTTTCTAAGAGATGCTATACTGGAGTATCTGAAGAAAAATAACCTCATGACCCATTATCAACATGGTTTTACGAGGGACCGTTCCTGTCAAACTAATCTAATAAGCTTCTATGAAGAAGTAAGTTCTGGACTGGACCAAGGAAATGCAGTGGATGTGGTGTATATGGACTTTTCAAAAGCTTTTGATACGGTGCCACACAAAAGGTTGATACATAAAATGAGGGCAATGGGGATAGGGGAAAATATGTGTAAGTGGGTTAAGAACTGGCTTAGTGATAGGAAACAAAGGGTGGTTATTAATGGAACACACTCAGAATGGGTCACAGTTAACAGTGGGGTACCACAGGGGTCAGTGTTGGGCCCGCTTCTATTTAATATATTTATTAATGACCTTGTAGGGGGCATACAGAGTAGAATCTCAATATTTGCAGATGACACTAAACTCTGCAGGGTAATCAATACAGAGGAGGACAATTTTATATTACAGGAGGATTTATGTAAACTAGAAGCTTGGGCTGCTAAATGGCAAATGCGCTTTAATGGGGATAAATGTAAAGTCATGCACTTGGGCAGAGGAAACAAAAGGTATAATTATGTGCTTAATTGTAAAACACTGGGCAAAACTGTCACTGAAAAAGACCTGGGTGTATGGGTAGATGACAAACTCACATTTAGTGGCCAGTGTCAGGCAGCTGCTGCAAAGACAAATAAAATAATGGGATGTATTAAAAGAGGCATAGATGCTCATGAGGAGAACATAATTTTACCTCTATACAAGTCACTAGTGCGACCACACTTAGAATACTGTGTACAATTCTGGTCTCCGGTGTATAAGAAAGACATAGCTGAACTAGAGCGGGTCCAGAGAAGAGCGACAAAAGTTATTAGAGGACTAAGGGGTCTGCAATACCAAGACAGGTTATTAAACTTGGGGTTATTTAGCTTGGAAAAACGAAGGCTTAGGGGTGATCTTATAATAATGTATAAATATATGAGGGGGCAGTACAGAGACCTTTCTAATGATCTCTTTACTCTTAGGCCTGAGACTGGGACAAGGGGGCATCCTCTACGTCTGGAGGGAAGAAGGTTTAATCATAATCACAGACGCGGATTCTTTACTGTAAGAGCAGTGAGACTATGGAACTCTCTGCCACATGATGTTGTAATGAGTGAGTCACTACTAACATTTAAGAAGGGCCTGGATGCCTTTCTTGAAAACTATAATATTACCAGTTATACATACTAGATTCTTTGATAGGGCGTTGATCCAGGGAATTAGTCTGATTGCCGTATCTGGAGTCAGGAAGGAATTTTTTCCCCCAATGTGGAGATTAGTGTTGCCACATGGGTTTTTTTTTGCCTTCCTCTGGATCAACATGTTAGGCTATGGGTTGAACTAGATGGACTTAAAGTCTTCCTTCAACCTTAAAAACTATGTTACTATGTTACTATGTTACTATGTTACCTTCTCTCTCTCTCTTACCCCTCTTGAGCCAAGTCTCTAGTCCACGGGGTCTGTTACCTAAAAGTCTTTCACTCGTCAGCGTCGTGAACCCAGCTGCAGGACTGATGTTGGGCTGCTTTAGGGGTGCTTCGGCTCCCTGCGTGTGTCGGGCCCTAAGCTTGCCGGTCTTTAGTTAGGGATGTACCTTGAATCTAGCTACCTCGGCTCCGGTATGCCAGTGTCAACCTGGGTCCCCAGCTGGCTCCAACCAGTCCTGGGTAAACCCCCTTTCAGAGTTTGGATCGCCGCTCTCCAAAGAGGCGCCCTCCTGATGCAGCCGCAGGGCCCCTTGCGTCTGCCTTGCTTGCTCTCCTCACACCAACTGTCTGACTGTGCTGTCACTCCTCGTCTCCCGCTCCCTAGGCCCCACCCCCTGGGGACTACTGAATATCAGTCCCCTGTATTAAAGTGGTCTGTGTTCGGTGTTGGGGTGCAGACTCTGAAGATTCTCCACGTCCACGCTACAGAGGCACCACACCTTTAATTAGGATGTAGTACCTCCCTGCCAAAGGGGCACCACACATCCCCTGGTTAAATACACTCCTCCGCGAGTGTCCTAACCTGACCGGGTTTGAGCTTACTTTTCTTATTTTTATCAACATTTACCCGGGTAACTTTTAAACAACAAAAACAGTATGATTATTTTTTGTTTTTCCCATTGCGGGAGGCGCTGTGCTTCAAACGTTGCATATAAACATTTTTACTTTACATTGGCCCAACGGGATCGGGATCAAGTCTCTGATTTTAACGTTCAGTCAGGCTTTTGTAGAACACTCCACATTTACGTACATGGGGTTACTGTCCAAAGGCTGCAAGAAAAAGGCACAATATGCAAATGCCACAAGGAAATATACATTGTTTAACTATTTACAGTGGTACAGCTTGCCGGGTTAAGCTGGTTAGTCAACACTTTTGCTGACCCGGATCGCGCACCATCCTCGGGGCCCTGCATGGCGTTCATATGTTATTATGTCACCACAATATAAGTCCCAATCCAGGTGGCCTTGAGGGAGATGCCATTCCACGTCTCTCCTGGCAACGAAAACCTCAGCGTAGAGGCCTTCCTCCCGGGCAAAACCGTGCCTGGTGCCCAGGTTGAAAACAGTAACAACCCCCTTTTTCCGCTGTTCCACGGGCAGTGGGGATTGGGTGCGGGCAAAGGCGCGAGTCTGGCAGGTCTCCATCTCGTTTGCCCACCATAGCTCGCGGGGCCCTGACGCCTCTGTGCCACTGATGGCTCCTTCCTCCTCCTTCCCGACACTGACTCGCTCCACAGGACGCTCATGATGGTCCTCCTCGATCAGGTCAGGCTCCTCAGGAAAAGGGAGGAGGTCCTCCGATTCGGTACCCTCCTCCTCTCCAGGCTTGGGGACTGCCATCTTTACCAGGCCGCACATGGGTAATGGGTCCGGAGTCTCACCATGTATCTCGTTCTGACTTCTGGCCGCTCCCTGCTTAGTTTTTATAGTCCTGAGTTGGTGTGGTCTGGGTTCTCGCCCGCCCCCCTGGTTGTTTAGCGGCAATGGGGGCGGGGAGGCATTTTGGCGCCTCTTCCATGGCCCTTCCCTGATGAGGGGCCGAGGCATGCCCCTGGGCTACCACATTTTCAGTCACATTTTCAGGCCGCCATTTTGAGCCTACGCAGTGAAATAAAGTTCAATCAATGAAGTCCAATTTAAGGCGCACAGTACCCGGTTTTACCGGGCACAGGATCCTGTTTGTGACGCCAATTTGAGTCGGTCGACAAGGTGGGGGATCACGGCTGACTGGTTTCCCGGCTCCATGCCCTGGACCCTCAGTGGCAGGGATGGTGGGGGATGATGATGGGGGATGATAACGTAACGCCACCTGTGGTACCTGGTAATGGTTACCAGCGCTGCGGCCAGCCGCTGAGGTGATGGAAGGCAACTTTGGTAGTACAGCTTGCCACAGGTGGAGCTTTACCTCAGGTCAGCAGGGTTTAGGATAGGGGTAGTAGTCTTCACCTCCGGTGATGATGCTGTGGCCCTCCAGACACCACTTCAGCTCAAACGGGTCTTTACTTGCACCAGATGGAAACAGACACACAGTACATTCTGGGTTAACGGGTATTATAACCGTGGGTCATGAAGGTTTCCTCAGAGTCTGACAGTGATGCCTCAATATGGTGCTCGTGGTCTTGTTACCTTCTCTCTTATCCCTCTTGAGCCAATTCTCCAGTCCACGGGGTCTGTTACCTAAAAGTCTTTCACTCGTTGGCGTCGTGAACTCAGCTGCGGGACTTATGTTGGGCTGCTTTAGGGGTGCTTCGCCTTCCTGTGTGTGTTGGGCCTTCAGCTTGCTGGTCTGTAGTTAGGGATGTAGGGTCCCCTGCGTCTGCCTTGCTTGCTCTCCTCACACCACCTGTCTGACCGTGCTGTCACTCCCCATCTCTCGCTCCCTAGGCTCCACCCCCTGGGACCTACTGAATATCAGTCCCCTGTAATAAAGTGGCCTGTGTTGGGTGTTGGGGTGCAGACTCTGAAGATTCCCCACGTCCACGGTTACAGAGGCACCACACCTTTAATTAGGATGTAGTACCTCCCTGCGGCGCCTTGCCATAGGGGCGTAACACTTATAACTAAGACCTCTGCCCGGGTAACACTGGGCTCTACAGCAAGTATCTAATAAAAATAAGAGCTGTGAATTTGACAGCACATGCAGAAAACCAAAAGGCTCATTTTTTTTGCTGGAAGAGCACCACGATTCACTAGACAAGAAATACAGAGCTCAAAATACGAAGAACAGCTGAGAGTTCTTTGCCAACCTTGTCATTCATAGAGTTAAACAGAAAAATAGTAGAAAATATCCAGCACTGGGCATGTGTCCTATGATTTTAGATTATACTTACTTTTAATATTTCTAATAAAATTAGTTTATATTCCTATTTTAAACTGGACCCAGTGCTTGATATTTTCTTCAATTTTTTGCTTTGCTTCACCCTTGGAGTGCTGCCTTGGAATCTCTGTGCACCAATATAGTAGTCTGAAAACATTTTTTCCCTGATCAGGTTCCATCCATTTTATGTGCCAAAACCAGGAGAGGAACTTGCAGAGAAAAACTATGATTGAAAGATTGACACCTGTTCTGAGTTTTGGAGACACTCCTGGTTTTGACACACAAATCGGATGGAACCTGATCAGGAAAAAACTGCAATGTGAAACCAGCCTTTTTCTTTATAAATAGAGTTGCACTTAGGGCTCGAACACACTCATCCGAGTTTGACGGAGGAGACACTGAAAGGGCTGGAGCAGTGACCCTGAACGGCTTCTCCCTATCTGGGCGGGGCTGTCAGCTGCTTGTGCTTCTGTGCAGCTCCACACTCCCCATTCAGAGAGGAAGAGGCCGTTCAGGGTCACTGCTCCAGCCCTTTCCGAGTCTCCTCCGTCAAACTTAGATGTAACTAGGAGAGTGTGTCCCTGCCCTTAGGCTACATTCATACATCCATGTGAGTTTTACCATTCAAGAGAAACGAACCAAGGTGTCATCCAAGTTGCATCCATTTTTTTTATTCTTTTTTCTTTCTTTCCACTTAAGTAAGTAGTAGAGATGAGTACGCTTGTCACTACTCGGTACTCGCACGAATATCACTGTATTCTGGCTACTCGGCGAGTACCGAGTAATCTCGCGATACTCTTGCTGTGCTCGGGGTCCACCTCCCTGCATGTTGGCGCTCTTTTCAGAGCCAGCCCGCATGCAGGGATTGGCTGACAGACACTGTAATGCCACAGCCATGTTGGTTGTGGCATTACAGTGATTGGCTGGCCGCACAGCGTCATCAGGTCTTTATAAGACCTGACCGCACTGTGCTCGTCACTCTGCGCCATTAGACAGTCAGTGTAGGGAGAGCTGCTGCTGATTGAGGGACAGATTTGTGGCCTTTCAGCTAGTGTAGGCACAGGGCTGCCATTCTATTTACCACAACAGTCCTTCTGAGGACTAATAGAGCAGTATACAGGCAGGCAGGGAGGCAGGGTATCTACCAAACTTCACTGTGCCAGTATACCAGCCTGCATCGCATCTGGGGCTGGTTTCCAGGCTCATCCATCCCAACAACCGTGCTTTTAGGGATTTATTTAGCTCACTATAGGCAGGAGTAGGTTTTAGCTCAAATCAGGGTACACCAAAAGCCTCGTGCTAAAAACCAACTCTTCTCTGCACTAATTTAGCATCTAGTTGCTGCTACTGTAGGTTGCAGCGTTAATTAGGGTACACCAAAAGCCTTGTGCTAAAAAAAACTCTTCTCTGCACTAATTTTGCATCTAATTGCTGCTACTGTAGGCTGCAGCGTTAATTAGGGTACACCAAAAGCCTTGTGCTAAAAAAACTCTTCTCTGCACTAATTTTGCATCTAATTGCTGCTACTTTATGTTGCAGCGTTAATTAGGGTACACCAAAAGCCTTGTGCTAAAAAAAACTCTACTCTGCACTAATTTTGCATCTAATTGCTGCTACTGTAGGTTGCAGCGTTAATTAGAGTACACCAAAAGCCTTGTGCTAAAAAAAACTCTTCTCTGCACTAATTTTGCATCTAATTGCTGCTACTGTAGGTTGCAGCGTTAATTAGGGTACACCAAAAGCCTTGTGCTAAAAACAAACTCTTCTCTGCACTAATTTTGCATCTAATTGCTGCTACTGTAAGTTGCAGCGGTAATTAGGATACACCAAAAGCCTTGTGCTAAAAACCTACTCTTGTGTGCACTAAATTTGAATCTTAAGTGCTGCTACTCTCTTTTGCAGCGTAAATTAGGATACGCCAAAAGACACGCTATTGTAGTCAGCGTTTGTGTCTGACTAGTCCACCTGCAGGGCCTTAATTTCAAAACTTAGGGTCTTGCTAAAAACAGACTCTTGTCTGCACTAAATTTGAATCTTAAGTGCTGCTACTGTCTGTTGCAGCGTAAATTAGGGTACACCAAAAGCCTTGTGCTAAAAACAGACTCTTGTGTGCACTAAATTTGAATCTTAAGTGCTGCTACTGTCTGTTGCAGTGTAAATTAGGGTACACCAAAAGCCTTGTGCTAAAAACCTACTCTTGTGTGCACTAAATTTGAATCTTAAGTGCTGCTACTGTCTGTTGCAGCGTAAATTAGGGTACACCAAAAGACACGCTATTGTAGTCAGCGTTTGTGTCTGACTAGTCCACCTGCAGGGCCTTAATTTCAAAACTTAGGGTCTTGCTAAAAACATACTCTTGTCTGCAGTAAATTTGCATCTCAGTGCTGCTACAGTCTGTTGCAGCGTAAATTAGGATATGCCAAAAGACACGCTATTGTAGTCAGCGTTTGTGTCTGACTAGTCCACCTGCAGGGCCTTAATTTCAAAACTTGGGGTCGTGCTAAAACATACTCTTGTCTGCACTAAATTTGCATCTTAGTGCTGCTCCTCTAGGTAGCAGCGTTAATTAGGGTACACCAAAAGCCTTGTGCTGAATACCTACTCTTGTCTGCACTAATTTAGCTGTATAACATTCAGCAACACATTGAAAATGCGCAAGTCCGGTGGCAAGGAACAAGGAACTGGACGTGATGGTGGTGCAGGTAGAGGACGAGCCCGTGTGCAAGCTCGAATTGCACCACGACAAACGCCCACATCATCTCGCTCGACTTTCTTGTCACAATTTCTAGGTGAACGCAGCAGTACTCCACTATTAAACCAAGACCAGTGTCAACAGTTTGCTAGTTGGATAGCAGATAATGCTTCCAGTCAGTTTGGCACCACCACAAATACCCTGTCTTCAACACGGTCAAGTGTCAGTAGCCGTGAGAGTGGACTGCACATTCCACACCCTGATCCTCCTTCCTCCCACCATGCCGAGTGCCAGGACCCGGACATAACTGATCCCACACTTGGACACTCTGAAGAGCTGTTCAGTTATCCATTCGCAAAATCTGGCCTCTCGCCAGCCCCTGTTGAAGTGGGTCATGAGGAGATCGTATGTACCGATTCCCAAATATTTGAGCAGCCACAGTCTCACGAAGGCAACGGTGGGAACGTGTCTCAACAAGAGGTGGATGATGATGAGACTCAATTGCCACAAAGTCAAGAGGACGACCAGGGTGCTGAAGACGACATGGTGGATGATCCAGTAACTGACCCAACCTGGCAGGAGGACATGCAGAGTGAGGACAGCAGTGCAGAGGGGGAGTTAGGCGTAGCATCACAACAGGCCGGAAGAAGCAGGGTGGTGTCCACAGGCAGAAGGCAGGCAACTGTTCCCCGGAACAACAACACGAGTGATGTTGTCAGTACAACTGCTAGGTCTTCCCGAGTCTGGCTGTTTTTTAAGGTGTCTGCAGATAATTCAAAAAAGGCCATTTGCAACACCTGCCATGCCACCATCAGCAGGGGTAGCAAAACTAGCAGCCTGACCACCACCAGCATGATCAGGCACATGGCAGCAAAGCACCCGACTTTGTGGGATGTACAGCAGAGAACAGTAGCATTGTCTGCGGGTGACACCGCTGCGTCTTCCACTGTTGTACGTCCAAGCCAATCCCCTGTCCATACTGCAGGTGAAGATGCCTCCTGTCCTTCCCCTGTACTTGCACAAGCAGAAGGAGCACCATCATCAGCCACGTCCTTGTCCCAGCGCAGCGTTCAGTTATCCATACACCAATCTTTGGAATGCAGGCGCAAATACGCTGCCAACGCCCCACATGCCACAGTTCTAAATGCACACATTTCACGCCTGCTTGCGCTGGAAACGTTGCCTTTTAGGCTGGTGGAGACGGAAGCATTCTGCAACCTGATGGTGGCTGTTCCACGTTACTCGATCCCTAGCCGAAACTATTTTTCCCGGTGTGCCGTCCCCGCATTACATAAGCACGTGTCCCAAAACATCATACGTGCCCTTAACAACGCAGTTTCAGGCAAAGTCCACCTAACCACAGACACGTGGACAAGTGCTTGTGGGCAGGGCCGGTACATCTCTCTGACGGCACACTGGGTTAATATTGTGGAAGCCGGGACCCAGTCTGACTTTGGTACGGAACACGTCCTTCCGACACCGAGGATTGCAGGCCCTAACTCTGTCAGGGTTTCACCCAACATGTACAGCTCTGGCACGTCATGCTCCTCAGCCTCCTCCTCCTCCTCCACTTCACCCTCCACCACAGTCCCAAGCTGGAAGCACTGCAGCACTGCCTCGGCTAAGCGGTAACAGGCTGTGCTGAAGCTAATATGCATAGGTGACAAACCCCACAATGCTGAAGAGTTGTGGACAGCTCTGAAACAGCAGGCAGATCACTGGCTCACACCGCTGAACCTACAGCCAGGCATGGTCGTGTGTGACAATGGCCGCAACCTTGTGGCCGCTCTGAAGCGAGGCAAGCTGACACATGTTCCATGCGTGGCCCATGTGCTCAACCTCGTGGTTCAGCGGTTTATTAAATCGTACCCGGAGGTGTCTGATCTGCTCATCAAAGTACGCCGCCTGTGTGCCCATTTCAGAAAGTCACCTACTGCTTCTGCCGGCCTTGGCGGCTTTCAGCGGTGTTTGCAGCTTCCGGCTCACAGACTGGTGTGTGATGTCCCCACGCGTTGGAATTCCACACTGCACATGTTGGTCAGGATTTGTGAGCAGAAGAGGGCAGTTGTTGAGTACCAGCATCAACTAGGCCGTCGGTATACGGTTCAAACTCCACACATAAGACCTCCGGAGTGGACATGGATGTCCGACATATGCACCGTCCTCCAAAACTTTGAGGACTCCACCAAGATGGTGAGCGGTGATAACGCCATCATTAGCGTCACCATCCCGCTTCTCTGTCTTCTAAAACGCTCTCTGCTCAAAATCAAAGACGATGCATTGCAGGTGGAGCAGGATGAGTTGCAGCAAGAAAACGTACTGGGTGATTACACACAGCCCAGCCTCATCTCATCCCAACGTGCATTGGAGGACTATGACGAGGAGGAGGTCAGCATGGCCAGTCATGCTGTTGGTGAGGACCCAGAAGTCTTGACTGTTAACAGTCTAGCGCACATGGCTGACTTTATGTTACACTGCCTGTGTCGTGACCCTCGTGTTATCAAGATCTTGATGGACAATCATTACTGGTTGGTGACACTTTTAGACCCACGCTACAAAGAGAACTTTATTTCTCTTATTCCCAAAGTGGAGAGGTCTACAAAAATGCTGCAGTACCAGAAGGCCATAGTGGCGGAATTATTAAAAAAAATCCCTTCTGAAAACGCTAGCGGCAGAGGTCACGATTTTGTGGACAACCAAGGTGTCCGGCAGAGAGAGGCACAAGTACAATCCAGCAGAGGTAGGGGAACACTCTCAAAGATCTTGGACACTTTTCTCAGCACCCCCAGTACCACAGGCCCTAAGGTGCGGGGTAGTGTCACAAGGAATGCAAAGTTTGCAAAGATGCTGAGGGAGTACCTTGCTGATTGTACTAAAGTGCTCCTAGACTCTTCTGTGCCTTACAATTATTGGGTATCCAAGCTGGACACGTGGCAGGAATTGGCTCTCTATGCCTTGGAAGTCCTGGCGTGCCCTGCCGCTAGCGTTTTGTCAGAGCGTGTTTTTAGCGCCGCAGGTGGAATCATTACAGATAAACGCACCCGCCTGTCAACTGAAAATGCTGACAGGCTGACTTTAATCAAGATGAACAAGGGTTGGATTGGGCCTGACTTCACCACACCACCAACAAATAATAGCGGAATTTTAATTTGGTGCCAGTAGATTCCCATGCACCTCCGCGCACCCACACATCAGTACAGACTTCATGTGTTTGGCTACTTGCTGTACTGCTCCTCCTTCTCCTCATCCGCCACCATCATATAATCAGTGTGACCGTGGTTCATGATGCCACAAAAGCTTCCCTGACTAGGGAGATAGTACAGCAGACTCACTCGCTTCAAATGGGCACATTAGTTTATAAGGCTCTCATGCACGTCTCTATCCAGGGGCATTGAAGTGCTACCCAATTTTTGGCTTCCCTGACTAGGGAAATAGTACAGCAGACTCACTTGCTTCAAATGGGCACATTACTTTATAAGGCTCTCATGCACATCTCTATCCAGGGGCATTGAAGTGCTACCCAATTTTTGGCTTCCCTGCCTAGGGCAATACTACAGCAGATGCACTTGGTTACAATGGGCACATTTTTTAAAAAGGCCCTCATGCACACCTCTATGCAGTGGCATCTTGGTGCCTCCAAACCTTTGGCTTCCCTGCCTAGGGCAATACTACAGCAGATACACTTGGTTACAATGGCCACATTTTTTAAAAAGGCCCTCATGCACGCCTCTATGCAGTGGCATCTTGGTGCCTCCAAACCTTTGGCTTCCCTGCCTAGGGCAATACTACAGCAGATACACTTGGTTACAATGGCCACATTTTTTAAAAAGGCCCTCATGCACGCCTCTATGCAGTGGCATCTTGGTGTCTCCAATTTCTGGCTTCCCTGCCTAGGGCAATACTACAGCAGATGCACTTGGTTACAATGGGCACATTTTTTAAAAAGGCCCTCATGCACGCCTCTATGCAGTGGCATCTTGGTGCCTCCCAACCTTTGGCTTCCCTGCCTAGGGCAATACTACAGCAGATACACTTGGTTACAATGGCCACATTTTTTAAAAAGGCCCTCATGCACGCCTCTATGCAGTGGCATCTTGGTGCCTCCAAACCTTTGGCTTCCCTGCCTAGGGCAATACTACAGCAGATACACTTGGTTACAATGGCCACATTTTTTAAAAAGGCCCTCATGCACGCCTCTATGCAGTGGCATCTTGGTGTCTCCAATTTCTGGCTTCCCTGCCTAGGGCAATACTACAGCAGATACACTGGCTTACAATGGCCACATTTTTAAAAAAGGCCCTCATGCATGCCTCTATGCAGGGGCATCTTGTTGCCTCCAAACCTTTGGCTTCCCTGCCTAGGGCAATAGTAAAAAAGACCCACTTGCTTCCAATGGCCACATTTTTTAAAAAGGCCCTCATGCATGCCTCTATCTAGGGGCATTGAAGTGCCTCCCAATTTTTGGCTTCCCTGCCCTAGGGCAATGCTACAAAACACACACTTCCTTACAATGGGCACATTATTTAAAGAGGCTTTCATTTACGTCTCTTCCCAGGGGCATGGGTGTGCCAGACAATTAAAAAAAAAAAATCTTTGATATAATCAAAAAAACTAACATACACCAACTCTGTCTCACAAGTGGGTATGAGCCCTTAATATTTTTTCCATGAAAATCCGTTTTGGTTTAATTTTGTAACGTTTTCTTGACAGTCAGTAAAAGTGGCGTAATGGTCTGACAACATTGTTCACATCAGTGACCTTGGGGTCTGAAATGCTTCCAGGGGTCTTCCCCATGCTGTTCCCATGTCATTTCAGCACTGTTCTGATACTTTTGTGACATTTTTAGGCTTTTTCCATACTGCCGGGGGTCATGTCAGAAAAATACTCGGGTCTCCCATAGGATAACATTGGGCTCGGTGCTCGGGCCGAGTACACGAGTATCTTGGGATGCTCGGCCCGAGCTTCGAGCACCCGAGCATTTTAGTACTCGCTCATCTCTAGTAGGTAGTCTAACTGAATATTTTTATCAATTACTTTTTAACTTTATGAGTTGAACGTGGACTCAACTCAAAGGGAAACTCAAATGAAAACTACAAAATATGTCTTCAATGTGTAAGGTGGACAAGGGTTGTAGTCGTGGGCAAGGGGAGCATCATCTATGTCCCACCATTAGGAAATGGGGGCCTGACTGGGTGTGTGTGCTGTTGTTACCTCAGCAATACGCCTCTGCTGACTATATGCTGTCATTTGATTTAGACCAAATGAGGTAGAGATAAATGAGAGAGACCACAGTCCAAAAATAAACTTTTTACTGAATAACTTGATGAGAAGTTTACTCATGAAATAGCTGGCACAACACTCCATAAACACTTCCTCTGCACAACTCAAAGACAGTGAAAGCCATGATTACAACTGCTGTGAAAACTGCGCATGTGATTTTAGGTGCATGGGATGCTGGGTGCTGTGCTGGGGATTTGATTATGCAGGGTTGATAAGAGCCCTAAGCAAAGAGGAAGGAAGAGGGAGATGTTCAGCTAACTGTTGAATAGAAATCCAAGGTCTGCAGTGAAGTGACTGGCTGCAGTGAAGTGACTAGCTCCACACCACGGCGCAGTCCGGTCCGGGGCGGTCAGGCATGAACCTGACAGCCCTGGACCGGATCAGCACACAGAACCGGAGGGCCAAATGTGCCCTCCAGTCCTTTGTGCAGCCGAATGGCTGTAATTGCAGTCGCAGCTGCTGATTTTTCAAGATCCATGCTAGCCGCGGTCCTGAAACAACAGCGGCGTACAGCTGCCGGTATCCAGTTCCCGGATTCGCCCGGACGAGGGCAATCCGGCCCCATAGGCTCCCATGTTATCCGGGACAATCCGGGCAAATCCGGGATCTGACTTTTTGGGGTGATTTTTCTCCCCGGACACAAAAATGTTGCAAGCAACATTTTTGTGTCTGGTGAGAATAATCCGAATTCTCCCGGAATCATCCGGAGAGATGAAAACTGGATGGCAGAGAGCTGCCATCCGGCTCCATCCGGCCTCATAGGCTATTATGGGGCCAAAAACCGGTCCGGGGCTGTCTGGTTTACTCCGGACAGGCCCGAACCAGAGTGTGCCGTGGTGTGAAGCCAGCCTTAGATGTTAACTTCCCTCCTGGAATCTAACAAGGTTCTGGGCAAGCACTAGGGTCCATGGAAACCAGCTGAAGACTGTGAAAGATACAATCTGTCATTACAGGAGAACGACAACATATAGAAACAGATAGAAAAAAGCAGGTCAAATGCAAACTTTCTAATTTTCATGCTGCTTAACTAACTAAAGCAATCAAAAATAAACTCCCATGAAGATACTTTTTTTTTAATTATAAACCTCACTCTCTCATATATATATATATATATATATATATATATATATATATATATATATATATATATATATACGTTTCTCAGTTATGTTAACGCAAAATAGACTATCGAGCTCACTCTAAGCTCTATGTGGTAGCCGGAATCCTCTTATCCAATGTAATCCTATGAAGCTTTTTCTGATGTTCCATGGGCTTTCATTGTAAAAGCCACTTCTGGTTCATGCAGACAGCAGTGACACCCGAAAAATCTGAAGAACATTAATATCATTCACAAAAGAAGCAGAACAGTGCTGGATCCCAGAGAAGGCATTGGTAGTGACCCACCTCAGGGCCGTGGGGTACTCGGATCCCGGGCGCTGATTAATGGTGCTGTCACTGGTGGCCAGTGCCCGGGGCCGTGGCCCTGGTGGTCGCTAAAAAGTGTGAAATTAAAAAAATAAAATAAAACAAAGTTTGTGACACCACCTGCGGTGTCTGGTGATGGCACCAGCGCTGCCAGCAGACCACTAGCGACGATGGGTAGGCAGCTGGATGATGTCGCTCCCCGAAGGTGGAGCAGAGTCCCCAGGGCAGTGTAGTAACTGTTGTCGTAGTAGAAAATAAAACACAGGAGACCGTTTTGCTCTCCACGGGTATTTACTGGTGTCTTTCAAGCTGTTCACAAGGTACACAGTCACGAGTAGCTGGCCAGGTAGTCACCAAAGGATGCAAAGTCTCTCTGAGGCCCCCAATGATGTTCCTTCAGATTTCACTCTCTGTCCTTACTCACTTCGCTCTCCTTACTATCTGTGTGCGGCCCTGCATGGAGCCCTCTTCCTACCAAGCCCATTGGGTATATAGAGGTTACCCTTCTCTCTAAGGGTCTCAACCCGGTTTGGAGCTCCTGGTGAAGACGTGCGTGTCGGACCAGGTCGGGGCTATAGAAAAGGCCTGCGACCCACTGGCTTTGTCGGCTCAGAGCCGAACTTTACTGAACCGCATTCGGAGCCGGTTCACTATCTTGGACTGAGTACCCTCCTGGATTGGCTATCAGTACTGTCTGGCATGGGCTTGCACAAGCCAGGGATCCCCCTTCTGTCTGGGTCGCCTTCCTTTTCTGGCACCCTCCACTGCGAGCCTTGCAGGGTTCTCTCTCCTTGACTTCCTTCACGGTTCTTTACTTCACTCCGACGACTGACTAACCGTTTGTCCTTCCTGTTCTTTTCTATCCACTCAAGCTCCTCCCACTGGGACCAGTTACCCTGGTAATGGGTTTAGCCAATTGGTCTTCTAGCTCTAAGTGTATGAATGTGGGAATGAGGGCCTCAGGTTGAACACTACCTTCCTCTGGTGATAGGGATACCATACACACGTATCTGGGTGCAGTACCCCTTCTGTGGCACACTGACTAGTGGGGTGCCACAGTAGGTTTGTATATGAACACATACACATATACACAGATTTATTTACAAAAAATTTTAATGGGAGTGCTTCTATAATAACTTAAGAATATCCCTTTAACATAAGAAACTGTTTTGTTCTTGCACATTATATTCATTGCTGAGGTATAAAAACGAATGCCATACAAATTGAATACGGATGATAAATGCCAATGTTCTGGATGCAAATCAGACAGTTTTTGTATTCATGTGTGTGAATTTAGCCTGATAACGAGTTCCAAGTAGCGATCCTTTTCTATGACAACTATATCATCTAATACAGAAATGTTTTAACTTTGAGGAGTTCACTGCTTTAAATTTCTACTTGTATCAACTTGACAGGTACAAACTGATCGTAGCTTTGATTTCGAGGATATTTGATTTTGAGCTGTCCATTTCTTGAGTCTGTCTTCTAATGAGTTTTTAATATTTAAAAAGTAATTCACTTATTATTTTTATTTCTCTGGAGGATCAAATTTCTCTTGTTCAATAGTTTCTACTACATGAAACTGAACTTTAGTTAAAAAATTATGTTTTCTGTAAACAATAGGGATGAGCGAGTATGCTCTGCGCTACTCGTTACTCACACGAGTATCCCGGTACTCAGGATGCTCGGCGAGCACCGAGTACCGCCGAGATGCTCGGACTCCTCGCTAATAATTAACGAGTTGACACAAATACACAGCTCCCTTCAGTGCACACAGTGATCTAGCACCTCACAGAGAGCAGATTGATTGTTAGGATCCCTCTGGGGGCCACAGCAAGGTGTTGTATGCTGCGGCGATTTGAAAAAGCCCCCCCTCCCGCTCTTTCCCAGAAACACTCGGTTTATAACCGGAAGTCTGTGGGCGGAGCCTGTCACTCATTGACTAACATTGGGCTCGGTGCTCTGGCCCAGTACACGAGTATCTTGGGATGCTCGGCCAGAGCATCGATCAGCCGAGTATTTTAGTACTCGCTCATCTCTAGTAAACAATGAACATTCTTTGGGAAAGAGTAACCTGTGGCAGTTTCAGTAATATCCCCAGCGGACTGGGATGTGTATGAACATTAAGTCAAGGTACATAATGGAAGCATCTCATGAGATATAGAGATACGTGCTGTGGATAATTCCTGTGAGATATGTTACATGAACTCTGGCATTATCATTTATTTTTTTCCACTATGATAGAAAGGTGGAGTTGAGTCTTCTAACGACCAAAGGATGAAATATCAGAATTCTGGGTAAACTGTTCTCTATGTATGATTAACCCAATTCACTTTCTATGTGTCAATTAAAATTGCAAGCATATTATAATTTGCTTTAAAGGCCCCGTTACACCAGGCCACATCGCCCCTACGTCGCCTCATGTAAATGGGCGATGTCGGCGCCGCTGGGAGGTCACCTGGTTTCAGAGCAGTGCTCTGAAACCAGGCAACCATCATGGGGCGATGTGTACACATCGCCCCATGTATCCGGCCGCCGGCGACCTGTCAGGTGATGGGAGCCATAGGCACCATTATCCTGCATCGCCGCTGGGGTTTTCAGACACCCCAGCAGCGATGCCGCCTGACAGCTCGCCGGCGCGGAGCTGGAGGTGTCGCCCCGTGTAAATGGGGGACGGCGTCGCTGGCAGGTCGCCAAAAATGTGCGCGCACCCGCCAGTCGCCGCCGATATCTCCAGCCCCATCGCCAGGTGTGACGGGGCCTTAAGAATTTATCCACTGTGGCAGTTAATCTTCCACCCCATTTCAGGAAAAAAGGCAAGTGGTCGAGAAGAGTTTACAGCAGGCAATGTAGGACACTTCCTGGTTAAAGGGGTTCTCTGATGGTACCGTCACACGGGGCGATGGTTGCGGCGATGTTGCCGGCGATGCGCGGGAGCGCGCATCCCTGGCAACATCGCCGGGGAGATGTCACACGGAGCAACTTACCGGCGATGTCGCCGGCTAGTTGCCGCGGCTATCGCTCGCTGGGTTGCCCAGTTACTGTTACTTTTTAAAGCAGTTGTCAAGTATTCTTTGTTAGATGTCTGAATTCAGTCATATAGAAATGTAATCGCTGCAACCATTCACTGCTTGAAACATTGTGTACTGTTGCTGCAACAGCCACTGATTGACTGCAGTGGTGACACTATGTTCTCCTGCAAGAGAAATTGTCTTTAATGATGAGCAAATCGGACTTTAAACTTCAGATTTCATACCAAAACAGACTTTTAAAGTGTTTTGAGTGTTCGGGTTTGGAGTTCACATGCTTTATATCAAGCAAATCACTGGAGCAAGCATTGCTGTGCTCAGATATGCCTGGTGCTCGGCTCAGTGCGAGACACTTGCAGTGTTTATAGATGGCTATATGTGGAGGGAGAACCAAAGTGCCCAATCTGTGACTTCCAATGAGGTTTGGCTCATGTTTGAGTCCTGAACAGACCTTTTTGTAAGTCCAGCTGACCCTGCAGAATCCAAACGTCCACGGGTCTGCTCATCTCTAGTTGTCTCACTTGGAAAAAAATCACTGCAAAGTGCTAGCTAGGTGTCTCCATGTTTGTCTTGTTGCCCATTGTCTATTGTCAAGTATAATCTGTCTCTAGAAGAAGAAAATGATGATATTTACTAGAGAATGTGTGGGTGGTCTTTGTGTCTCTGCTCCCACTCTGCTGCCAAACTGCTTACGGGTATAACTGAAGGTAGGCTTTCAATCCAGATCAGATAACCCATTCTGCTGTGGAAGTAGCATTGTATATTGGGAAGTGGGGACAAGATGTTCTTGCACCTACAGTGCTGGCAGAATGCTGAAGAACAGGAACCAAGACAAATTATTCAGTTATTTTCTTAAAAGCTGGATCTTGCACTAAATGAAAACAAAGTTGCTTTTTTCCATATCAAGTATATGTCACCTAACATAAGTTCTCTTTTTTTTTTCAGTGACCCTTTTCCTGTGGATAGGGATTTTATTATCTGTAGCTCAGGATATGACTGCAGAAACTGTTACTGCTGCAACAGATCCAACAGGTACAACTGCATGCTGTTCAGGATATAAAGGAAATATCCAAGTTGCTTACATAGTTGACTATAGTACTTTTAAACCAATTTAATGGGTTTATAAATTAAATAACGACCTATTTTAAACCAGTTGTAAACAATACTCTCTAATCTGATTTTGCTTGCTTAAAAAGCTGTCCACAGCCACCAATACAGCTAAAATAAGTAAAATAATGTAGGTATGTGCACTAGATACACATTCTGATGCACTGGCGATGTCCCATTTACCAAGTGTGACTGCAAGGAGATCAGGGAGGTGGCACTTGAAATACAGGGGGTATATTAGTGAGCATTTTTGTTTAGGTATAATACTGACTGAAGACAGTTTTTGGAAATTTCCTTCAAGAGAAATGTAATAGAAAGAATATCTTGCATATGAACCATACATACTAGTGCATCTCAATGAATTAGAATATCATTAAAAAGGTTATTTTAGTAATTCAATATATAAATTGGAACACATATAATATACAGAGCCATTACAAACAGAGTAATCTATTTCAAGTGTTTATTTATGTTAATGTTGATGATTATGGCTTACAACCAGTGAAATTCCAAAGGTCATTATCTCATAAAATTAAAGTAGCGAGGATGAAGGGTCTGAGAGATAAAATATTACCTAAATAGGTATCAGAGACTCACCTTGTGAGTCACATCCACTATAAAAGCATATCACCGCTGCTGCAGTCCCCAGTGTGGTGAATATAGAGTAGGGAGGATGAAGGGTCTGAGAGATAAAATATTACCTAAATAGGTATCAGAGACTCACCTTGTGAGTCACATCCACTATAAAAGCAGATCACGGCTGCTGCAGTCCCCAGTGTGGTGTATATAGAGTAGGGAGGATGAAGGGTCTGAGAGATAAAATATGACCTAAATAGGTATCAGAGGCTTCACCTTGTGTGGTTGTGAAAGTCACAGCCACTATAAAAGCAGATCACAGCTGCTGCAGTCCCCAGTGTGGTGTATATAGAGTAGGGAGGATGAAGGGTCTGAGAGATAAAATATTACCTAAATAGGTATCAGAGACTCACCTTGTGAGTCACATCCACTATAAAAGCAGATCATGGCTGCTGCAGTCCTCAGTAGTGATGGGCGAGTCCTAAATTACTCAGAATCGCTTGACTCTAGCGAGTCCGAGCCTGGGACTCGCTACTCGTTGCGAGTCTAGCGAGTCCAATGTTAATGAATGGGGAAGCGAGTAATAGCAAGTAATGTGCGATTTAAAAATCGCAGATGTGTCTCGGAAAGCGCTCGCATTGCCGTTTTGGAAACCCCACTCGCAACAGTTTTTTGCTGCTGTGTCAGAAGGCCAAACCCGCAAGTGTTTGGCTTATTTGCAGGTAGGAGTGCAGCAACGCACTGGTCTGCCACAGAGAAAATAAAGCTGAAAGGGTTATTATGACCCAAAATCTATCAGGTGCAAAAAAGTAAGAAATAGTACCTCAGCTAAGGGTACTTTCACACTAGCGTTTATTTGAAATCACGGCAGATGCGGTGAAAAAAAACGCATCTGCCACGATTACCGCATACCGGCTGCACTTGCGGCACAGTTGCTGCACAGTTGCGGCAAGCCCCATACAATGTATAGGCGGGCTTGCGGCAAGTGCCGCAAGTGCGGTTTTGGCACTTGCGGCAGGTGCGGCCGCGAAAAAAAACCGCGGCTGATTGCCTGCGCACAGATCACATATGAGAATGAATGAGTGCGCACGGTCCTGCACTCCCATTATAAAGATAGGAGCTGGCGGCTGCGGTGGTCACATTGCGGATCCCCTCTGCAGAACGCTGCGGAGGGGTCCGCAAATGTGAACCCAGCCTAAGCTATGAGGTCGGTCCTGTGTGCACTGTAAGGCTGGTTCGCCCTGCCTGCCTGCCTGCCTACAGTCCTCTACACAGTACTCCTCTGTCCTCCTGGTAGCTCTCACAAGAGCTGTTTGGGTTAAATATAAGGAATCTTGAAGTTTCCCTACACTGACTGACACTCCCTATGATCTGCTCCAGCATCTACCTCACCCTGCACTAGGCTCAGATCGTCAAAGGAATGTGGAGAAAATGGCGGTGGCAAGGCTTATATACAGCCTCGCCTCTCATACATGACATAGGCATCACGATGGACAGAAGCCAATCATAGTCCTGCCACAACCAACATGGCTGTGGCATTACTGAATATGATTGGCTAACATGCTTGTCCATCTTCACAAGTTTTCTGACCTAACACGCTAGGCTGTCTCGGAAGCTTTGTCGGAACATAACAGATTCTGTATTCGCGAGTCCCGAATACAGTATACAGGACTCAGATTCGTAGACTCGCTCAGACTCGCTGCTGACAGCGGGTATCCGTGAAGCGGTGCGATTGTTTAAACGATTTGGGGAGATTCAAGCTACATAGCGATGTGATATAGCGAGTCTAGCGAGTGAGAAAAAGTAAACTCTGACAAAACTAGGATTGCCATTGACTTGCATTGGACTCGTTACTGTGCGAGTATTCGCTGGGAAACTCGCAGAGTACCGAGTCCTGCGAGTCCCTTACTACTCGCCGAGTAACGAGTCCTAGCGAGTAGACTCGCCCATCCCTAGTCCTCAGCGTGGTGCATATGGAGTAGGGTGGATGAAGGGTTAAAAACCACACTGCCATATTCCATGAGTCATCAAAAGGTGAATATATATATTGATTAATTAGTCAACGCATTTCAGGGCTCCCTGGCCCCTTCCTCAGGACAAATCAATATCATATTGCTATGTTTTAGAGAGCCCTGAAATGCATTGATTAAAAATATTTACCCTTGATGTCATGGGGAATAGGGCAGCACGTTTTTTAACCCTTCATCCTCTCTACTTTAATTTTTCATTTCTATAATTGCGAAGTGGCTCATCCACCTCCGTCTGGTTGTCCACCTATGTCACTTCCGCCATATTAGCACCCTCAAGAGATGAGTGTGGTAATATGTCGACGGCTGGCAGTGCCATGGACAACAGAAACCCGCCGCACACGCTGTCCGGTCCACGCTCCTGCCCATCCACCCACTGCTCACCCACTCCACGCTCCAGCCCGAAAACACCCGCAGCAGCCCCCAATAAGATGTGACTCATCTACAGGACCCTGGATAACTGGACCTTAGATGATGTCACAATTAGGGGCGGAGCCACATCACATTATCGTGATGTCATCACAGGTCTTGAACCACAGACAAAGAGCAGCCAGGAGCATCTCCTGCTCTGCTCAACTCTGACCCACTCTGCCTCTGCTCCACTCTGCTCTCCCAGGCTCCGTTCTGCTCCTGCTCTCCCCCACTCTCCCCTGCTCTGCCCCACTCTTGCCTGCTCTGCCCCATTTTCCCCCACACTTCCTGCTCTGCTCTGCTCTCTCCCTCTGCTCTGCCCTCATTGTGCTCTGACCTACACTGCCTCTGCTCCGCTCTGCTCTTCCCAGCTCCTGCTCTGCCCTTCCCCACTCTGACCCACACTGCCTGCTCTGCCTCTTCTCTGCTCTCCCCCTCCACTCTGCCCCCATTGTGTGTGGCACCCCGCCAAGCAGGCATCACAGAGGGGTACTGCACCCGTAAAAGAAGTGCAGATACTCCAGCTGCAGGTGGACACTAGGATGGTGGGTGGTACCCTATCACAACACTCCCACACTAGTTTACACGGTGCGAGGTTACTCGGGAGGGAATAAAAGCACCTCTAGGGGGAACAAGAAGGGTCTTTAGAGAGAGCTTCTGAGGTCTTTGCCTCTAAGTTTAGAGCTTGGGAAGTAAGGCTTTGCTCCTAAGCTTTTGCTGCTAGGTCACTTGGCTGAGGGACCAGGGAAGATGAAAGAGGAGGAGAGAGTTTAAATGAGAAAAGAGCTTTTCAGGAGAGCAGCCAGTTTGGGACTAGGGGCCGTCATCAGGTTCTCCCAGACAGCTTACTGGGCACCGGAGCCCGCACCTGTGGGATACTTTAGGACCACAGAGAATCTGGAACCCCATGGAGTCTTCAATTCTCCCCGGACAACAGAGCAGACCAAAAGAGGGTACCAAGCACCGCCAAAGGAAGGAGCGGCCAGCCAGCAGAGGGTTACCCGATGGCAGTGAAGGTGAGAGAGGAAAGGAGGTCAGGCTGATTACAAGTCACCAGGCTTCACACCAACAAACTGAAAAGCAGGAAGGCACAGACGGGGTTAGGAAAGGAAGGCACACCAAGGGTTCCACCATACCACCTGGGATCTGCCTGCAGCCACCCGATAAGTTACCTGTCCTCATAACATCAGGAGTACTGAACTGTAACTTTGTATGAATGCAAGTGAACAGTAAAGTACCCAGGGGAAAAGTGACTTTGACTATGCCTGTGTTGCTTTGAATGACTTGTTCCCCATACAGGAACGCTGCCCCGGAGGTCCAGCCCTACCTGTTGAGGACTTCGCCAACTTGCCGCACTACCATCTACCTCCGGCAGACTGTGGCGGCGCTGGTGACACATCACCAGAAACTACAGGTGGCGTCACGACAAACTGTATATAGCATCCCCTGTAAATACACCCCTTTTTCAAAGAAGTCCCCCAGGACACGGGATCAGGCACGGCCATCACTCCCCGTGACACCGTTAACCCCTTGGAGCCTGATACCTGAGTAACCGAAAGCCTGGGGCTCGACATGTGCTCTGCCCCACTCTGACCTACACTGCCTCTGCTCCACTCTGCTCTCCCTAGCTCCGCTCTGCCCCTGCATTGCCCCGCTCTGCCCCTTTCTAATCCACTCTGCTCTCCTCCACTCCGCTCTGCCCCTGCATTGCCCTGCTCTGCTCCTGTCCTGCTCTTCTTCTCTCAGCCCCTGCTCCGCTCTACCCATGCTGTGCTCTACTCTGCCCCACTCTGCTATGCTCTGCCCCTGCTCTGCTCCGTCCTGCCTCGCCATGTTCTACTCCAATCTGCTTTGCCCTCATCCACTCTGCTTTGTCCCACTCTGCCCTGCTCCGTTCTGTCCTGCTCTCTCTCGCTCTGCTCCTGCTCAGCTTCTGCCCCGTCCCACTCTGCCTCGCTCTGCACTGCCCCACTCTGCTGTATTTTTCTCTCTTCCATTCTACTCTGCCCAGCTCTGCTCCACTCTGCTCTCCCCCTACTCTCCCTTTGCTCTGCTCTCCCACACTCTTGCCCCGCAATCATCCAGCTCTGCCTTGCTCTGCCCCTCTCCCGCTCTTCATTATTCTCCTCTGTGCTCTGCCTCACTCTCTCCCCCGGTCTGCCCTTGCTCTCCCCTACTCTGCTCTTTGCCTTACACTCTCCTTGCTCTGTCCCGCTTTCCATGTGCTCTGCCCCTCCCCTGCTCTCCTCCACTCTCCCCCACTCTGCCCAGCTCTCCCCTGTTCTGCCCTACTCTTCCCTGCTCTGCCCTGCTCTCCCCTACTCTGCCTCTTCCCCACTCTTCCCCGCAGCATGAGAGTGAGCACTGAAGATGTTTTGGGGGCAGATCCACCATAGGGGGCTCAGCAACCACAGAGGGAGGGCAGAGAGGCAGCACAGGGGGAGGAGCCAGGGAGCTAACACAGGAGGAGGAGGGAGCTCAAACAGGGCTGCGCACAGGTGGGCAGTGAGTGCACATGGGGAGGTGACCCTAAGAAGTGCTACAGAGTAAGCACAGGGGGGGCACAGAGCGCATATGGGAGAAACTGCACAGGAGAGGAGAAACACCTGCCGTCCCCAATGCCACAGAGCCTGCCCCATTGCCATGTCACCGCCCTACTGATGCGATAGCATCGGGATCCCATCTAGTATGAGATAATGATGTTTGGGTTTTCATTGGCTGTAAGCCATAATCATCAACATTAACATAAATAAACACTTGAAATAGATCACTCTGTTTGTAATGACTCTATATAATATATGGGTTTCACTTTTTGTATTGAATTACTGAAAAATATTAACTTTTTGATGATATTCTAATTAATTGAGATGCACTAGTACTCAGTCATTCAGAGTATTACTACTATTTGATACTAATTATGGTACCTGAACAGCTCAGATCTACTTGACATGTCTCCATTGTTTTTTAGGTTCCCAGCTCAAGACAACGAGTGATATGCCAGGACATATGGATCAGACAGCAGCAACACGGGATCCAGTGAGTGTATCTTGTTCATTATTGTAGTATGGAGAAAACAAAGCTAAACTTTAATGTCATAATCCAAAATTCTTAAGGAATCCCAACCAAAAAAATTTGATGAGCCAAAAAATATGTATTTACGTGAAAAAAAGATGCCCCCTCTTTGTTAGCTGATCACAGCTCCAGACTTGGAGCGCTAGCTGGTCTTCTGGCTTTTTGCAGGAAAGACTCAAAGTGTAGTTTCACATACAGTAACTGTATAAAATAATCGGCCAGAGTTTCATCCAGATACGTGGGACAATTTTTTTCTTACTTGTCATCTATTCTTTTTACAGTTATTACGGTAATCATTTAGTAAATTTTCATGGCGCACTGTCAAATAACAGTAGCCGCCGGCTTTTAATGCAGGATTATAGCAGAGCCGACATAGTGCGGCTTCAACAAAGTGGCTGCTTTAACCCCTGAGCTGCCAATGTTTTTAGCTACATGGCTCCAGGGGAGCAGGGCCAATCTCTGGGACCATGTAACTCAGTTTAATTACCGTAACCCATTAAACACCAGCTTCATACACGCCGTTTTTTTATGATTGAATCTAGCATAGCCGACATAGTGCGGCATCTGCTAAATACATGATTTAACCCCTGCGCTGACAATGTTTTGGGCTACATGGCTCCAGGGAGTATGGGCACTCTCTGGGACCATGTAGCTCAATAACATGAAGCCCTTAAACACCGGGTTCATAGCCGCACCTGCAGCCCTGTGCCGACATGTAGCACAGAGCTGCAGGAGCGGCTTTACATGTAAAATTACTACAGTAAAATGTATTTATTCCAGGTTTTTAATAAAATGACAGCGGCAGAAATAGAAGTCTTTTCAACGATATCGTACAAAAGGCTTCACACTGAACGATGTGGCACATCCTTCAGATGTTAATTGGACGATGAACGATAGATTTGAGGTCAGGATCTCAAATCTTGGATGAACGATCTAACGATCTTTTAATCCTGTATCGTTCATTTACACACAAGGATGCACAAATTATATCTTTGGAACGATCACATGTCTGTGATGTTTCAAGGATATCGTTCAGGGTATCCTTGCGTGTAAACCCACCATTAGTCCTAAGAGTGGTCACTTCTTACATGCAGACATCTGAGATATAATGCCAATTTGAAGGGACAGTTCTGAATTTTGATAACTATATACAGTCAAGGTCAAAAGTGTTGGCGCCCTTGACATTTTTCCAGACAATGTAGTATTTCTCCAAATTTGCACTTCAGTAAGGAAGTGGAAGAACTCCAGTGCCACCTTTAAGTAGCTCCTCAAAGTCATAATCACTTTCCAACAAGCTTTTTAATATGACTAGGGGATTTGTGCCAGATCAGAACCCCCAACTACAGACGCTGCGTTTCAGGGTAACTGCCCCTCATCAGTGTAGTGTGTGGGATATTCTGATATGGCTGTGTGAGTGGGCTAAGACGAGGTCTGGGAACTTGCTATCTACCTCATGGAGAGGACATTTAAAGGTGGCACTGGAGTTCTTCCACTTCCTTACTTAAGTGCAAATTTGCATATTTCCTAGAGGAGGGTTGTGGTTGCAAATCTCCTTACCTACTAAACTGTCTTCTCCTCTCCATGAGGTAGATAGCAAGTTCACAGACCTCGAATTTCTCCAAGAAATTGTTGTAATTACACGTTTTGTCAAAATAAAGAAAAAAAAATGCAAATTGGACATAAATTCACACAAACCCCAAAGATGGACCAGACGAGATTGTTGGCACCTTTCCAAAATTTTGGGCAATCAACATTATTTCAAGCGTGTGATCCTCATTCAAATTTCCCTGTGGCAAGTAATACGTGTGGGCAATATGAAAATCATACTGGAAACCACATGAAAAGGGGAGACGTTGACTAAACCTTTGCATTATGTGTCTGTGTTTGTCACACTAAGGCGGCCGTCACACGGTTCAATTTAATGAACGATATCGCTTAAGCGATCTGCTTTTCGATCGCTTAAGCGATATCGTTTGTGCATCGCTGCGTGCGATCAAGCGATTTTACAATGTAAAATCGCTTGATCGTTACATCGCAGATATGGGAGCCGGAGCTCATATCAAGCGATAATCGCTTGTTCAATCTGCTTCATCGTGGTGTGTGACACCACGATGAACGATCTCCCAGCGGCAGAGCCTATGCTGGGAGATGGTATCTATGGTAAACGTCGGGTTACTAAGCGCCGCGCGGCGCCTAGTAACCCGATGTGTACCATAGTTACCAGCGATTTCGCTGGTCCACATCGCTGGTGAGTCTGCCTGTGTGACAGCTCACCAGCGATGTGAGCGATATTGTTAGCGATCGCGCGTGCACGTGATCGCTTACAATATCGCTCACGATATTGTAGCGTCTGACGGCCGCCTAAGCATAAGGTCGGGGGGAATAGCTATTCTCCTTATGGAGATCATTCTGCTGCTGGCATAAGGAGACCTATAGCCGCAATGCTCCTCTGGGAAATATACAAATTGTCACTAATTGACACTAAGCATAAAGAACAGAAAGAGCAGAAGAGCACTGTCTGAGAAATTGAGAACTAAAGTGGTTGGTTATAGGAAGTGCTTGCAATTATTTATTCCAAAAAGTGTGCAACCAAACATTAAGTTGAGGGTGACAAAAAATTTGTCCAACTCATTTTTGGGGATTTGTGTGAAATGATGTCCAATTTTCCTCTTTTTCTCATTTTTTATGTTATTCCAATACACACAAAGGAAATAAACATATGCATGACAAAATATGTGTAATTGCAATAATTTTCTGGGAGAAGAAATACTTCATTCTCTAGAACAATTTCAAGGGTGGCAACACTTTTAGCCATGACTGTATATATATCATATAGATGACTAGACAATATGTATATATCATATAGACAAGAAAAAACTGTGGCACTCAATCTCAGTGTGTACTGATGCAATGCTGAAACACTATACATTATAACAAAAAGTCATCTGCCCTCAAATGCTAAGACATGCTTATTTATCGGTCGCAAGGGCAGGGGTATTCGGAAAATCTGGAGCATCAGTCTTTAGTTCGCGGTGGTGACCCCAGAAGCCATGGCCCTGACTGAGCATGTTAAAGTAGGGTTAAAAGGGGAATTGTTTGTCGTGACGCCATCTGAGATTTCTTGTCAGATATGACCAGCGCTGCATATGATAGCCCCCAGGGAATAGGTGGTAAGGCAGATAGTTGGAGCACGCCCCTCAGATGGAGCGGGCTGGTGGGATGTGCTGAAGGTGAAGTGGTGAGGAGGAGGATGATGGTTGTAGATGAAGGTGCTAGATGGCGCAGGAAGGAAAAGACAGACACAAGGTTCTTGCAGTTCTTATCAGTCTCTTTTACTTGTAACTCCGTGCAGACACAACCCAGGTTCGTGCATTGTATGGTATAAATGTCCAATACGATGCACGAACGATGCCAAAACGATATCGGGATCAAATGAGCCTGCTCTCCAACGGCCCAATATTGGATGGATGTTGTGGCCGGATCGTGCTGTGTGAAAGCCCAACAACAATGTGGAGTACAACTTCCCCTATCCTCTCCCATGTTAAATGGTCGTTCCTGGGTCGGCCGTACAAGGGGGCGTACACATCGCTGTTGCGTTGCCTGCCGATATCGCGCTGTGTAACATCTCCTATGCGATCTTGGAATTCTGCCCAGAAAAAGCGCGCTCCTGCGGCGTTGTATCCAATATCGGACCGATGTTGGGACGTGTAAAGTGGCCATTATGCACACATACTGATTACAAGGAAACAGGTCACAGGTGAGGATATTACCTTTATTAGCCATTTAAACTCATTTGTGTCAATGTCTGTGCACATTATTAGGCCAAAATCACCAGGGTATGTGAACTGTTGAGCAGGGAAATTTGGATGTTTTTGGTTGTCATTGTGATTTAAAAAGAGAAAACATGGTAGTTTGACAATAAATGGCTTCATCCAACCACTAACCATGAGTGGAAAAAAAGGTTTTGTGTTATAATTCATATTTTCTGAAAAAAAAGGCCAAGAAAGCAAAAAATCTGCAAGGTATGTAAACTTTTGAACACAACTGTCATTATGCAACATTGACCCTTGTAAAATATACAGATACCACATATTCACCTCCCAATCCAGAACTATTCCAGCAATGTTAGTGCTATGTCTGCAGTTTCTGCTGTGATCGAGTCACAATGTTATTGGGTGAAGTACTCACACTTTTCATGTCTGAAACAGTTTCATCCATGGAATGTGTGAGCACTGAGCAAACTCAGTGGCCGTTGACAGGCAGCAGAGTTCTTGTGGCATAACAATATCACCTGAGTACTATCAGACATAGCATCAGTATTCTTGGAAATGTGCTGGTTCAGGAAGTTGTCCAGGCCCCTTTAAAAGGGTTGTCTAGGCTTGGCAGTGACTAAGTTACTGCAAATTTGTGACTCCTCACAGCATGTACCGTATGCACGGTCAGTATTCTGGCTCAAGTGGTGGGTAGGCGCGTGACCATGAGTATGCAATTTGCATACATGTATCACGCATGGAGCGGATGAGGGGAATGGAACTGGAAGGGATAACGGGCAAGGGCAACTGGGAGGCTAGTCTAGCCCTGAACTTAGGGTCCCTGACTAGCCCTGTTCCCGAAGGTACGTCTGAAACTGAGGAGGTTTGGGCCACTGCCCTTACCCTCATCTCCTCAACCTGCCCTCTGCTATAGGCCCTTTCCTCACAAGAAGAAAAGAGTAGGGTAACGTGTATAACTGACTGGGATCAAGAAAGTCTGGCAAGATTGGTTTAGAAAATTCAAAAAATAATATTATTAGTATATCAAAAACAGACAAACAAAAGCACACGTATATTAAAACCAATTAAAATAGTACAAGCCATGTACCCACACCCCACAACATAAATTGATTGTAAACCACCTTGTGAGGTTAATTTACCTCAACACATAAGTGGAATGATCCCTTAGGTGACAAAAGAAATGAAACAACATGCAAGTCAAGGTTGTAAAGATCAATTAGCATATGATGTAATAGCTGTTTCCTAAGATAAAAGGATAGACTATGCAATAAATCACCTTATAAGATGTTTAGTAAATCACATGAAAAGGTCTCAATGTACACCCCATAAAGGTAAATGATGTTGAGTAATTGCCTTTAGTTCAAAGTTAAACCGTTGATATGTCATATGGGCATCTAAGATACCTGATGAGCCAGAAAGTGGTAAGGTAACAAATTAGAAATGAGGTAGCACACAAGACAATTTTAATCAGATGAGATAGTAAGAAAAATGAAATAAACAAAAAACGCAAAGGTTTAGTTTCGAAGCACCATCAGCGGAAACATGAAAAAAACTGAAAAAAATGTGTAACCTGTAATAGGGCTATAGAGTTGTGGGCAAACGGCAGAGGCACCTTATTGCCCTACGCGTGTCGCTGCCGCATGACAGCTTTCTCAGGGGTATGAAGCCCTATTACAGGTGACACAACTATTTAACCCCTTGATGGTGCATTCCTTGATTGGGGTCCTTGCATCTATACAGCACATGCAGTCTGGTTAGACCTCTTGGTAGTTATCTCAATTGTATGATCTCTATGCTTTGCTTTTAACCATATGATTTTTTCAGTTTTTTTCGTGTTTCCACTAACCTTTGAGTTTTTTTGTTCATTTCATTTTTTCTGACTATCTCATCTGGTTAAAGGGATCCTGTCACCTCCAAAACGCCACCTAAGCTTCAAAAACATGTCCCTGCAGCATCCCATCACTAATCTCCCACTCCTTTTCTCTCTGAAAAGCATCCTGTGAAAGTGCAGAAAAATGTTTTATAACTTACCCATTAGTGATGTTAATTAGCAGGGGCTATATTCGTTAGCCCTTAGGGTGTGTTCTGAATGTGCCTCTTCGTCATAAGATCATGCCCTAATGAGTGTGATCTTCTATTCATGTTGTATTCAGCGCCCTCCCTGCTCTGCACGGCGCTGTCTGGGTTGTAATGATGCGATTTGCGTCATTTCCGGGATCAGGTGATGTCAGTACACCCACGGCGCTCTTTAGGCTTCAAGCACCGCATTGCACATGCGGTTCTTGAAGCAGTACACAGCGGCGTGGGTGTACTGACTTCACCTGACCGAAAATGACACAAATCGCGTCATTACAGCCCAGGCAGAGCAGGGAGGGCGCTGAATACAACATGAATAGAAGATCACACTCATTAGGGCGTGATCTTATGACGAAGAGGCACATTCAGAACATGGCCTAAGGGCTAACGAATATAGCCCCTGCTAATTAACATCACTAATGGGCAAGTTATAAAACATTTTTCTGCACTTTCACAGGATGCTTTTCAGAGAGAAAAGGAGTGGGAGATTAGGGATAGGATGGTGCAGGGACATTACTTTGAAGCTTAGGTGGCGTATTGGAGGTGACAGGATTCCCTTTAAAATTGTCTTGTGTACTACCACATTTCTAATTTGTTACCTTACCACTTTCTGACTCATCAAGTATCTTAGATGCTCATATGACATTTCAACGGTTTAACTTTGAACTAAAGGCAATTACGCAACATCGTTTACCTTTATGGGGTGTACATTGAGACCTTTTCATGTGAATTACTAAACATCTTATAAGGTGATTTATTGCATAGTCTATCCTTTCGTGTTAGGAAACACCTATTACATCATATGCTAATTGATCTTTACAACCTTGACTTGCATGTTGTTTCATTTCTTTTGTCACCTAAGGGATCATTCCACTTATGTGTTGAGGTAAATTTATCTCACAAGGTGGTTTACACTCAATTTATGGGTACATGGCTTGTACTATTTTAATTGGTTTTAATATACGTGTGTTTTTGTTTGTCTGTTTTTTGATATACTAATAAAATTATTTTTTGAATTTTCTAAACCAATCTTGCCAGACTTTCTCGATCCCAGCCAGTTATGCACGTTACCTTACTCTTTTCTTCTTGTATGCTTATCCTAACGTGTGACTGGTGGATCACGTTCTAGTGCCACCCAATACACCCCCTTTTTCATAAGCCCTTTCCTCCCCCATGGACCAGGAAAAGGACACCACTCCAGTGGAAGGGGACAGCAGCTGCTCCAGCAGCACATCTGCACAGCACGGGTCCTAGATGAAAATGAACTCAAACTGTGACACCTAGTGGATGGAAGTGGAGCTATTGCAAGGCTATGGGATTTGGAGATCTGAATGCTAAGACACACGCCTCCACCTGAGCTATGACTCACTCCTCCACCTGCAGAACCACAAATAGCAGACTAAGGAAAAAACTCAATTAAACAGCACAGCAGCAACACTCCAGGACTGCAAAGGCTGTCAATACGTGACAACATGGGGTCACATGATGATTGGATGTGTGTGACCATACTCAGTAAATGTAAATTGAATGATATTGAGCATGTGTAGTCGAAATGTTGCTGAAAGTATGGAAATCATATACTTGTGATCACATGATTGCCCCCACTCCTGGCATCGGAGAATCCTGTCAGCGAGCACTGTGCGGGCTGTAAAGATTTATACGTTTGTAGTTACTGAGTGACTGCAGACTTGAACTCAAAGCCTAGATCAGTGTTTCCCAACTCCAGTCCTCAAGGCACACCAACAGGTCATATTTTCAGGATTTCCTTATCATTAGACAGATGATGGAATTATCCCCTGTGCAAGTGATTAAATTATCACCTATGCAATCCTAAGGAAATCCTGAAAACATGACCTGTGGTGTGACTTGAGGACTGGAGTTGGGAAACACTGGCCTAGACAACCCCTTCAACTTTGAACTTTATTGGCATCAAAGACAATGTAAGTAGTAAACAATTGCATTTTTTCGCTTATTGCTAATCTGATTTGAAGTTATGTCACAGAAATGTTTATTTATGCGTACATCTAAAAACTAAAATTCGCAGTAAATGAAACCTATCTATACTCTTAAAATAGAGAAGGGTTTGTCTGCTCTGGACAACACCTATTTACATGCCCTAATCGGGACCTCTTCTACTTATCAGGATTGTATTGTATTACATGATGACCCATTGTCTTAAATGAGCACCATGTAATACTATAGTTTCACTACAACACCTCACTGGATACTGTTATATGCACATTTTCGTAACAGCAAATTACATGTGTAATAACGATTATGTATGAAGGACCCGGGATCTGAATCAGTGTCTCAATGAAACAAACTTCATGGTTGCTCCCGTTGAGGTGTTAGATGTACTATTAATTGTAATAGGTGATCATATTTTCAGACCTTCAGAACTACCTATAACATAACTTTTTTTTATCTCCCTTATCAGCAATCCACTGATGCCATGTTAATGGTAAGTACAACACCTGAAAGGGCTTCAGATATATAGTTAAGTCAAGAAATATGTGAAAATGACACTAGTTTTAGCATTTTAGTGGTTTACCAAAACATATTGAAGATACAGTTATATAATGAATATAGGCTTAACGTACAGTGTTGGCCAAAAGTATTGACACCCCTGCAATTCTGTCAGATAATACTCAGTTTCTTCCTGAAAATGATTGCAATCACAAATTCTTTGGTATTATTATCTTCATTTAATTTGTCTTAAATGAAAAAACACAAA
Organism: Allobates femoralis; assembly: GCA_033576535.1. Taxonomy (NCBI): domain Eukaryota; kingdom Metazoa; phylum Chordata; class Amphibia; order Anura; family Aromobatidae; genus Allobates; species Allobates femoralis. Next base: position 362,639,953 of record JARQOC010000002.1, read on the forward strand.
AGAATGAAGCAAAAAGCAAAACATTGATCATTTCACACAAAACACCAAAAATGGGCCAGACAAAAGTATTGGCACCCTCAGCCTAATACTTGGTTGCACAATCTTTAGCCAAAATAACTGCGATCAACCGCTTCTGGTAACCATCAATGAGTTTCTTCAATGCTCTGCTGGAATTTAGACCATTCTTCTTTGGCAAACTGCTCCAGGTCCCTGATATTTGAAGGATGCCTTCTCCAAACTGCCATTTTTAGATCTCTCCACAGGTGTTCTATGGGATTCAGGTCTGGACTCATTGCTGGCCACCTTAGAAGTCTCCAGTGCTTTCTCTCAAACCATTTTCTAGTGCTTTTTGAAGTGTGTTTTGGGTCATTGTCCAGCTGGAAGACCCATGACCTCTTAGGGAGACCCAGCTTTCTCACACTGGGCCCTACATTATGCTGCAAAATTTGTTGGTAGTGTTCAGACTTCATAATGCCATGCACACGGTCAAGCAGTCCAGTGCCAGAGGCAGCAAAGCAACCCCAAAACATCAGGGAACCTCCGCCATGTTTGACTGTAGGGGCCGTGTTCTTTTCTTTGAATGCCTCTTTTTTTCTCATGTAAACTTTATGTTGATGCCTTTGCCCAAAAAGAAAGAACATTCTTCCAAAATGTTTTAGGCTTTCTCAGGTAAGTTTTGTCAAACTCCAGCCTGGCTTTTTTATGTCTCGGGGTAAGAAGTGGGGTCTTCCTGGGTATCCTACCATACAGTCCCTTTTCATTCAGACGCCGACGGATAGTACGGGTTGACACTGTTGTACCCTTGGACTGCAGGGCAGCTTGAACTTGTTTGGATGTTAGTCGAGGTTCTTTATCCACCATCCGCACAATCTTGCGTTGAAATCTCTCGTCAATTTTTCTTTTCCGTCCACATCTACGGAGGTTAGCCACAGTGCCATGGGCTTTAAACTTCTTGATGACACTGCGCACGGTAGACACAGGAACATTCAGGTCTTTGGAGATGGACTTGTAGCCTTGAGATTGCTCATGCTTCCTCACAATTTGGTTTCTCAAGTCCTCAGACAGTTCTTTGGTCTTCTTTCTTTTCTCCTTGCTCAATGTGGTACACACAAGGACACAGGACAGAGGTTGAGTCAACTTCAATTCAGTCAACTGGCTGCAAGTGTGATTTAGTTATTGCCAACACCTGTTAGGTGCCACAGGTAAGTTACAGGTGCTGTTAATTACACAAATTAGAGAAGCATCACATGATTTTTCTAACAGTCCAATACTTTTGTCCACCCCCTTTTTTATGTTTGGTGTGGAAGTATATCCAATTTGGCTTTAGGACAATTCTTTTTGTGTTTTTTTTCATTGAAGACAAATTAAATGAAGATAATAATACCAAAGAATTTGTGATTGCAATCATTTTCAGGAAGAAACTGAGTATTATCTGACAGAATTGCAGGGGTGTCAATACCTTGGGCCAACACTGTACATATAACTGGGCAATTATCTCAAATGCACTTTAATGGGCTGCATAGGCTATTTCCTAATTAATCTAATCAATTGAGCAGGTAAAAAAATCTGAAGCAGATTCCAGGTGTCGTATTTGCATTTAGAAGCGATTGCTGTGAACCCACAACGTGCAGTCAAAGGAGCTCTCAATGGAAGATAAAAATGCAATCAGACTGAAAAACAAGAAGAATCAGAGAGGTAGCAGAACTGTTAGTAGTGGCCAAATCAAGAGTATGCTATATTCTGCAAAAAAAAAAAAAAAGAGCATTGGTGAGCCTGGGAACTCACATAGGTCTGAACATCCAAGGAAGGCAACAATGGTGGGTGATTGCAAAATCCTTTCTATGAGGATGGAAAACCTTCTCACTACATCCACCTGAGTG
>JARQOC010000002.1:362641932-362680183 GCA_033576535.1 Allobates femoralis
GGTCTCTCATATTAGAAGGGTGCCTTCTCCCAACAACAAGTTTAAGATCTCTCAACAGTTTTTCAGTGGGATTTGGTTCCGGACTCATAGCTGACCACTTCAGAACTCTCCAACACTTTCTTTCCATCCATTACTTAGTGCTTCTTGAAGTGTTTGGGGTCACTGTCTTGCTGGAAAACCCATGACCTAGGATGCAAACCCAGCTTTCTTACACTGGAACTACATTGCTTCAGACTTCATGATGCCTTGCACATAGTAAAGGCATCCAGTGCCAGAGGTGGCAAAACAGCCCAAAACATCTTTGAGCCTCCACCATATTTGACTGTAGGTGATGTGTTCTTTTATTTGTAGGCCTCATTCTATTTTTGGTAAACAATATAATGATATGCTTTACCAAAGAGCTCTATCTTGGTCATCAAATGTGTGCACAAGACACTTTACCAGAAGGATTTTGGCTTTAGAAGCAAGAAAGAAGAATAAATTCAACAGGGATAAGGAGGACTATGAAAAAGATAGAGTATATAAATGGAAATCTACCGAACCCCTACCTTTTAGGCCATCATATTATTCATCATCAGGATCAGAAGGGGAATATCCACCATATCCGCAATTTCCACCTCAATATCCAGTACAGCCTTTTTTAGGACAAAGACGTACAAAAAGAAGACCAGGCGGAGCAAGAGGAGGAGGTGGACCTTCCCGGATGACACCAAGATCTCAGGTAGGTCTCAACTCATATACAACATTTCCACCTATACCTTATCCCCAGCTGAATATAGAGTCTTGCAGAAGGGATTATCGTTTAGCCCGACACCGGCATTCAATTCCTTCAATTTAGAACAAGAACTGAAAAGGTTCTATAGGACTTTGAGACTTAAAGCCCATTTCGCAGATAATCCTAGTATTAATACCTTGGGGATACAACCAGATGGAACTTTTTACCTTAAAAAACTTGGTCTTAAAACGATCAGTAAATTTAATCCTCCAAAAAAGTACCATCCAGTGGAGACTTACATCTCACTGGTTGATCGAGATCTTCAAGAAATTCAAGAAAAAATCAATAAAGGTGATTTCCATTTGAAGAATAATCTCACTGCGGATGAGTCTAGAGCCATTAAGTCCTTAAAGAATAACACAGGTCAACAAAAAAATTTTTTTTTTCTGGTGCCCAAAATATTTTAATGAATTTGGGGTATTTTTGGGGTGCTGATTCTGAATATGCTATCAGTTTTGCCAGATTGGCTCAAGTTTTTGAGATTTTTGGTATCTTATTTATAGCACTTGTTGGTAAATGCGACGCATCATCTCATTAATTTCTTTGGATTAGTACTTGAACTGAGCAGTTCTCAATATAGTTTTGTGTTAATTAGTGTTCTAAAAGTTTGTTCATAGCTTGATTTTTGCACTAACTTTATGTTTGTTGTCTGTTGTCCAGTGAAAAGCATGAACTCATCAAGAAGAAGTTGTCTTAACGATCCAGACTCATTCTGTTACATTTGTGGTGAATATACACTGACAAAACATAGAAGAAACATAACAGACTTCGTTAAAAAAGTAGCAAAAAACGTCTTTTTTTTTAACACATTTTACGAAAAATCTCAAAAACTTGAGCCAATCTGGCAAAACTGATGACATATTCAGAATCAGCACCCCAAAGTTACCCTAAATTCAATGAAATATCTTTGGCACCAAAAATGCTGTTGACCAGTGTAATAAATCTATAACTATAAAGCCCGCCGACAAAGGAGGTGCGATAGTTATTATGGACAAAGTATATTATCGTACAGAGATACTGTCACAATTATCGGACGTTACAACGTATCGGTTGGTACAGAGGGACCCAACATCAGAGATCAGGGAGAAGATAAGGAGAATTGTAGATGTGTCATTGTTACTTAGGATAATCGACCAAAAATTGGCTGATTTCCTTATCAAGGAACATCCAGTGATACCGGTATTATACACCTTACCGAAGATTCACAAGAACCTTAGTAAACCGCCTGGTCGTCCCATCGTGGCTTCAACTGAATCCATATTATCACCATTAGCCATGACCCTGGAGAAGATTTTGAGCCCCTTAGTACCTAGATTGAAATCATATATTAAAGATACGAGTGATTTTTTGGATGTTATCAGGAAAGTTAAAAATGTCCCTAAGGGGTGTTTGCTTGTAACGATGGACGTTAATAGTTTATATACGGTCATAGATCACCAGATGGGTATCAATGCAGTCAGTTGGTTCTTGGAATTATACACGACATTCTCGATTCAACAAAAAGATTTCTGTATACGATTACTTGAAATGGTATTGAGAAATAACTTTTTTCTATTTGAAAACACATTCTATATACAAAACCAGGGGACTGCAATGGGATCCAATATGGCACCTCCATATGCAAACATATTTATGGGGAAATTTGAGGAGGACTACATCTACAATCATCCTTTAGTAATGACGCACTTGATATTATGGCGTCGTTACATTGATGATATTTTTTTGCTTTGGAATGGGACCATACAAGAATTAAATTCATTCCTTTCTGACATTAACTCCCTGATACCAAAACTCACGTTTACAATCCAACATGACGAACATCAAATCAGTTTTTTAGATACCATGGTGATAGTGAACTCTGAGGGCCTTTTGTCAACCGACCTTTTTATTAAGGATACAGATAGAAATAGTCTTTTACACTATCAAAGTTGTCATCCACGTCATATAAAAAGATCTCTTCCTGTGTCACAACATACAAGGATTGATCGTATCGTTTCGGATAGTGATCAATGCAAGAGGAGACATGAAGAAATGACTACCAAATTCACCGATAGGGGTTATCCGATGCAAATAGCATCTGGTAAAAGATTTAGGGAGTCACGAAATCAAGATAAGAATAGAGTATCGTTTATTTCAACATATCACCCTTTTCATCCGTTAATTAGATCCGTGATACTTAAACATTGGCCTCTGCTGTACCAAATTTATCCCACTATTAGTGAATTTGGGAATCAACCACTGTTTTGCCATAAGAGAGCTCCTAACTTGAGACAAGATTTGGTGAGAGCAGACATTGGATCAAGAAGTAAAATGTTAACACAATCGACGTTATCAACTGTTAAAAAAGGAACCTTCCCATGTTTGGGTTGCAATCAATGCAACAACATCATTAAAGGAGAATATTTTGTTCATCCTAAAACTGGCAAGAGATTTCCTATTCGCGGATATTTCACCTGCAATTCGTCTTATGTTGTATATATCATTAAATGCCCATGCGGTCGCGTATATGTTGGGGAAACTACCCAGCATGTGCGCAACCGCATAAGCAAGCACAAGTCCACAATTAGGTGCAGGCATACCCTATTGCCTGTACCTTTTCATTTTGTGCAACAAGATCACAGAATCTCACAGTTACGCTTCCAGGTTATTGAGAGCGTACCCCCAATAAGAAGGGGAGGTAATAGGATTCAGAGGCTCAAGGATCGAGAGGCCTATTGGATCCATACCCTACAGTCATTGGAACCGGACGGATTGAACCGTGAATATGAAACCTATATATGAATAAAATGTGTACATTTACTACTAGAACTTTCCACCAAGGGGTGCTATTTAGTCAGAAAAAATATGATGAAGGATAGGGTACATGAATTTTAGCCTATTCTAGACCTTTTCCATGTTGGTAGATAAAAGATTAAAAATAAAAACAATTATTATTAATTGTTATAATTCATCATTACACATATTAATTATTGTATATACCATGGTGGCTACATTCTAGTGGTTATATTCTAAGTGATATAATAGCAAAATTTATGGTGCACCTATTAAATGGGAAATTCTCTTCTTTAACTTATATAATTGGTATATTTGAAATTCTCTAATTTTTATAGATGTCCCTAGAGTTCATATAAACTCAAAAACTTAATGAGTTGAATCATAATATCAATTGTATTACATATTGATTATTGTCTCTCTATTTCAGACGCATTATTGATCCTCTACTATGAAAGAGCATCTGATGACACAGAAAATGATCTCTTATGCCTAACCCTGGTGCTGGGTTGCTTTTACTTTCGGTTTTGAGCCTTTTCTCCCGTTTCTCTTTACTACGCATGCGCGGGCGTGCGTGTCACGCTCTTATGCGTTCCACAGAGCGGACGTGACGTATATTGTTATGTCCCGCCTTTCCTTGTCAAATAGCCGCGTTCTGTCTAGCGGCGCCGCACACCGTTCAGGACATCACACTGAGTACACCAGGTAAACCCGATCCGGGACTTTGTTTGACACATAGTATCTTATTATGCTGTTTCAATTCTGATTATAGAACCTTTCATTATTAGGTTCATTGGGCATTTTCCCGTGCACTGGTACGTACATGGTCAGTCAAATAGCTGGTACTGGTTACAAGATGTTCCCTTGTTGAACTTATCATTTGATTAGTGTTGTGGATTATATTGATGGAAAAATTTAGTGTTTATAAGGATTTTCCATGTTTGGATTAAGTCATTTGCTGTTGTCTTTTATACATATAGACTTTTTGCTGCAAAATCTCCAGGGTGAATACATACCTATGACACATATAACATGTAAGACTTCCAAGGTAATGACACTGTTGATATTTCTCTTTAAAATAAATTGACTTGTGATGGTATCACTTTTGTATCTTATTTAATATTGAATTTCTCCTTGATCTTTTGTCTTATTCTATTAGGATAGATTAGATAGACTGTGCATTATCATGGGAGTTATATTGAGAACATTTCAGTTAATATATCTTTGTTTATGAAATATTATAATAATAAGGGCTTCTATCCTTTATCTTAATTGCAGGTTATTTCATTCATTGAGTATAGCACTTTGTGGATTTGTAGAGAATTACATATAGGTAATATATATAATAAAAAAATTTTTTTCTTTCTAGATCCATCCTTATACTCCACATATGACCACTCCCCTTCTCTTTTCTTATTCCTTTTTTTTCTTTTTTTCCTTTTTTCTTTTTTTCTTCTGAGTGATGGTTCTCACTATACATCTTGTGCACTGATATATATTTTTTGATCTTTGTATATATAAATAATGGGTTATTACACGAGTATTTTGTATCATATATAATTTGATGTAAAATGATCTTACAATTTTTTCTGTTAAATTGATACTTGATATTTGTTCACTTTTATTAAAGATTCTTGAAGAAGACCTAAAAAAAAGGTCGAAACGTTAACGTAAATCGTTCACAAATACTTTATGTGATACAGTAACGAATAAAAGAAAAATTAATCCAAGGAGATTGTTTCATGAGAATTCATTATTAATTATTGGTGTGCCTAGCTATTCTATCCTTTATATTAGACGTTTTTTCTAGTGCACCCACACGGGGTGAGCCTATCATTATCCTAATAACAGTTATGTCTTGGGCCTGATGCCTCATATCTGACCACATGTCTTGTATGTTAGGCTTACTGCCTCATGCCGGGCCTCATGTCTAGTATGTTGAGACTGCTGCTTCATGTCTGACCACAAGTCTTGTGTGTTTGGCCTGCTGCCTCGTCTGACCACAGGTCTTGTGTGTTAGGCTTGTTGCCTCAAGTCTGACCTCAGGTCTTGTGAATCGGGCCTTCATCCTTATGTCTGACCTCATATCTTGTGTGTTGAGCCTATCGCCTCACTTCTGACCACAGGTCTTGTGTGTGGGGCCTGTTACTTCATATCTGACCGTAGATATTATGTGTTGGGACTTTTGCCCCATGTCTGACTGGAGGTCTTGTGTGTTGGGCCTGCTGCCTCATGTCTAACTGCAGGTCTTGTGTATTTGACCTGCTGCTTCAAGTCTCACTGCCATCTCATGCTGACCTTATGTTCTGTGGGATGAGCCTGCTGCCTCATGTCTGGTCTTCTCTTATGTGTTGGGTCTGCCGCCTCAACTATGGCATTGTGTCTTATGTTTTCCATACCACCTCATATCTGGTGTTGGGCCTACTGCCTCAAGTATGGCCTCATGTCTTGTAGGTTGGGCCTACAGCCTCATGGTTGACCATATGTCTTGTGTGTTGAACCTGCTGCCTCATGTCTCACAGCATGTCTTGTAGGTTAAGCCTATCTAACTACATGTCTGGTGTGTTGAGCTACTACCTCATGTCTTGTATGTTGAAACTGCTGCCTCATGTCTGACCACATGTCTTGTATGTTGGGCCCCATGTCTACCATGTTGAGACTGCTGCCTGATGTCTGACCACAGGTTTTGTGTGTTGGGCCTGCTGCCTCATGTCTGCTGTCAGTTCTTGTTAATTGGGACTGTTCCCTCATGTCTGACCACATGTCTTGTATGTCTGGCCTGTCGCCTCACCTCTGACCACAGGTCTTGTGTGTGGGGCCTGCTGCCTCATGTCTGATCATAGATCTTATGTAATGGGCCTGCTGCCTCATGTCTGACTGCAGGTTTTGTGTGTTGGGCCTGTCACCTCATGTCGGACCACAGGTCCTGTGTGTAGGGCCTGCTGATCATGTCTGACCAAAGATCTTGTGTGTGGGATCTGCCAACTCATGCTGGCTGCATGTTTTGTAGGTTGAGCCTGCCGCCTCATGACTGGCCTTGTCTTGTGTCTTCTGCAGCAAGTATGGCATCATGTCTTATGTTTTCCATACCACCTCGTGCCTGGTGTTTGGCCTGCCACCTTAAGTCTGAACTTATGTGCCTTTTTTTTACATGCTACCCCATGTCTCGTGTTGGCATGCCTGAAGGATTTCTGGACCCTTCATAATTGTGGAATAGCCTGTCACCTCAGGTGTAGGTTTTTTTTTTGGCTGCCTCTATCTCATGGTGTGATTTGATGGGACCGTCAGAGGAGTTTAACTTTCGGTGGTACATACTACTTGAGGGCTGTAGCTTTTGCCTGGCTAACCACCCAATTTTGGGCTTGTAGGTCTGTTTTCACTAACCTTTTATTGGTAAGTATTACTTTCAGATAATGCCTATGATCTGTGTTGATTCTATTAAAAAACCAGGGGAGGCCTTAATAAAATACAGTCCTGAGGGTAGCTGGTGAGGCCAATAGATTCTAGTCAGTTTTTCACTCTTGGATGGGATATGAATAATATTTTATTTGTATAGTGCCAACACATTCTGCAGCACTTTACAATTAAGTGGGGACATGTACAGACAATAGTCAATACCAATTCAGATAGTTTAACAGTTATAGGAAGAGTAAGAGCCCTGCTTGCAAGCTTACTATCTACAAATATGGACCTGGTCCGTATATAAAGTTTGTCCTCTTGGTAGGAAGTGTAAATGGTTGTGCTGAACAGAATGGAGCGACTGTAAGTCCAGAGTGGGAAGTCTCAAAATGACTGGTCGACTTTTACCTTATTTAAATATCTTAGAGTTATAATTTGGACTGGTTGGCTTGTAGACTGGTTAATCATTCAGGTTCCAGGTTAACCTTCTTTTGGGATTTATAGCTTAGATCTGGCTAAATTGAGCAAAACTAGGGTAAGTCCAGTTGATCCTCTCCGTCTGCTGTCATAAGATGCACTGCAAAGTGACAAGTCTGCTGTAAGCTTAATAAACCACCGTAAGTCTAGTTAAGGCTCCTGGTGGGAGTTACAGAATGGTCTGGTGGACACTAAATAATTAAAACTCTCAATACTCCAAATCTACCCTACTGGTATGGAGGGGTAAGATTGACTTGATTGTGCCAAGTCGGCAGCACTATACTAGTTGGTCCTCCTAAAGGAGGGGCTGATAAACCATCAATTGCCCCAATTTACCCTCCTGGTATGGAGTGGTAGGATAAACTCGATCAGGCCAAGTCTGGTGGAGCTAAAGCGGTCTGCCTTCCTAATAGAGGTGCGAGTGGGCCTTGCCAGTAAGGAGATGATAAACTATCAATATCCCTGTCCAGCCCCCTAAAAATTGGAGTTGCATGACAGGGTTATACCAGATCTGGTGAAAATATTTCAAGACCATTGTATTCTCCTGGTTGAAGTCAGGAAATGGTCAGTGGAGCCATTATACCAATAAGAATTTTTGGTTGGAAACTGGTGGATTGAACTAAATGGTGAGTTGGTTAAATATTGCACTTTTTGGAATGATAAAACAGCAACTCTGCATTAAGCCTATAAAAGGGAAATCGATGGATAAATTATAAGGTCAACCTGTCATTGATGAAGGAAGCACATCATTTGCTGGTCAAGCAAATGGCTTAACACCATGGTAAGACCATTCTAATAATTACTCAAGGACAAGATGAAACAATCATAAGGTACATGTTTGAGGTGACGAGGTTCAAATGCCATTAAGACCATTTGAGCTTTGATCAATACCAGATGGGGTCTATATTTTTGTTTCTGGCTTAATTGTTTCTAAAAAAAAAAAAGTGTATGACAGGCGATGGTTATAACTTAGTTTTCTGCTTTCTGTGCTCAAAATCCAGGATTACTTACCGGTAATCATATTTTATGGAGTCCAAGACAGCACCTACATGAGAGAGGAGATCCGCCCACAAGGACAGGAAACCTACAGATAAAAAGTGGCGGCCCCCTCGCCTCCTCAGTTGGTTACAGAGACATTGAAGGAACCGCCAATCGTATAAATGCATGACAATAGACGTTAAACATTAGAAACCAACACCCTCAGGCGTGAGAAAAAAGGGCATGCAAAAAAAACCCTTGACAAAAATTGACAGGGCGGGAAGTGAGTGGGTGCTGTCATGGACTCCGTAAAATATGATTACCGGTAAGTAATCCCGTATTTTCCTATCGCCATGACAGCACCCACATGAGAAACTTGCAGAGAACAGTATCACCTGGGAGGGACCACAGTATTAAGAACTTCCCTCCCGATATCAAGGGCAGAAGAAGCCAAATCAAAACGATAGTGATGAAAAAAAGGTAGAAGGAGAGGCCCAGGTAGCCGCATTACAAATGACCTCCAAAGGTATGTTAGCACATTCTGCCCAAGAGGCAGAAACCGCCCTAGTAGAATGGGCTTTCACCCCATCCAGAGGCTGCTAACCTGCTGAGGAATAGGCCAAGCAGATAGCATCCTGGATCCATCTAGACAGAGTGTTCTTTGTAGTGCCAGACCCATTCGTAGGACCCTGGAAAGAGAGGAAGAGAGCTCTACTCTTCCTAAAGGGGAGTGTTCCATCGACATACTCCAGGACTGTCCTGCGCACATCTAAGGTATGAAACCTAGCCGCCTCTGAGGTGGATGGAGTAGCATAAAAGGACGGCAGGATAATTTCTTGACTACAGTGAAATTTAGGCGACCGTCTAGGGAGATACGCTGGGTCAGGTTTCAGAATTAACCTATCCAGGAGTACTAACAAAAATGGAGGGTCAACCAACAGAGCATGGAGGTCACCCACCCACCTAGCCGAAGTCAGAGCAACTAGCAGTACCGTTTTCAAGGTCAGATGTCTGAGCGAAGCCGAGGTCAAGGGCTCAAAGGGACCTGTGAGTGCATCCAGGACCAGGTTCAAATCCCAAGGGGCAATACGGGGAATGTGAACTGGAGTACTACGTTCGCAGGCCTGAAAAAACCTAGCGACCCAGCTATCACCAGCGATGTTAGAGTTATAGAGGGCCCCTAGAGCAGATGTGTCCACTTTTAAAGTACTAACTGCCAGACCCAACTCCCAACCTTTCTGCAGGAATTCCAATACAGCCAAAATAGATGGGTGGTCAGAGAGTACCCCAGGGTAGAAATCCAAAAACTTCCGCCAAACCCTGCAGTATAGGTTGGTAGGGACAGGTTTGCGACTGTTCAAAAGGGCTGAGATTAAAGCGTCAGAGAAACCCCTCCGGCTTAACAGCTGCCTCTCAAAAGCCAAACTGTCAGATGTAACCCCTCCGCCTGGGGGTGGAAGAACGGCCCTTGAGAAAGCAGCTCTCGATCCATTGGGAAAATCCACAGGTCTGCTATTGACATTGCCCTCAGCCATGAAAACCACGGCCTCTTGGGCCAGAAAGGCACAATCAGAATTATTCGAGCGCTGTCGTTCCTGATCTTCCTGAATACCAGTGGAATAAGACACATTGGGGAAATGGCATATGCCAGATGATAAGTCCAAGGAACCTGTAGGGCATCCAATACCTCCGGATTGTCTGTCAGATTCCGGGAGCAGAACCGACAGACTTGTTGGTTAAACCTGGTTGCAAAAACATCTATCTTTGGAGACCCCCATAACTGCACAATCTGTTTGAACACATCCCTGTTTAACATTCACTCCCCCTGGTGGAGAGAGCGACGGCTGAGGAAGTCAGCCCTGGCATTGTCTACTCCCCGAATGTGGAGGGCTGAGAGAGAGAAAATGCTCCTCCGCCAACAGAAAAATGGCCGCTGTGGTAGTCATCAGAGAAGATGACCGAGTGCCCCCTTGATGATTGATTTATGCCACCATGGTAGTTTTTTCGGTCTGAACACGTACATGGGAGCCCTGCAGATGAAGCAGGAACCTGCGAAGAGCATACAGAGCTACCCGTAGCTCTTTTTAGATTGGAGGAGCCCTCCTGCTCCTCCCTTGTCCAGAGACCCTGGGCTAGAAGCTCGCCTAGATGGGCTTCCCACTCCGAGGGACTGGCATCGGTCATGATGACAAAATCCGGAGGACACACCCATGACACCCCCTTGGACAGGTGACTCGGCTCAAGCGACTAGGAGAGTGACCTTATTGCAGAAGGTGACAGACGAAGCCTGCCATCCAGGCGACCTTGTAAGGTGATGTCTGCCCTCAGCACCTCCTGCTGGAGAGCTCGGGTATGAAACTGTGCCCATAACATGGCCGGAATGCAAGAAGTCAGAGTCCCGAGGAGGGACATAGCGTCTCTTAAGGACAGGTTGGGATCGGCCATGATGATGCCGATTTTCGTCCGGAGAGCCTGTAGCTTGTCTCTGGCAGAAAACATTTCTGAATGATAGAATCCAATTGAAGACCCAAATAAGACTGTACTCTCGTATGGACAAGACGAGATTTTGGCCAGTTTATCAACCAACCCAACTTCTGTAAGGAGAACAGGACATGCGTCAGCCTGTCAGAACACTGAGCCGCAGAATTACCCACAATCAAAAAATCATCCAAATATGGAATGATGAAAACGTCCTGATGTTGGATAAAGGCCATGACCTCCGCTAATACCTTGGTGAATAGGCGAGGAGCCATGGAGAGCCCGAACGGCAAGGCGGCAAACTGGAGATGGCGAACCTGATCATTGAGACACACCGCCACCAGATACTGTTGATGGTCTGGATGAACTGGCAAATGATAGTGGGCATCCTTGAGATCAAATACCACCATCCAGCACCTAGGAAAGAGAAGTCGAATAGCTGATTGTATGGACTCCATTTTAAACGAGTGAAATCTGAGGCAGGAGTTCAATTTTTTCAAATTAATGATAGTCCTAAACGAACCATCCGGCTTGGATACCAGAAACAGAGAGGAATAAAAGCCCCTCCCTTCCTGGCCGACAGGAACCTCAACGAGTACCCGTTTCCTCATCAAATCTCTAATCTCAGATTCCAATAAATGCTGACGACCCCGATCAGACAAAGATGTCTGAAGAAAAAAGTCCCTTGGGACCCTCACAAAGTCCAGCTTTAACCCTGATGACACCAGGTTGAGGATCCAACGACTACATGTAATAAGGGACCATTTGTGGGAAAAAGCTGATAATCTACCCCTACTGGAGGATCTACATCAGCGGTAATGGGACTTCTGTTTGGAACCCAAAGAACCCCCATAGAAGGCACCTTTCTGCTTCTTTCTGGATGTATCCCATCTGGAGTCCGACTGCCGGCGAGAAAACTGCTTCTTTCGGAATGCCCGCCTATAATTAGGAAGAGACGGTTGTGGTAAACCCTTCTTTACCTCTCCAGCCTTTGTCAGGATTTCATCTAACCCAGAGCCGAAGAAGTACTCCCCCTTACAAGGGATGCCACAGAGCTTACTTTTAGCGTGAGCATCGCCTCTCCATTCTTTCAGCCACAATGACCTCCGGACAGAATTGGAGAGACCCGCAGACCTGGCCGCCAACCTGAGGGAGTCTGCTGAGGCTTCAGCAATGTATCCCGAGCCACTCCACAACTGAGGGATAGAGGCCAACAACTGTTCCCGAGGCACTCCCGACCGAATTTGTTCTTCTAATTGGTCCAGCCATACCAGCTGAGAACGGGCCACACAGGTGCAGGCAATTGCCAGCTTAAATTGCCCCAACGACGCTTCCCAGCCCTTTTTCAAGAGCGCCTCAGCCTTATGGTCTGAAGGGTCCTTAAGCAGACCCCCATCTTACAGAGGTAATACATTGGCTCTGGAGGAAGTGGCTACAGCAGCGTCCACCTTTGGAACTTTGGACCACTCCAACAACATATCATCGTCAAAGGGATACCTCCTTTAGGAGGCAGATGGCAGAAACCCCCTGGACTCCTGTTTGTCCCATTCATGCTTGAAAAAAATCTTTCATCGCGGTGATAACAGGGAATGAGCGTTGCTTCTTTTGGGCCAGTCTTGCAAACATGACCTCTTGGGCAGACCTTGCTTCTCTACTGTCCGTAAACCCCATTGTTGAACGAACTGCTTTAACTAAGGAATCTATCTCCTGAATAGGAAAGCATGCACCACCTTCATCCTCAGAAGAAGAACCAGACGGGGATGTGTTGAGCAATCCTTCTTCACGGGAGGCCTATCTGACTCATACCCAGACTGAGACATTACTGGCCCGGGGGACACAATAGGCTGGCGAAGATGACTAAGGGAGTGACGTATCTCCTCCTGAATAAAGGATTTGAGGTCAGCCATGCATACTGGAGCTTCCTCATCCAGGGTCTGGTGGATACATGCCTGACACAGACGTTTTGGGTACTTGTCTGGGAGGAGCACTGCACACAAAGCACACTCTATGTGTTTATCCTTAACACTCTTTTTCTTAGCCTGGTCATCAGAGCAATCAGAAGGAAAAGGAGAGAAAGTGCAGGGAAAATGAGAAAAAAAGACAGAACGTACATTAGGCTATAGGTGAGCAAACCTTCACATTCCCATAGCTGTCTCCCAGGTACTGGTGCTGAAGGAGCAGGCCCACTACTGGACCTGGCAGACTTCTCCTCCTTCTTCCTGCCTGCCGTGTCCGCATCTCTGGGAGTCTTGCCACCGCTGCTCCCATCGCTGCTGAGGCTGTCGGTAAGCCTAGCACCTTTCTGGAGCTTTTCTCCTGCAGGGGAAGACATTGTACACACCGTCCAGGGACTGCAACGCCCTTTGAATCTCCCGCGCCGGTGCCCTCCTCCTGGCATTGGAAGTCGTCATCTGCCCTTCCGGGTGTGCATATGCGCACCCAGAAGCCAGCCGCATCAGACACCGGGCGGCCGCTCCCGCTGCACCGCAGCCACCCGTCCTGCACAGACTGCCTCTCACAACCCATGGCGGCGCCACCCGGACCCTGAGTTAGGAAGCTCCCCAGCCAAAGAGGGAGTGGAGCCTCAGCCTCCCCCAATGCTGCTACCACTGCCCCGGATCCTGCCCCCATTACAGCACCCACAAGAGCGTCGGGACCACAGGTGATCCTCTTCATCTGTGGGTTCCCCTCAAGGACAGGAAACCAACTGAGGAGGCGAGGGGGCCGCCCCTTTTTATCTGTAGGTTTCCTGTTCTTGTGGGCAGATCTCCTTTCTCATGTGGGTGCTGTCATGGCATCTTCTCGTAGAAGGTTTTTGAAAGGATTTCTTTCAGATTTAATTTATAAAGTATAGTTGAAATTTTATTAAAATCACTCCCTAACATGCAATGCAAACTGGTGCATGGTCTATTATAACAAACAAAAAACAGCTGCACTCTGAAATGCTAAGACATGCATATACCGAATATAAGAATATAGAATTACAATACTGCTGAGGAAATATGAAAAAATTAGACACTTAGCATATAAAAATGGCTATTTTTATATTTGCCCAGTAGCCACTGAGGCATTTCTCCATACTGGTTACCTACATTAAGTGGAAACACAGGCTCTTCAATAGGGCACAGTGAGGTGCCACTACACCGGTGTGAGACTTGCCAATCGTGTGGTTGACGTTGCTATGTCATTCACTTGCAAACAGTCAGGATAGGTAGGGTTTCCATGGAGCGGGACGGTGCTGACCCCATATGACCCATAAAATAAATTAGTATATGGTGTGGGACAGAATAAAAGTCATTTTAACCCTTTACTTGCCAAATTAGAAATTTTCCTTTTCGAAAATAGTGTTTTGAAAGCTCTCTGGGTGGAAGAATATTCAATTAAAAATGACATGATTTCCTGGTTTGAAAGCATTCATTTTACAAATACAACACAAAAAATTGGACCTAATTATAAAATCTTAGTTACTAGAAGCAAAAGATTAGGCGTCCCAAAAAAAGGACATTGGTAGATAGTGGGTTAAAAGTACCTTCACACTCCGCAATTGCGGCTGGCGATATGAGGCAATCTAACGTGTATGTGCACATTTTTCATGCTCACCTCAGATCGCCGATGGCGGCATTACACGCCACAATCTCGCCATGAAAGAAAGGCGATGTGTCGCTCTGGAAATCGCCTCACGTACTGCAGAAGCAATCCTGCCTAATCCCATCCCCGGTTCACACGCTGCAATCTCAAAGGCAATATGGGTGTACATGTTCAGCGTGGCGAAGAGATAGGCGTGCCGCAGTGGTTTACACCGCGCCCCATACGTGCTCATTGGACAATGCAACAGCGTTACCATTGGTCAGCCTGCTCTGGAAGGCTGGCTAATACATGATGCCATTGCCATGCTGGATGAACAGCTCTTCAAATATTGCGTCAATTGACAGCCAATGGGAACACAGTAGCCACCACCAATCAGTTCACATGGGGCGTGGACTACAGCATGCTTTGGCACGCCTACGGGAAATCATAGGCGACACTGATTCCATCACTATCGCCCTATCACACACCAAAACACGGAAATATCACCTTCATGATTGAGGCTGATTTCAGAGCAGTGCTCAGGAATCAGGCGACAGGCGATTTATTGCCGCGAAATTCCCCAATCACACGCCGCAACTGTGAGGGAATTTCACGGCGATTGCTCCGGGCGACGTATCGCCTTTAGGATTGCCAGGCGAGATTGCGGCGTGTAAAGGTACCTTAAGAGATATGCAGGGGGATGTCTGGGGACATAAAGGGGTTACAGGAATCCCAATTACATCATGTTAAACGTGGTGGGCAAGGTTTAGAACCCCCAAAACTGGTGACAGGTTCCCTTTAAAAACCGACACCGAGAAAAATGTTTTTACTGCAACAAAAAACACAAAACATATTTAGACACCATCTTAATTACTCTCACATACCCATCCAGGATCTCGTTAGATGTCTGTCCGTTAGTGGCGATAACCAAAAATTTATAATTATCGGCTCATGCATGGTTTGTGTCACATGAGGTCAGATAAAGTGAGGTGGTTCTCTGATCTCATGTGTAACCTTCCCACTTCACAGCATGACCCCAAACTAGTGAGTTGCCTCTTACTGCTGTGAGCAGGGTGACATCAGTGTAGATCCCCTGGTGTCAGGTAGAGAGACGAGGCTTAACTCTGATCTCAGGTGAACTTTACCGCGTCACCCGGGTCCCAACGTGATACAAAACTCACAGACCCACTCTCCCTCAGTCTCATATATATATATATATATATATATATATATATATATATATATATATATATATATATATATATATATATATAAAATGTAAAGAAAGCAGCACGGCTCCTTCAGGGTGCAATTCAATCCAGCTTGATCCACAGCCCTGTACACCTGAAGGCCCAATAAAGGCAAGAGGTCACTAAAACCAAGGAGTGCTGCAGTCATTTGTTCATTATATATATATACTAGCCGTGAGCCCGATGCAAATGCATCGGGATTCTAGAACGTGCATTAATTTGATTATAGTAGTTATAGCTGTTAGCCTGATGCAAATGCATCGGGTATCTAAAATATGTTTATTGTTTTTTTAAAGATTTTTAAATAATAATCGCATCATCAATAGCAAAAATATAAGCCATAGCATTATTATTAGCAGTAATAGCAGTATTAATAGCATTATTAGCAGTATTATGAGCATTAATAACAGTATTAATAGCATTAATAGCATTATTATTAGCATTAATAGCATTATTAATAGCATTATTAGCATTAATAATAGCATTAATAACATTATTAATAGCATTAATAGCATTATTATTAGCATTAATAGCATTATTAATAGCATTAATAGGATAACTATTAGCATTAATAGCATTAATAGCATAATTAATAGCATTAATAGCATTATTATTAGCATTAATAATAGCATTATTAGCATTAATAATAGCATTAATAACATTATTAATAGCATTAATAGCATTATTATTAGCATTAATAGCATTAATAATGCCATTAATAGGATAAATATTAGCATTAATAGCATTAATAGCATAATTAATAGCATTAATAGCATTATTAATAGCATTAATAACATTATTATTAGCATTAATAGCATTAATAATAGCATTATTAGCATTAATAATAGCATTAATAA
Source organism: Allobates femoralis (assembly GCA_033576535.1). Taxonomy (NCBI): domain Eukaryota; kingdom Metazoa; phylum Chordata; class Amphibia; order Anura; family Aromobatidae; genus Allobates; species Allobates femoralis. Next base: position 362,658,486 of record JARQOC010000002.1, read on the forward strand.
CATTATTAATAGCATTATTATTAGCATTAATAGCATTATTATTAGCATTAATAGCATTAATAATACCATGAATAGGATAAATATTAGCATTAATAGCAATTAATAGCATAATTAATAGCATTAATAGCATTATTAATAGCATTAATAGCATTAATAGGATAAATATTAGCATTAATAGCATGATTAATAGTATTAATAGCATTAATAGGATAAATATTAGCATTAATAGCATTATTAATAGTATTAATAGCATTAATAGGATAAATATTAGTATTAATAGCATTATTAATAGCATTAATAGCATTATTATTAGCATTAATAGCATTAATAATAGCATTATTAGCATTAATAATAGCATTAATAACATTATTAATAGCATTAATAGCATTATTATTAGCATTAATAGCATTATTATTAGCATTAATAGCATTAATAATGCCATTAATAGGATAAATATTAGCATTAATAGCATTAATAGCATAATTAATAGCATTAATAGCATTATTATTAGCATTAATAGCATTAATAGGATAAATATTAGCATTAATAGCATTAATAGCATAATTAATAGCATTAATAGCATTATTAATAGCATTAATCACATTATTATTAGCATTAATAGCATTAATAGCATTATTAGCATTAATAATAGCATTAATAACATTATTAATAACATTAATAGCATTATTATTAGCATTAATAGCATTAATAGCATTATTTATTAGCATTAATAGCATTAATAATACCATGAATAGGATAAATATTAGCGTTAATAGCATTAATAGCATAATTAATAGCATTAATAGCATTATTATTAGCATTAATAGCATTAATAGGAGAAATTATTAGCATTAATAGCATAATTAATAGCATTAATAGCATTATTAATAGCATTAATAACATTATTATTAGCATTAATAGCATTAATAATAGCATTATTAGCATTAATAACATTATGAATAGCATTATTATTAGCATTAATAGCATTAATAGCATTATTATTAGCATTAATAGCAATTAATATATACCATGAATAGGATAAATAATTAGCATTAATAGCAATAATAGCATTATTAATAGCATTAATAGCATTATTAATAGCATTAATAGCATTATTAATAGCATTAATAGCATTAATAGGATAAATATTAGCATTAATAGCATTATTAATAGTATTCATAGCATTAATAGGATAAATATTAGCATTAATAGCAAATTAATAGCATTAATAGCATTATTAATAGCATTAATAGCATTATTAATAGCATTAATAACATTATTAATAGCATTAATAGCATTAGTATTAGCATTAATAGCATTAATAGCATTATTATTAGCATTAATAGCATTAATAATACATGAATAGGATAAATATTAGCATTAATAGCATAATTAATAGCATTAATAGCATTATTAATAGCATTAATAGCATTATTATTAGCATTAATAGGATTAAATATTAGCATTAATAGCATTATTAATAGTATTAATAGCATTAATAGGATAAATATTAGCATTAATAGCAGATAATTAATAGCATTAATAGCATTATTAATAGCATTAATAGGATTAAATATTAGCATTAATAGCATTATTAATAGTATTAATAGCATTAATAGGATAAAATTAGCATTAATAGCAGAATTAATAGCATTAATAGCATTATTAATAGCATTATTATTAGCATTAATAGCATTAATAATAGCATTATTAGCATTAATAATAGCATTATTAACATTATTAATGCATTAATAGCATATTATTAGCATTAATAGCATTATATAATACATGAGTAGGATAATAATATTAGCATTAATAGCATTAATAGCATAATTAATAGCATTAATAGCATTATTAATAGCATTAATAGCATTATTATTAGCATTAATAGTATTAATAGGAGAATATTAGCAGTAATAGCATAATTAATAGCATTAATAGCATTATTATTAGCATTAATAGCATTAATAATAGCATTATTAGCATTAATAATAGCAATATAACATTATAGCATTATTATTAGCATTAATAGCATTAATAGCATTATTATTAGCATTAATATACCATTGAATAGGATAAATATTAGCATTAATAGCATTAATAGCATAATTAATAGCATTAATAGCATTATTAATTAGCATTAATAGCATTATTAATAGCATTAATAGCATTATTAGCATTAATAACATTAATAATAGCATTATTGCATTAATAATTAGCATTAATAACATTATTAATTGCATTAATAGCATTAATTATTAGCATTAATAGCATTAATAATAGCATTATTAGCATTAATAATAGCATTAATAACATTATTATTAGCATTAATAGCATAATTATTAGCATTAATAGCATTATTATTAGCAGTAATATCATTATTATTAGCATTTTTTTTTTTAATTATTATTTTTTAATTATTTATTATTTTTTATTTATTTTTTTATTATATTTTAATTTTTTTTTTTATTATTAAATTTATTATTTAGGCTGAGACCCAGTTCTCTTTCAGGTCCGCTGAAAGGGCTGATATTATTAGCATATATTTAATTTTTTTATTATTATTTTTATTGAATTATTTATTATTTTTAATTTATTTTTTTATTATTTTTTAATTATTTTTTAATTATTTTTTTTATTATTAAATTTATTATTTAGGCTGAGACCCAGTTCTCTTTCAGGTCCGCTGAAAGGGCTGATATAATTAGCATATATTTAATTTTTTTATTATTATTTTTATTGAATTATTTATTATTTTTAATTTATTTTTTTATTATTTTTTAATTATTTTTTAATTATTTTTTAATTATTTTTTTTATTATTAAATTTATTATTTAGGCTGAGACCCAGTTCTCTTTCAGGTCTGCTGAAAGGGCTGATATAATTAGCATATATTTAATTTTTTTATTATTATTTTTATTGAATTATTTATTATTTTTAATTTATTTTTTTATTATTTTTTAATTATTTTTTAATTATTTTTTTTATTATTAAATTTATTATTTAGGCTGAGACCCAGTTCTCTTTCAGGTCCGCTGAAAGGGCTGATATAATTAGCATATATTTAATTTTTTTATTATTATTTTTATTGACTTATTTATTATTTTTAATTTATTTTTTTATTATTTTTTAATTATTTTTTAATTATTTTTTTTATTATTAAATTTATTATTTAGGCTGAGACCCAGTTCTCTTTCAGGTCCGCTGAAAGGGCTGATATAATTAGCATATATTTAATTTTTTTATTATTATTTTTATTGAATTATTTTTTATTTTTTATTTATTTTTTTATTATTTTTTAATTATTTTTAATTATTTTTTTTTATTATTAAATTTATTTGTTCCCATTGAAATACATTAGCGGTGTGTCGACGATTTTATGGCCGCCGACCTGGTTCTATTTGTCGGCCCTAAAATCGCGGACACACCGCTAATGCATGTCTATGGCAGTGAGCTCGAATTCTGATTGGTCGGCGACCAATCCGAAATCGGGCTGACTGGCCATAGAGATGCATTAGCGGTGTGTCCGCGATTTTAGGGCCGACAAATAGAACCAGGTGGGCGGCCATAAAATCGCCGACACACCGGTAATGTATGTCAATGGGGAAAAAAAAAGGCGGACCTGAATGAGAACTGTGTCTCACTCTCAGTTAAAAAAATAAATAAATGTAATAATAAAAAAAATAATTAAAAAATAATTTAAAAATAAAAATAATTAAATAAAAATAATAAAAAAAAAAAAAAAATGCGGACCTGAATGAGAACTGTGTCTCACTCTCAGTTAAAAAAATAAATAAATTTAATAATAAAAAAATAATTAAAAAATAATTTAAAAATAATAAAAAAATGAGGGGCTCTTCTGATTGGTCGCTGTATACTGCCCTCAGCCAATCAGAAGAGGGCCTCAGATCTCATTGAGGTAGAATGGCGGATTTTTCGTCCATTCTATCTTAATGAGAAGGAAGAGGACGTCGGAGGTGGAAGTTTGCGAAAAGAAGACAGAAGATCCCCGGGGCCGGACGAAGAGGCGGAGATGGCGGAAAGAAGCGAGAAGACCCCCGGAGCCGGAGGAAGAGGACGCCTGGCCGGACGGAGGACTTGTGGATCGGACGGACGATCAGATGACTTGAAGGCATGTAAGTGATCGACGGGGACGTTAGGTTAGGGGACGGCGGGGGCTTCGGGTGTAGGGCGTTAGGTGTTAGCGCGAGCGGCGGGGGACAGCGGCGGGAGCTTAGGAAGCGGCGGGGCTTAGGGAGTAGGGGATGGGCGGCGGGGCTTAGGGTGTATCGGTGGGTGCTTAGAATGCGGCGGAGCTTAGGGGGTAGGGGCGGCGGAGTTAGGGGGTAGGCGACGGGGCTTAGGGGGTATCGGTGGGGGCTTAGGATGCGGCGGTGGTTAGGGGCGGCTGACTTAGGGGGTAGGCGTCGGAGCTTAGGGGGTATTGATGGGGGCTTAGGATGCGGCGGGGCTTAGAGGGTAGGGGCTTAGGTGCGGCAGTTCTTAGGGGGTAGGGGGTTAGGTGCGGCGGCTCTTATAGGGTAGGGGTTTAGGTGCGGCGGGGCTTAGGGGCTATTGGTGGGGGCTTAGGATGCGGCGGGGCTTAGAGGGTAGGGGCTTAGGTGCGGCGGTTCTTAGAGGGTAGGGGCTTAGGTGCGGCGGTTCTTAGGGGGTAGGGGGTTAGGTGCGGCGACGCTTAGAGGGTAGCGGCTTAGGTGCGGCGGGGCTTAGGGTGTAGGGGCATAGGTGCGGCGTGTCGGGGCTTAGGGTGTAGGGGTGCGGCGCACTTAGGGGGTAGGGGCTTTGGTGCGGCGGGGTGGTTTTGTTGCGGGGTGGCTGTGCGGACATGGGGGGGTCTGTGCAGAGATGGGGGTGGGTGTGCGGATATGGGGGGGGCTGTGCGGAGATGGGGGGGCTGTGGGGACATGAGGGTGTGTGTGCGGACATGGGGGGGGCTGTGGTGACATGAGGGTGTGTGTGCGGACATGGGGGGGGCTGTGTGTAGATGGGGGGGCTGTGCGGACATGGGGGTGGGTGTGCAGACATGGGGGGGCGGCCTGTGCGGACATGGGGGGGCGGCCTGTGCGGACATGGGGGGGCGGCCTGTGCGGACATGGGGGGGCGGCCTGTGCGGACATGGGGGGGCGGCCTGTGCGGACATGGGGGGGGCGGCCTGTGCGGACATGGGGGGGGCGGCCTGTGCGGACATGGGGGGGGCGGCCTGTGCGGACATGGGGGGGCGGCCTGTGCGGACATGGGGGGGCGGCCTGTGCGGACATGGGGGGGCGGCCTGTGCGGACATGGGGGGGCGGCCTGTGCGGACATGGGGGGGGGCTGTGCGGACATGGGGGGGGGCTGTGCGGACATGGGGGGGCTGTGCGGACATGGGGGGGCTGTGCGGACATGGGGGAGCGAGTTGCGGCTCAGGCAGCGACTCGCTCCATGATCCCCGGGTAGCGATTTGCGGCTCAGGCAGCGACTCGCAATGGCCTCGCGGCCATTGCTCGCGCTACCTGAGCGGTAAATGGCGAACGTTGTGGGCGAGCCTGTGGGTAGGTTTTGGGCCAGCGACTCGCAATGGCCGCTTCGCGGCCATTGCTTGCGCAGCATTGGGCGCTTCGCGCCCAATGTTAAATTCTTATCCACATGACGACATCGGAAGTAGCGCGCGGAGGGGCGCTTTTCCGATTCGCGATTATATAATAGATAGAGATTATATATATTATATATATTATATATATATATACATACACACACACACACACACACACACACACACACACACACGCGCACACGTGAGTGTGTGTATGTATATATATATATATATATATATATATATATATATATATAAATATATATATGTGTGAGTGGTATATAGATATATATGTGTGTAATCACATATATATATACATATACTACCGTTCAAAAGTTTGGGGTCACTTAGAAATATCCTTATTTTTGAAAGAGAAGCACATTTTTTTGAATTAAGCTAACATTAAGGCTGCCTTCAGACTTGCAGATGCCTCTGCAGCGTTTTGCAGAGGCATCTGCAAGTATCTGCATGCAGACCGTGGCCCCTATGTTTATAATGGAGCGCACGGCGGTCTGCAGATGCTTGCAGACCTCCGTGCGCTCTCATTGCCCGCCATTAGTGATCTGTGCGCAGGCGTATGCCTGCGTACAGATCACACACTCTCGTCCGCACCAGGGACGCGAGATGTTGCGTCCCTGGTGCGGGCGAGAGTGTGTGATTTGTGCGCAGGCGGATGCCTGCGCACAGATCACTAATAGCGGGCAATGAGAGCGCACGGCGGTCTGCAAGCATCTGCAGACCACCGTGCGCTCCATTATAAACATAGGGGCCGCGGTCTGCATGCAGATGCCTCTGCAAAACGCTGCGGAGGCATCTGCAAGTCTGAAGGCAGCCTAAATGAATCAAATACACTCTATGCATTGTTAATGTGGTAAATGACTATTCTAGCTGCAAATGTCTGGTTTTGAATGCAATAGCTACATAGGTGTATAGAGACCCATTTCCAACAACCACCACTCCTGTGTTTTAATGGTACATTGTGTTTGCCAACTGTGTAAGAAGGGTATTGTCCTGCAGATAAATGTCCTGCAGAATGACCAGCTCTCACTGCAGGATCACTAGTGTCAGAGTTTCTCTTAGGCTGGAGTCAGTGTCACTCACATGATTTCAATGCGAGGAAATCTTGTCTTGTACTTATGGCCACTTTACACACACCAACTTATCTGTCCAACTTCTGAACAACTTACTGGTTGCAGTGAAATCATGGACACATTGTTCCATTTGTACACAGCCACAAAATGGAGCAATGTGTCCATGATTTCACTGCAACCAGCAAGTTGTTCAGAACTTGGACAGATAAGTTGGTGTGTGTAAAGTGGCCATTAGGCCCATATTAGACATTTAGGCAGCTCAGATCTGGCTCACTCACACCTCTACAAGTTTATGGGAATGAGTGAAACATCACACTGCATTCTGCACACATCCAAGTGCAGCTCAATATATGCCAAAAGAAGCAATGGAGGAGATGGGGAGAGTAATGTCTCCCTTTCCTCCACAGCTGTGATCCAATCGCAGTTGTCTGATGGCCCCTTTACACGTTTCAATATCGTTGCGATATCGCAATGCAATGGCGCGGGAGCGCGCATTTCGTTCTCGTTTCTCCCGCATCGCATCGGAGGTTTAGACGTTGCGATTTCTAAATCCAACGTCCGTGCGATGTCTACGCCCCCCAACCCAGGAACGACCATTTAACATGGGAGTGAATGGGTGACGTAGAACTTCACATCGGAATTGGGCTGTCACACAGCACGATCCGGCTCCAATCTCCATTCAATATCGGAGCATTGAATAGCACGCTCATGCAGTCCCCAATATCGCATTGACATCGTTCCTGCATCGTATTGGACGTTCACACCATACAACGCAGGAACGATATCGGCTCCAACGATCGAACCACGTGACTTTTGATTGAAATTGGACTCCGATATCGCAACGTGTAAACCCGCCATAACACTCAGCACACGCTCTCAGCAGAGGCTAAGCAATGTCATTAGCATATTGCATCCAAGAGCATTGGATATGATATGCTAATATAACTGATTCAACCAGAGCTGGGGTGCATGAGGTACTCAGTCACCGAGGCTTCTGTGTGGGATGTCACGGATGGTCGGTATCCCCGATGCCGTGCCCTGGCGAACAAGTATACCAGCTGTTGATGGTAAAACGGTGGGGGTAAAAGGGGTTATTTACAGGGGGACGTGACGCCACCTGTAGAGTCCGGTAAGGTGGTACCGGCGCTGCCAGCCGGCCGCTGAGGTGATGGAGGGGGCAGCAGTGTGTGGTACAGCTCCCCACAGGTGGAGCTTTACCTCAGGGCAGCTGTGGTGAGACGGTGAGGGAAGACAGTGATGGAAATGTGGTGCAGTTCTTACCCCTCTGCTGTTGATGTTGATGATGTTAAGTCCTTTGAGCTGCGGCAGGAAGAATAACAGAAACCATTTCCATTTTAACTTTGCTTTACTCGGTACCGGCTGATGGCATAACAATACACGGTACAGTTTGGTTTAGGGTGTTGTTACTAACTCAGGATTTCTCTAAACGTACCGTCACACGGGGAGATATCGCCGGCGATGTTGCCGGCAACCGAGGGGCGTGGCCAGGTTGCGGCGACATCGCCGGCGAATTGCCGCGTGTGACAGGGCGATAATCAGGCGATGAATCACCTGAGTCACATCGCCAGGTTTCCCAACAATGTTGGGAAACCTGGCGATGTTGCTCAGGCGATTCTGCCTGATCGCCCTGTGTAACGCGGCAACCCGCAATGTTACGGGCGATTCCGCCTATCTACAACATTGCGGGTTATCGCTCCCTGGGTTGCTGGGCAACTCAGCGAGCGATAGCCGCGGCAACTAGCCGGCGACATCGCCGGTAAGTTGCTCAGTGTGACATCTCACCGGCGATGTTGTCAGGGATGCGCGCTCCCGCGATCCCCGGCAATATCGCCGGCGAAATGTCCCTGTGTGACGGTACCTTTAAGGAGTCTTTAGATGTTCTCTCTCTGTCTTTCAGGGTTTCTACTTTCTCTAGTTCTCTCAGTCTTTCCCACCTTTGAAGAGCTCACCCGCCAGTCCTGCAGTCTGTGTCTAGTAGGCTTAGCTTGACTTATACCGGTCCAAATGGGAACAGCAGGAACGCACAAGTTTCCCACCTGACACCGGGTTTCAGTACATTTGGAGGATTGAACAAGGAGTATTGATTGTGGATGTGTGTTACTATTATTTTCTAGCACATTGGTTCCCTCAAAGATTTGCTGTGTATTATAGGTGCTAAGCTTATCCTGACATAACTATCTATTTCAGATTTGTTTCTTGATCTGATTACTAATCATTACCTAGCTGAAGTGGGTGGATTGTTCAGCTCTGTACAGGGCTTTTTACTTGTTTTTAACGGTACTCTCATTGCTTGTCTGTTGTTTTTTGTAATAAAGATTTATGATTAATTCCTTACATATGGTGATCGCCTACACTTTACTGGTCAGCTTTATTCTTCCTTTATTGGGTTTCAGTCTTTCCTCACTAGTGTAGGACCGTCTTTTGGGCATGAGGGGTGAGGTACCTTTGTGGGGCTGTCAGCAAGCCGGTTCTGTTGGGCCTGCAGCTCGTCGGCTTTGCAGTCAGGGATGAACTCCTGGCTGCCTCGGTAGTCCGTGTCACCGGTGTCCCCTCAACATGACCAGCTGGCTCCTACCAGTCCTGGTCCGTTGCCATCTGTCCTGGGCCCCCACATAAAGTTGGGGTACCCTCCACTCAGCTGGGCTGCCAGGCTTGACCACTCTGTCTGCCCTCCCAGCGCCGTCTGAGGTAAATCTCAACTGTCACTCTAACTCTATCCTAAGCTCCGCCCCCACCTGTGGAACCTACTATATTACAGTTTCCCCTACTCTAAGTGGTGCGCTCCTAAGTGAGTGCTAAAAATAGACTCCATAAGGTTTAAATCCTAACCTAGCAACTTACAATAATATTACATATAGATATTAAATGCAATACCACTCTGTGGCGCATACCCGCAGGGGCGCCACATAACTCCAGCCTTAGGCCCCTTTCACATCAGCGGTTTTCACTGATCGCGGCAGTTGCGGTGAAAAAACCGCAACTGCCGCGATTACCGCATAACGGCCGCACTTGCGGTTCACTTGCGGCAAGCACCATTCAATGTCTATGGGGCTTGCGGCAGGTGTGGCAAGTGCGGTTTCGGCACTTGCGGCCGCGAAAAAAACGTGGCATACCGCATTTTTTTGGCGGCCGCACCTGCTGCAAGTGCCGAAACTGCACTTGCCGCACACTTACCGCAAGCCCCATAGACATTGTATGGGGCTTGCCGCAAGTGAACTGCAAGTGCGGCCGTTTATACGGTTTTCGCGGCAGTTGCAGTTTTTTCACCGCAACTGCCGCGATCAGCTTAAACCGCTGATGTGAAAGGGGCCTTAACTGTAGATCAGTCTCCACATCCAGACCCAGTATGCTTCACATTCACTGGTTTGTTCTCCTGCTCCAAGACTACTCAAAATCAGGATCAACTATCCTCACATTAAACAGACTTTTTCCTTTGGTCAGCAGCAGATTTCACTCACATAGACTTTCTCAGCTACCACTTGCAGCAATCTCTCATGGTACCTTTACACGCCGCGACGGCAGGCTGGATACATCCCGCTACTTCACGTGCACGAGCACGCTCAAACGGCTACAAACGGTCAACGCACCCTCTTTACACGCCGCCATAAGGTGCGCTACGCCACGCTACATCTGTAGCTAGCTACATCGACGGGTGTGTCAAGTAGCCAGCTGTAGCTTAGCGTACCACGTTTACACAGCGCTACAACAAGCTAATATGGGCGGACCTGGTACAGCAGGGACAGCACATAGGCGTGCCACAATCTTGGATTACGAGCCGTCCGTACGATGATAGGACAGCGCAATATCATCATGATTGGCCAGGCATCGCAGGAGTCTGTTTAATACATGACGCTCGAGCAATTGTGTAGTGTGAATGGTCAGCTCCTTAAATATGCCTCCCTATGCAGCGACTACCAATCGTCATGCAGGAGCTTCCTCCAATGATCGGTGATGGGGCGCGGTATCCCGGAGCCTGGGTCACGCCTTAGCTACATTGCAGCTACAGCCCCGGGTGTCCAGAGTTTCCTTCCGTTGCCTCTTTACACGCCGATACAGCTCGCTACCATCGGCGATGTAGCCATCAGTTTTCGAGCAGAGCTAGGAAACAGATGTATCTGTTGCCGGCTGTAGCGTCACGTCTTCAGACGCCGCTACGACGGGCTACATTGGCGCTACAAGCTACATTTGTAGCCTGTAGCGGGATGTATCCAGCCTGCCGTCGCGGCGTGTAAAGGTACCATCAGAGACTAAAACAAGTGAAGAAATCCAGTGGCACTCAGATCCGTAAAACCAGTAGAATTTATTAAGACAATTTGAAAAGGTACACATACCAACATTTTCTTCAGCAGTAGGGGGAGAGGGAGAAGTGGCTCACTCATTGCACATGGAAAAGAAAGTGCTTGGCGGCGATGGCTGTTTCACACAGGCCTCATGGTGGGTTTACACACACCAACTTGCTGGTTGCAGTGAAATCATGGACACATTGCTCCATTTTGTGACTGTGTACAATGGATTAATGTGTCCATGATTTCACTGCAACCAGCAAGTTGGGCAGAAGTTGGACAGATAAGTTGGTGTGTGTAAACCCACCATCAGACCCATAAAAGTGCTATCTGGGCGAAACGGCTGTCACCTGCCAGCACTTTCTTTTTTGTACATTTCGGGTATGTGCCCACATAGTGGTTTAACGTCGGTTTAGCAGCGAAAACCGCCGGCGGTTTAGCATAGGTTTTATTTACATTTATGTAAATCCTAAGCAGCGTTAGGACTTACAAGTAACCCTATGTAATTTAGAAAACGCTGTGCACACATAGTGGGTTTATGTGAGCAGATCTGCCAGAGGTTGAGCGGTTTCCTAGCAGTTTAGGAGCATACAACATGTCAATTCTTCTCAGCGGTTTTTGATCGTTTTCATGAACAAAATCCTCCATAGAAAACCGCCGGAAAAAACCGACTGAAAAACGCTGTGCACACGCTGAAAAAAAACGCTGGGAAACCGCTGGGAAACATCTGGGAAACAGCTGGAGACTTCAGAGCTCAGAACTCTAGTCTCCTGCAAATTTCCACCAGTTTACTGACGGTTTGAACGTCACTAAACCACTATGTGGGCACATACCCTAAGTGAGCCATTGCTCCCTCTCCCCCTACTGCTGAAGAAAATTTTGGTATATGTACCGTTTAAAATTGTCTGAATAAATTCTACTGATTTTATGAATCGGAGTGCTGCTGGATTTCTTCACTTATTCTACTTGCATACCCCTCGAGCGGGGTTTAACTGGTGAGCACCGGAACCATCTACATAGCTTTAGCTCAATCAGGAAATGTGGTTAGTGGAGGTAATATGATTAGTGCCATTAGCTGTTTGACAGTCTTCCTTTTTTCTTCATTTTTATTATCTGTGATGGTGGGTTTACACACACCAACTTATCTGTCCAACTTCTGACCAACTTACTGGTTGCAGTGAAATCATGGACATATTGCTCCATTTTGTGGCTGTGTACAAATGGAGCAATGTGTCCATGATTTCACTGCAACCAGTAAGTTGGTCAGAAGTTGGACAGATAAGTTGGTGTGTGTAAACCCACCATCAGAGATTCACTCTCCCTGAGACTTTATTCATACAGACCTTCTGTCTTCAGCTACTACCTGCAACTCCCTTAAGGTACCGTCACACAGGGACATATCGCCGGCGATGTTGCCGGCAACTGAGGGGCGTGACCAGGTTGCGGCGACATCACCGGCGAGTTGCCTCGTGTGACAGGGCGATAATCAGGCGATGAATCGCCTGAGTCACATCGCCAGGTTTCCCAACAATGTTGGGAAACCTGGCGATGTTGCTCAGGCGATTCTGCCTGATCGCCCTGTGTAACGCGGCAACCTGCAATGTTGCGGGCGATTCCGCCTATATCTAACATTGCGAGTGATCGCTTGCTGGGTTGCTGGGCAACCCAGCAAGCGATAGCCGCGGCAACTAGCCGGCGACATCGCCGGTAAGTTGCTCAGTGTGACATCTCACCGGCGATGTTGTCAGGGATGCGCGCTCCCGCGATCCCCGGCAATATCGCCGGCGATATGTCCCTGTGTGACGGTACCTTTAGAGACTCATGGCCACTTTACACATACCAACTTATCTGTCCAACTTCTGAACAACTTACTGGTTGCAGTGAAATCATGGACACATTGTTCCATTTGTACACAGCCACAAGAGCAATGTGTCCATGATTTCACTGCAACCAGCAAGTTGGTCAGAAGTTGGACAGATAAGTTGGTGTGTGTAAGGCGGCCGTCACATGCTACGATATCTTGAAAGATATTGCTTGAACGCGCCTGATTAAAAATCGTGTGAACGATGTCTCTGCGTGTGACGGCAAGATACGACGAGCGAGAAGTGTTCAAATCGCAAGATCGAGATCTGAGCTCCGGACCTCACATCTTGCGATGAACGATTTTACAAACAGCTTCATCGTGGTGTATAACACCACGATGAACGATCTCCCAGCGGCAGCGCCTATGCTGGGAGATGGTAACTATGGTACACGTCGGGTTACTAAGCGATGCGCGGCGCCTAGTAACCCGATGTGTACCATAGTTACCAGCGATCTCGCTGGTCCACATCGCTGGTGAGTCTGTCTGTGTGACATCTCACCAGCGATGTAAGCGATATTGTAAGCGATCGCGCGTGCACGTGATCGCTTACAATATCGCTAGCGAGATCGTAGCGTGTGACGGCCGCCTAAAGTGGCCCTCACTCTCTGGGTAGTCACCCTAGAATATGACTCGCACAAGTGCAATGCGAGAATTGCATTGCACTCGGCCCCATGTTAGACAATGGTACAGTTCATATCTGTGATTTTTTTCCTCAACCCTTATCGAACTGAGGAAGAAAAATTTGATGCATGCACTCACACTCATCCACGTTTACGTGTGCGAGTGAAACATCAGACTGCACTCATATGTCATTCGAGTAAAGTGTGATATACACAAACGATGAAGAAATCTCTCCCTCTCCTCTGCACCTGTGCTGTGATCACAGGATTGGAACACAGTTGCATGACAGTCAGCTCACGCTCACAGCAGAGCTTGAGCTGACCATCATGGGCATATCGCATCTGATGCTCTCATATTGGATTCATACTCTAGTGCATGGGGTCTCAAACTCCAGGCCTTGAGGGTTGCACACAGTGCAGGTTTTCAGGATTTCAACTGTGAAATGCTAAGGAAACCCTGAAAGGTGCATTGTGTGCAGCCCTTATGGCCACTTTACACGCAGCTACAGGTAACAGGTTTTCCACAGGTAACTTACTGGCTGCAGTGAAATCATGGAGACATGGTTCTATCTTGTTGCTGTGTACAAATGGAACTATGTCTCCATGATTTCACTGCAGCTAGTAAGTTACCTGTGGAAAACCTGTTACCTGTAGCTGTGTGTAAAGTGACCACTAAGGCCTGGAGTTTGAGACCCCTGCGCTAGTATGACTCTGAAACTCCATTCGGTCAGACTATCTTATAGAAGGCTTGCAGATCTTCTCTGTGAATACATCCAGCAGTAGTCCCCTATCATGTTCACGTGAGTTCCATCTAACTTGGTATCGCTGTTCCATCTTCTTGATATCTTGATGAAATCTTTCTGCTTGCTCTTTGCTAATGGCACCAAGGTTTTCAGAAAAGTAGTCAAACGGGAATGTAAAACATCAAATTCATCACACAACCCAAGACATTGAAAAGTTTCAGCATGTTTTCCACAATGGATTTAAATTTTGAATCTTTGTTGTTACCTAGAAATTTCTTCACAACTTCTTTAAAACAACCCTAAAGCCTTTTCTAAACAACTTTAATTTTTGTTGCAAACAATTCATCCTTCATAAGTTTCAAATAACCAGACCCACAAAAATGCCTTCCTTGAGTTTTGCTTTGGACAGTTCCTGTCCATGGTAGACAGGTACTTAAAAGTCTCTCCCTTCGATTTAGCTTTGACAAACTGCTTCATCAGTCCAAGCTTAATATGCTGCGGTGTCAGGAGAACTTTAGTGGGATCCAGGTTAGGCCACGTGCACACGCTGAGTTTTTGATGAGTTTTTTACCTCAGGATTTGTAATCAAAACCAGGAGTGGAGCAATCAGAGGCAAAGTCTAATAGAAACACCTGCACCACTTCTGTATTTAATCATCCACTCCTGGTTTTGGCTACAAATCCTGAGGTAAAAAACTCATCAAATACTCAACGTGTGCACGTGGCCTTATAAAGATGTTCTTGCAAACTTTTTTGGCTCCAGTGATGAGTCCTCTTCTAGATGCATCATTCATTCACACACACACACACACACACACACATACACACATACACACACACACAATGGTACTTTGTGTATCTTCTTTGCTGTCAAAGGAGCAAAAAGGGGCCTTCAGATCACCACATGTTGGCCATCCTTGATACTCGTAGTTGTTTCTTGAGAACAAAGTCTAAAAACATAAATCTGCATTTCATGCCCATAAGAACAAATCACAGTTCAGCTTTCATTTCTTATTCTGCTGAGATAAAATAAAAAATATGCTACGATTGGAAGCTATGGACACCACTACACTGTTTGGAAGCTGGGATAAGAAATTCTTCTTTGCCCACAGCAGCCAATTGCAGCACAGTGTCCATTAATTTCTAACAAATCTAATGGCCTCAATACCATCCACCAAAGGTCACGCAAAGAAAAAAGCCTATGGAGTCAATGTTTGTGAAAAAATCCTGCATGCGATGGATTTTTTTTCAATATTTTGTTCAGCGATCAAAAGTATATATAAATAACCTGTTTTCAAATAATTTTAGCCTTGCAGGCCTATGTTATTGAAAAGAATCTTCCACCTAATCTGAAAGCTGCATAATTTAGACGGAGAATCTGATTCCAGTAAAATGTCACATGCTTGTCTCTTGCTGTAGTTTTGATTAAAGCAATGCAGTCCTCCATACTCTTGAGCTCTGTATAACCCTGTCCCCTCCACTGATTTGCAGCTTTCTGCCTATGCACAGTGCACAAAAATGGCTGCCAATCAGTGGTTAGAGCAGCATATTGCAGAATTTACCATTCTAAGAAATGTTAATTTTCCTGGAGATAAATCAGTTGTTATATCAAAATTAGAGATAGCAACCTGGTAAAATATATTGCTAAAGATTGCTAAAAATGCTCTCTAAAAGGTACCGTCACACGCAACAATATCGCCGCCATATGGCCAACAATATGACGTGAGTGCGCATGTTCCGGGCACTTTTTTACCCATCGCCGTGGCCCTGTCACACATAGAGATCTCACGTGCAATGACCGGTGATCCTGCGTTCCGGAAATCGCCTGGCGCAGACCGGAAGCTAAATCACATCCCCACCTTGCCGCCAAATCCCCGCACAGTGTGAGCGTGGCGAGGAGACAGGCATGGCTGAGTGTCGTACAACGCGCCCCTACCACTCCAATTAGCCTACACAACTGCGTCACTATTGGGCACCCTTGTCAGGATGTCTGCCCACTACATGACGCATGTGTCCTTTCTACTATATTGGTATTAAAATATGGCGTCTTAGCCATGACCAGCCAATGGTAACGCAGGAGCGACCACCAATCGCAGCAGATGGAGTGAGCCAAACAGAACACTCAGGCATGCCTCTAAATTTCTTCCAGATTGTCTGAGCTCGCTTTCTACATCGCTATCACTCTGTCACACACCATGATGCGCAGAAATTGCCTGGTGGAAATCACCTGATTTCTCAGCAGAGCAGGCAGATCAGGCGATGCTCCACCAGCGATTTGACGCCGTAAAATCTACCTGTCTCACGTCACTACGCACAGGCGATGTGGTTTCCACATCGCCGAAATACACAAATTTACGGCGATATGGAAGCCATATTGCTATGTGTGATGGTACCTTAAGGCTGGGGTCACATTAGCGCCATAAATCTGCTAAAAGCTAAATTTTTTTCATGGTGAAACGTGTGAAAAACACATGCATTAACTGATCCATAGGTTCCAATGCAAATTTACATTGTAAAATCGCTTGATTGCACGCAGCGATGCACAAACGATATCGCTTAAGCGATCAAAAAGCAGATCGCTTAAACGATATCGTTCGCAATATTGAACCGTGTGACGGCCGCCATACACGCACATAACAGTATAATCAACATAACATTACATACAACAGTACATTACATTGCACATATACCCTTTTAAACAGGCTGATATACCTGGGAGCAATGATTACAGCTCCATCGAACACCATGAGCCCCAATCATGGCTCCCTATGGCGGTTATGGCCTAGCCTTATTCACACTTAATACATAACATTTTATCATATAGTTGTCAACGGGACCTTTATAACCTTATAGTCGGTCCCAAGGGCTGTAGCTGCCCACCTGGCACTATATACACAGGATATTCTGTACAACACTCAACATTACAGTGCTCATTACACACAGAACATACAGGTCATTCACAGTCCCACAGGGATCCGGGCACAGCCAGTACACACCTGTTCACACATAACAGTCTCTGACCCACAGCCAGGCTCTTCCTTGGCTTGGTTCCCCTTGGAGTAGCTCGGTCCATGCATACAGGCTGCTAAGGTGCTCACAGCCACTACACAGAGCTCCTGCTGCTCTACACTGTCCCATTACATGTTCAGGGACACACAGACCAGCATTGATATAGGACACCGGTCAGAACCAGGCCCAGACCCGGGTTTAGCTACCTGAGCTCCAGGGCAAGCCACGCATCCCCAAGGACTCCTCAGCACGTGTCTTACCAGGCCGCCAGCCACTTCCAAGTCTGCCATCACAGGCCCAGACCTCCAGGCAAGCGGCTGCACCAGACACGCCCCTCCAGGGTTAGCCAGTCTTCCCAACTGCAGGTGCTGCAAAACCCTTGGCCTTCTGGCCTCATGGCTCCACTCACACAGGAATTGGACTCATCTCTCCCAGAGGCTCTGCTCTGGTCTCTCTCTCACAGACTGAATGGCCCAATCTCAAAATCTGTGAGGGCCAGTTTACACACACCAACTTATCTGTCCAACTTCTGACCAACTTGCTGGCTGCAGTGAAATCATGGACATATTTTTCCATTTGTACACAGCCACAAAATGGAGCAATGTGTCCATGATTTCACTGCAACCAGCAAGTTGGTCAGAAGTTGGACTGATAAGTTGGTGTGTGTAAAGTGGCCCTCAGTACTCAGCTCTAGGCAGCCCTTATCCAGCCTACCACAGCTACACCTGCAATGTAGTGTTTTCAATCAGCACATTCTCCTGCACAGACCTCGCTGCTGTTAACCCATTGTGTGCTGCAAGGTCCAGCAATACCCGATTGCAGCAGGCCATGTGAGTCATGTTGGCCATGTGCCATAGCGCCGGCATGCCTCACAATACATTCAACTTTGTAAAGGTTTAGGAGAAGGGGAAACATTAAGGTTTGGTATCAGCGCAGAGATGTATTTTGCATATTAAAATTGGTGATTCTCTATGGCTGCCTTCATCCTTCTTTTTTGTGTTTAACCCTTTAAAAACCAATGACGGACATAGCATGTCATGAGCAGGTGTCAGTTACCGCATTATGACGTGCTAAGAATTTGAACTGTCACTGTGTGTATACACACACATGACAGTTCCATAATGATAGCTGTCACTGACAACTGAGCAGCACGTGAAGAGGTACAGAGATGCATGCTGCTGGTCCCCACACTCAGATCTCTGTAATTGGTCAGTTAATCTGACTGACCGATCTCATCATAATTCTGCAGGAAATTTCTGAATATTATCACTTCCCAGCATGATCATCGCACTAAAGGCCCCGTTACACGGCATGATATCCTTAACGATATCGCTCAAACGTCACGGGTTTGGAGTCACTCAAACGACATCGTTAGGACGTCGTTGCATGTAACACCGAGATTTGATTACAATAAATCGTTGGATTGTTGATCGCAGATTTGAGAACATGTTCTCAAATCAGACGATCCACGATCAGCCAACCTGCTGCATTGGTCTGTGTGGCACCGCGATAATGATGTTGTTGACGACTTCACCCATTCACATCAGTGAACAAGTATCGTTCGCAGGGTTGTGTGAACGATACCTGCTCACTACATCGTTGGTGCGTCGTCCACGATATATTTGCATGTGATATCTCACCAATGATGTCAAAACAATGTCCTAACGACTGCGCGCCCCCGAGATCGTTAGTGATATCGTTTCGATATCGTACCGTGTAACAGTATTTTAACAGCCATGGCCAGCATGCAGGCAGCCCCTGATTGGTAACCACTGTAGATGTCGTGATCAATGGCGATCGTGGTGTTTAGAAGATTATAAGGCTGAGTGCGCCCACTATTTGACCTCCATCAACAGCCCCATGATGAAATCACAAGGAATTAATGGCTGTTATGGCATCTGGAGGTCAAACAATGATCTCTTGGTGTGCCAGGTATGGTAGTTTGTTAGGCCAGCCAGATTCCACTGACAGACGGCCTGTCAGTGTAATCTAAATGGTCTCATGAATTGCAATATATGTCTATTGCAATACATGATACCAGTGATCACAATAATAAAAGGTATACATATTTGGTATGGCTACATCGGAACGACCCGATCTATAAAACTGTCACACTCTTTAATTAAACACTCTAAGTAAAAAAAAACCGTAGTAAGAACCAATGCTTTTTCATCTTACCTCTGAAATAAAAGTAGAATAAAACGTGATCAAAAAGACGAATGTAAATAAAATTAGTATATCTGGAAATGTAATATTGTCCTGCAAAAAAATTGCTGACACACGGCTTTGTCAGCGGAATAATAAAAACACTATAGCTCTCTGAATACAGCAATGCAAAAACAATACTTTTCCCATAAAATTACTTTTATTGAGTAAAAGTGGCAAAACATAAAACAGTTATATATATATGTGTTATTGCTATAACCATATTCACTTGAAGAATAAAAATGTCATCACTTTTACCACTCGGTTGCTTCCTGCTTGTTTCTGGAAAAACCCATGGAGTCAAAATCATCACTACACCCCTAGATGAATTCCTAAAGGGGTAATATGGGGTATTGTCACGTTCACAAGAAATTGTCTAATATTTATGCTGCCATTTTTTATCTATTTTCACTTTGTATAAATGTGATATCTGGTGCTAAAACAACATTTTAGTGTTAAAAATGTAAGTATTGTTTTTCTTCGCTGCCCAAAGGTGTAACATTTTTTGACAGTTATGTTGTGCCAATATGGTTACTGCATCCCTAGATGAATTTATTGAGGGGTGCAGTTTGTAAAACAGTGTACCTTGTTTGGGATTTCTGCTGTTCTGGCACTCCAAGTGATTTGACACTGTAACATAGCATCTCCAAACCATTCCAGCCAAAAGTGTACCCTGATTTGGCACGCCTTCCCTTCTGAGCTTTGCACATTGCCTGGAAAGTTGTTTCTAATTGTCCAGCCCAGGCCCTGGGGGTACTCGGTCACTCAGGCGCGGTCTCTGGGGAAAGTCACGGGTAGCGGTGCCTGAGGCCGTGGGCCCGGGGGATGCAGATAAAAGGTGGAGATGGCAATAAAATGATAAAATGTCTGTCGTGACGCCACCTGTAGGGGTCCGGTGATGGCACCGGCACTGCTTGAGCCTCCGGGGGATGGACGGCAGCTAGGTGGAACCGCTCCCGACAGGACGAGCGGGGGTCCCCGGGGCTGTAGGTTGTAGTGAGGGGAATAGGGTAGCGCGGTCGGTGTAGTGTAGATGGAAGGAGGGACACGCACACAAAGTCTTTTAGTACTTTTACTGGTGTTCTTCACGGGTACACTCGACTGGAGATGAGGTAAACACTTCAGGATTTCCACAGCGAGTAGGGTTGTAGGCCTCCTGGTGTCTGTTACTCTGTCTGGGTCTGGCAGGCATGGAACCCGACCAGACTGTTACTTCACTTTCTGTGTGACTCTCCACACCCGGGTTTGCTGCACTGAGGGCACTTCTATGGGACTTCCTGTCTGGCCTAGACTCCGGGCTCTCATTTGGTAGTGCTTCGGATGTCCTGGGAGCTAAACCCCCTTTGTAATGCTGGTTTCTCTGCAGGGCCTATTCTCTGTATCCCTGTAGCTCGGACCCAGTGACCGGAACTTTGCTGGGGTGAGTCGGTATGACTCCTCTGCCCCCTTGTTGTAGAACACTTCTCTCTCCTCTGCCTGCGACCCGTACTCTGCGGGTCTACCACTTTCTCAGGTGGATGCTGGTATGGGCCTAGCACAGCTCCAGTACCAGCTCAGCTCACTCAGCTCTACACAGTTCTGTAGTGACTGCACACTCTGGTGTTTCTCCCTCCAGAACCCATATTTATAGGGGGAACTGGCTTAAGGCAACCAGTGTAGCTCCCCCTACAGGCCTGGGGTGAAAGGGTGTTGTGTGTTTGTGGATTACTCGCTGTGTTACATCCTTCCATGTCCCAAGGGAGTCTGTGGCGACCTGGCACATGGTGCCACATTCCCCCCTAGTTAACCTCAGTTCTGAGAAAAAGTTTTTGTTTACAACTTCAAACATATATATATATATACATTTAATAACGAGTATTTACAGAGTCTTAAAGTCAAAATTCACAAAAATCACTGAAAAAGAAGGAAAATATGAAAAAGCAGTCCTTACGGCACTGGTCCATCTGCCGCAGGCTGGAAAAGGAGGAAAAAGCAGTTTTTGTCACACTAGTCCTGTGACCATAGTCTGGGTTCAAATAATCGGGAAAAGGTAAAGTCCAGCAGTAAAGTCTCTGATGGCTTGAACACACATTTACGGGTTAACACACTTTAAACTTTACACAAATTCCCTATGGGTGTCTCAGCTTAGGAGGCCTGGTCTTACCTTCTTTTTCTACCCCTAGCACTTTCTATTCCCAACTTGATATGCTTGGGGCTGTGCCCAGTTCTTCCACCCTTCTATACACTACTATTCACACTTGCGGACTAAAGTCACTTATTTACATTTCTCA
>JARQOC010000002.1:362680283-362735859 GCA_033576535.1 Allobates femoralis
TTCTCCTTCATGGGCTTTGTATATTGAACTATCTCCCCGTGTGCTGTTTCTCTCCCCCCTGTGCTGTCTTCTCCCCTCTTGTGCTCTCTCCATTGCACTGTCTCCTATGTGTGCTGTTTCTCTCCCAACTGTGCTGTCTTCTTCCCTCATGTTCTCTCCTCTGAGTTGTCTCCCCCCTGTACACTTGGTCTCCCCCTTGTGCACTTTCTCCCCTGTGCACTCTCTCTTCCTCCTGTGCACTCTCTCTCTCCCCTGTGCGCTCTCCCTTCTACCTGTGTGCTCTCTCCTTCCCCTGTGTACTCTCTAGTTTCCCTGTGCACTCTCTCTTCTTCCTGTGTGCTCTCCCTCCTTGTGCTGTCTCTCTCCTGCTCTCTCTTTCACCCCTGTGCACTCTCTCTCCCATGTGGGCAGTCTCTTCCCTTGGAGGCTTTCTCTTCCCTGTATGCTCTCTCTCCCTTTGTGCTGTCTCTCCCCTTGTGCACTCTCTCGCCTTTTGTGCTCTCTCTCCCCTCAGTGGGCACTTTCTCCCCCCTATAAGTGTTCTCTCTTCCCCTGTTTGCTCTTTCTCCCCTTGTGCTGTCCCCTTCTTCCCCTTGTGCTGTCTCTACTCCCCTGTGCTTTGTCTCTTCCCCTTTCCCTGATGTGTGCTCTCTCTTCCTCCTGTGTGATCTCTCTTCCCACTATGTGCTCTTTCTCACCCTGTGCTGCCACTCTCCCTTTTACTCTTTCTCCACACTGTCCGCTGTCTCTTCTCCCCCTTTGCGCTATCTCTCCCTCCTGTGAGCAGTTTCTCCCCCTGTGAGTAGTCTCTCCCCACTGTGGGCAGTTTCTCCCTGCTGTGGGCAGTCGCTCTCCCCTGTGGGCAGTACCTCCCTCATATGCTGTCTGTTCCCTTTTGCCATCTGTACCCCATGTGCTCTCTCTTCCCCCAGTGTGCTGTCTTCTCCTCTCTTTGCTCTCTCCTATGAGCATTTTCCCCCTGTGTGTTCTCTCTTGCTCCTGTGCACTCTCTCTTCCCCCTGTGCACTCTCTCATCAACCTGTGAGCTCTCTCTTCTCCCTGTGTGCTCTCTCTCCTCTTGTGCCCTCTCCCCCATGCACTCTCTCTCCATCTTGTGCGATCTCTCACATTTGTGGTCTGTCTCTCCCCTTGTGCTGTCTCGCCCTCAGTGGGCATTCTTAACTCTGTGTGCACTCTTTTCCTCATGTGCTTTCTATCCCCTTGTGCTGTCCCTTGTGCTGTCTCTCCTCCCATGTCCTCTCTCTCCCCCTATGAGCTGTCTCTCCCCCTCTCCCCTGTACATTCTCTCTCCTCTTGTGCTCTGTCTCCCCCTGTGGGCTGTCTCTCCCCCGTTGTGTGCTCTCCCCCCTAAATGCCGTCTCTCTCCACCCTGTGTGCTCTCTCTTCCCCCTGTTTTCTCTATCTCCCCTTGCACTGTCTCACTCCAATGCACTGTCTATGCTGTCTGTCCCCTTGTGCCATATCTGCCCCAATGCAATGTCTCTTCCCCCTTTGTGGTGTCTATCCCCTTATGCCATCTCTCCTCTATGTGCTCTCTCTGCCCCCTGTGTGCTTTCCGTATCCTTGCACCGTTTCTCCCTCCATGTGCTCTCTCTTCCCCCTGTGTGATGTCCGACCTCTTGTGCCGTCTCTACCCCATGCACTCTCTATTCCCCCTTTATGCTGTTTGTCCCCTTGTGCTGTCTCTCATTCCCCTTCCCCCCCGTGGTGTGCAAATATGGCTGCTGCTAGCGCTTGATAGGACACCATGACGGAAGTGGATGACCGACACCACAAGGTAAGAATATATTGGATATATATGTGTGTAAACATATGAAACAAAAGAGAGATGTATACGTATTATATATATTATATTACAGTCCCTGACAGAAGTCATGTCGCTTATCCATGTTATGTAATAAAAGCTTATAACCTGACGTTAAATTCATCCATTGGTTGTATAAATTTCTCTTATGAAAGCTGAAACCCTCCCAAATTTGGTTTAGGTTAAAAATTGGCATCAATGATGAAATATTGATCATTTAATGAACACAGAATGGACAGATTTTGGCAAGACAAAAGTTTTGTCACCCACAGAAAGTAATGTGATATTCAAACAAATAATTAACTTAAAATACAAATAAACAGTTGTGGCCAAAAGTATTGACACCCCTGCAATTCTCTCAGAAAATACTCAGTTCTTCCTGAAAATGATTGCAATCACAAATTCTTTGGTATTATTATCTTCATTTAATTTGTCTTCAATGAAAAAACAAAAAGAATTGTCCTAAAGCCAAATTGGATCTAAGTCCACAGCAAACATAAAAAAGGGGGGTGGGCAATAGTATTGGCACTGTTAGAAAAATCATGTGATGCTTCTCTAATTTGTGTAATTAACAGCACCTGTAACTTACCTGTGGCACCTAACAGGTGTTGGCAATAACTAAATCACACTTGCAGCCAGTTGACATGGATTAAAGTTGACTCAACCTCTGTCCTGTGTCCTTGTGTGTACCACATTGAGCATGGAGAACAGAAAGAAGACCAAAGAACTGTTTGAGGACTTGAGAAACCAAATTGTGAGGAAGCATGAGCAATCTCAAGGCTACAA
This sequence comes from Allobates femoralis, assembly GCA_033576535.1. Classification (NCBI taxonomy): domain Eukaryota; kingdom Metazoa; phylum Chordata; class Amphibia; order Anura; family Aromobatidae; genus Allobates; species Allobates femoralis. The sequence goes on from JARQOC010000002.1 coordinate 362,682,895, forward strand.
GTCCATCTCCAAAGACCTGAATGTACCTGTGTCTACCGTGCGAGGTGTCATCAAGAAGTTTAAAGCCCATGGCACTGTGGCTAATCTCCCTAGATGTGGACAGAAACAAAAAATTGACGAGAGATTTCAACGCAAGATTGTGCGGATGGTGGATAAAGAACCTCGACTAACATCCAAACAAGTTCAAGCTGCCCTGCAGTCCGAGGGTACAACAGTGTCAACCCGTACTATCCGTCGGCGTCTGAATGAAAAGGGACTGTATGGTAGGATACCCAGGAAGGCCCCACTTCTTACCCCGAGACATAAAAAAGCCAGGCTGGAGTTTGCCAAAACTTACCTGAGAAAGCCTAAAACGTTTTGGAAGAATGTTCTTTGGTCAAATGAGACAAAAGTAGAGCTTTTTGGGCAAGGCATCAACATAGAGTATACAGGAGAAAAAAGAGGCATTCAAAGAAAAGAACACGGTCCCTACATTCAAACATGGCGTAGGTTCCCTGATGTTTTGGGGTTGCTTTGCTGCCTCTGGCACTGGACTGCTTGACCGTGTGCATGGCATTATGAAGTCTGAAGACTGCCAACAAATTTTGCAGCATAATGTAGGGCCCAGTGTGAGAAAGCTGGGTCTCCCTCAGAGGTCATGGGTCTTCTAGCAGGACAATGACCCAAAACACACTTAAAAAAGCACTAGAAAATGGTTTGAGAGAAAGCACTGGAGACTTCTAAGGTGGCCAGCAATGAGTCCAGACCTGAATCCCATAGAACACCTGTGGGGAGATCTAAAAATGGCAGCTTGGAGAAGGCACACTTCAAATATCAGGGACCTGGAACAGTTTGCCAAAGAAGAATGGTCTAAAATTCCAGCAGAGCATTGTAAGAAACTCATTGATGGTTACCAGAAGCGGTTGATTGCAGTTATTTTGGCTAAAGGTTGTGCAACCAAGTATTTGGCTGAGGGTGCCAATACTTTTGTCTGGCCCATTTTTGGAGTTTTGTGTGAAATGATCAATGTTTTGCTTTTTGCTTCATTCTCTTTTGTGTTTCTTCATTTAAGACAAATTAAATGAAGATAATAATACCAAAGAATTTGTGATTGCAATCATTTTCAGGAAGAAACTGAGTATTATCTGACAGAATTGCAGGGGTGTCAATACTTTTGGCCACAACTGTATGTTGCATAACATTGGTGAATGAAGTTGTGATGCTCTTAGAGTCATATTTAATATTTTGTGTGACTTCCATGAGCTTGCCGTTCAACAATGATTCATATAATTTATTAATGCCTCCCAGAGTTCATCTAGATTCTTTGGTTTTGTCTTCCAAACTTCCTCTTTCATCCTACCCCAAACATGCTCAATGATGTTCATGTCTGGTGACTGGGCTGGTCAGTCTTTGAGCACATTGATCTTTTTTGCCTGGAGGAACTTTGCTGTGGAGATGGATGTATGAGATGGAGCACCATCCTGCTGCAGAATTTGAACCCTTTTATGATTTGGAATGTAAGAGGTAGCTAATACTTCTTGATATTTAGGCTATTGATATTGCCTTCCATCTTGCAAATGTTTCGCACACCCCCATACTGAATGTAACCCCAGACCATGATCTTTCCACCACCAAATTTAACTGTTTTCTGGGTGTATTTTGGATCCATATGGGCTCCAGTAGGTCTCCTGCAGTATTTGCGGAAGCTGTGGTGTAATTCTACTGAAGATTCATCAGAGAAATCCACCTTCTGCCACTTTTCCAGCGTTTAGCAGGCTGTGTGACTTTGGAAATGCCACATGGCTTTTTATCTGCCTTTTGTTTAGTGCTGGCTATTGGGCACTGATTCAAACATGGAGGCCATTTCAAGACAGAATCCTACAAACTGTTCTAGTTGACACAGGGACTTGAGGTGACCAGGCCTGTTGGAGCTCTGCTGCAGTTGAAGAGGGGCTTGCTTTGAATTTTCTAACTAACAAATATTCCTCTTGAGCAGTTGTTTTGTGGGGTCTGCCGGACCTGGTCTTGTCAAACACATCTCCAGTCTCTTCAAATCTTTGTTTTAAATCTTTGAACTTGACGCTGACACACATTAAAGGTGCCTGCCACCTCTGCAGTGGATCTGGTCTTCAGCCTCTTGATAATCAAAGCTTTCATCGCAGGGTGGATTTTTGGCATGTTGTCAGAGCTCAAGTTGCAGTTCAAGTGAAGGTCTGGGGTGCTGGGTTTCTTTTTATACACACCCACTAGTTAACCGATCATTTATATGACTAGGTGACAAAACTTTTGTCTTGCCAAAATCTGATCATTCTGTCTTCATTAAATGATCAATATTTCAGCATTGATGCCAATTTATTTTCTTAACCTAAACCACATTTCGGAGGGTTTCAGCTTTCAAAAGAGTAATTTATACAACCAATGGATGAATTTAACGTCAGGTTATAAGCTTTTATTTACATAACATGGATAAGCGACATAACTTTTGTATAGGACTGTATAAGCAGTGATGAAGAATGAATATGCTGAAGTTAAAACTCAACAGTTTTCTTGAATTTGGACATGAAATTTGATTTACATAGAATTTAGTCAATGCCAGTCAAATGTTTCTTTTAATGTTGTTAGCTCTGTAAGCAAATGGAATATGATTCCTTTGTTGCAATGCTTTGTCCATTTACTCCCCTTTTTGTCTCTATTTCACAATACCAACCTAACACATTGATGTTACCTTAAGAAAAAACTGTACCTTCACGGTGACAAGTCTCCATTTCTTAGAAAGAGTTAACTTTCTAGAAGGCTTGCAGAATAATACAGTATCCAGAGCACAACACTTACCCTGAGCAACTCATGAACAGCCTCCTCTGGGGAGCCACAGCTCTTAATTAATTTAATTAACAATTCATTAAACCCCCCCCGCCTTCCACATTCCTCGCTTCCCCATAATTGCAGGTATATTAACATCATAAAATTGAGCAATGCTGAATCAATTAACAAATGCAGAATAGTGATGTATACAGTATTGAAAAAAAAATCCTTTAGTAGCTAATAATTAAATCTGAATGATCGAAAGACAGTGTGTAACTTTGTAATTGAGGGTAATACATTAATTAGAGCCAATCCACAAGCAAATATTTAATGCCAATATTTTAATGAAAACGATATTCAGATTTCCACAATATTGTAGAATTGTAGTGAGATGGAGGTGTATGTGTGTGAGTGTATATTTGCACATATACAGGTTAATCTTGGTAACGCCATACAGATAAAGAGACTGTAATATTTAGATGCAGGCTTTCATTTAAACATTAGGGTCTTCAGGGGTTCAGAGATTGCACAGAAATTCCTGTCTGCAAATCCATCTAAAGATGAGACTTTAGTAATTAAAGTCAAGGCAAAAAAGTGTCATGCCGCCATCACACATAACGAGATCGTTAGCGAGATCATTGTAACGTCACAGGTTTTGTGACGTAGCAGTGATCTCGCTAACGATCTCGCTATGTGTGACACTTAGCAGCGATCAGGCCCCTGCTGTGAGATCGCTGATTGTTACAAAGTGCTCTTGGTTATTTTTAGGTCGTGGCGCGCCCGCTGGGAGCGCTGCATCACTCTGATTGAAAGGGACAATGACCAGCGATCTCAATACTACGCTATGGAGTGACAATTCCCAACGACCTCTGTATCATTCCGGATCATTGCTGAATTTGCTGGTGAGATCTGACTGTTTGACATCTCACCAGCGATCCCAACAGTGACACAACAGCGATCCCTACAGGTTGTATCATTGTCGGGATCGCTGGTGCATCGCTACGTGTGACGGGACCCTTAGTACCCTTGTCATTGTTCCAGTAAATTAAGTATTTCTCCCAGAAAATTATCGCAATGACACATTTTGTTATACACATGTTTATTTCCCTTGGGTGTATTGGAACAACACAAAAAAAATGAGAAAAAATGTGAATTGAACATAATTTCAAGCACAATTCAAAAATTGTTGGCACCCTCATCTTAATATTTGGTTGCACATCCTTTGGAAGAAATAACAGCAATCAATCACTTCCTATAACCATCAACAAGCTTCTTACACCAATCAACTGGAATTTTGGACCTCTCTTCTTTTGCAATCTGCTCCAGGTCTCTGACATTTGATGGTTGGCTTCTTCCAAAAGCAATTTTATGATCTCTCCATGTGTGTTCAATGAGATTTAGATCCAGACTACCGTATATACTCGCGTATAAGCCGAGTTTTTCAGCCCAAAAATTGGGCTGAAAAGTACCCCCCTCGGCTTATACGCGAGTCAGTGCTGTATAATGATATATACATCGGTACATACCGATGTATACATCGGTATACAGCAGCCCCCGCATCCCCAGTAATCCAGGGCCCCCCCAGCGTCTCTCCGGTCACCTGAAAAGCAAACTATACTTATCAGTGTCCGCTGTCCGCGCCCGCTCGCCTCTGCCGTCTGCGATCCTCCATCTTCATGCGGCATCTTCCGGGTTCCTGTGATCGTCGCAGGGAATAACGTCATTCCCTGCGACGAGCACAGGAAACCGGAAGACGCCGCATGAAGATGGAGGATCGCAGACGGCAGAGGCGATCGGACGCGGACAGCGGAACGTCATTCCCTGCGACGAGCACAGGAACCCGGAAGACGCCGCATGAAGATGGAGGATCACAGACGGCAGAGGCGAGCGGGCGCGGACAGCGGACACTGATAAGTATAGTTTGCTTTTCAGGTGACCGGAGAGAGGCTGGGGGGGCCCTGGATTACTGGGGCCCTGTATACTACCGCTGGGGCTGCTATATACTGCTGGGGCCCTGTATACTACCGCTGGGGCTGCAATCTATTACCACTGGGGCTGTATATACTACCACTGGGGCTGTATATACTACCACTGGGGCTGTATATACTGCTGGGGCCCTGTATACTACCGCTGGGGCTGCAATCTACTACCACTGGGGCTGTATATACTACCACTGGGGCTGTATATACCACTGGGGCTGTATATACCACTGGGGCTGTATATATTGCTGGGGCCCTGTATACTACCACTGGGGCTATATATACTACCACTGGGGCTGCTGTATACTACCACTGGGGCTGTATATACCACTGGGGCTGTATATACTACTGGGGCTGCGTGTATACTACCACTGGGGCTGCTGTATACTACCACTGGGGCTGTATATACCACTGGGGCTGTATATACTACTGGGGCTGCGTGTATACTACCACTGGGGCTGCTGTATACTACCACTGGGGCTGTATATACCACTGGGGCTGTATATACTACTGGGGCTGCGTGTATACTACCACTGGGGCTGCTGTATCTACCTCTGGGACTGCTGTATACCACACTGCTGGGGGCTGTATACTTGTGCTAGGGTCCACCCTCAGCTTATACACGAGTCAATAGATTTTCCCAGGTTTTGGGGGCAAAAGTAGGGGGGTCGGCTTATACACGGGTCGGCTTATACACGAGTATATACGGTAATTGGTGATCACTTCAGATTTCACAAGCGCTTTGTTTTCATCCATTTCTGAGGGCTTCTTGAAGTATATTTAAGGTCTTTGCTCTGCTGGAAGACCCATGAACTAGGATGCAAACCCAGCTTTGTGACACTAGGCACCACATTGTGTTCCAAAATCCTTTGGTAATCTTCAGATTACACGATGCCTTGCACACAGTCAACGCACCCAGTGCCAGAGGCAGCAAAACTGTCTCAACACATATTTGAACCTCTACCATATTTGTCTATAGGTTCTGTGTTCTTTGTAGGTCTCATTCTATTTTTGGTAAATGGTGGTACACTATGATGTGCTTTACCAAAAACTCTATCTTGGCCTTATCTGTCCACAACACGATTTCTCAGAAGGATTTTGGCTTACTCATGTATGAGTGGACCCGTCTATGTTTTGGTTTGCCTTGTTCGGCCATACTGTAATTTAAAGTTTGGCTTGGTAATCGAACTTAAACCTGAACCCTGAACGCCATAGGAGTTAATGGGGGCCCAAGATTTGTGCTATAAAATGGCTTCAAAATGATCATAGTAAAGGCTAGGGGTTACAAAAAGAGCCAAAATTGGGGTAAGAGCAGTTCAATTGCCCTGCAAACAAATGTGTATACGGCAATGACTTAAAGGGGTTCTGTCACCATAGCAATTATGGTTAATTAGGAAGTAAATTAATAAACTTCTCCCCTTTGTATCTGGTTTCATGTGTGACTTTCATCTTACTCTTTTTATCTAAATTAGGTTACAGGTTTCAATGTGCTTCTTCGTGTATTTTATAACATGTATTTTTTAATTTGTGTTTTTTCTGCTGCTGTTCTTGTCCCGTTTTGGTAGGTAATCTTTTAAATAAAGCCTGCTAAACATAAAATCCTGAAAAAACTCAATTGATAAAGTAATTATCAGATTATTTGCATTTTTAGTGTGAATATTTTAAATGACATTAAAGTTTATGGGGAAAATGTGTATGTTAACTTGACACTTTACTTTTCTGGAACTGTGATATGCTATTATTTTTGCACAATAAAAACAGAGCATAGGCTATTCAACCTCCATGTATCCTATGTGATGTACATGCTCCAGCCTTGGAGTCTCCTATGTGATATATATGGTAGTCTCAGTGTCTCCTATGTGATATATACACAGCAGTCTCAATGTCTCCTATAAGATGTATTTACCACAGTTTCAGTGTCTCCTATGTGATGTATACACAGCAGTCTAAGTGTCTCCTTTAGGATGTATTTACCACAGTATCAGTTTCAGTGTCTCTTATGTGAAGCAGTCTCTGTGTTTCCTATATGATGTATGTTGCAGGTATATACTGCAGTATCAATGTCTCCTCTGTGATGTATACACAGCAGTTTCGGTGTCTCCTAGTATGATGTATATACTGCAGTCTCATTGTCTCCTCTGCCATATGGCAGTCTCTAATGTGATGTATGTTGCAGGTATACTGCAGAGCTCCCCCTGCTTGAGGTCTATAAAAGGGACAATCAGCACTATGGAATGTCCCACTGTGAGGAGACAAACAGTTTAATATACACCTGTGTTTGGTACAACTCATGGTGGGTTTACACGTCCCGATATCGGGGCGATATCGTAGGCAACGGCGCGGGAGCGCGCATTTTTTGAGCGCTTTTCCCGATATCGCATCGGCGGTTTACACGCTGCTATATCGGGAAACAACGTCCATACGATGTGTACGCCCACCAACCCAGTAACGACCATTTAACATGGGAGTTAATGGGTAGCGTCGGGGTACACATCGGAGTTGGATGTTTACACGCAGCGATCCGACTCCAACAGGCATCCGATATCGGGCGGTTGAATAGCACGCTCATTCGACCCCCGATATCGGATTACCATCGTTCCTGCATCATATTGTACCTTCAAACAGTACGATGCAGGAACGATATCGGGTCCAACTCCCGAACCACGTGACTTTTTGTTGGAGTTGGATCGGAGTTGGACGCCGATATCGTGGCGTGTAAACCCACCATCACTGCTGCAAGTTCTTCACAAAATGTATACTGCACTACAGACCGAAGCAAAGCGTCGAGAGAATAGCAACATCAACAATCCCGCCTGCTCTCACATCTCACATAAGAGCAGCAGTGGATGAGTTAATTAAATGTTTGACCAAATATAACAGGATAAATTTCAGGCTTATAATTTTGTTTGGCCCCTGAATGTTGGTATAAATATCCTAATGACCCTTGTCAGAAAAAAGGTCCTTATCCCTGGGTTATGGGGTGAAATCAATGAACATGTACCCATCTTAAAAGTTTTCACTATTATCATTATTAGTAAAAGCAGTAATATTGTTAGCAAAGGGAATTGTAGGATATATTGGCAAATATTAAGCATTTAATGTGCTTTATTAATATCAAAGAAAAGGATCTATTTAATAAAATCAGTATATTACCATTTTAACACACTATATCTTTATAGAAGAACCACAAGTGTCATCAACATGGAAAAATGTGCGATAATATGCTTATTCAGATAATGTGCTGTTGATATTATTGTCACCATCCTTTACCATAATAAAGGTTTGCATTCATTAATATGTTTACAAGCCATTTATTAATGACTGTAGTGCTCTTTTCATTACGGGAAAGAGTGATGTGATTCACCATCATCAGATCGTATTGGCTTCCTAAGGAAAGCGCAGAATAAACATATTATCCTATTAAATATCTACTTGCTGAGCTGATTTCTATTTCAACATGACTTCCTAGTTTATCTAACCTGCATGTTCAATGTACATTGGTACAGTACTTTGATTTACAAATAACTTTATTTGCGAGCATTTTGAAAGACGATCTACCATTTCTGAAAAATTGTAACTTGGTTAACAAGCAATGATTTGGATTACGAGCATCTGGGGACTGGCACTGCGCATATTGTGCATGTGTGATGTTGCTGATTTTAGGTATTTTAGTTATTATATACTGTATATATACTTACTGGCTGCCCACCCGCTGTTGTTGTCCACAGCTGTCTGCTGCCACTCTGAGCTCTCCCAGCTGCAGTACATGTATGGGAACCCACCGGCAGAAAAGAGAGCTCGGAGAGCTTCTGTTCGCACACGACTGTCTACCCATTGCTGCCTGCCCATTGCTGTCAGCCTGTCACTGCCTGCCCACCATGGTATGCCCCCCGTCCATCTGCCTCTGCCTGCCCACTGCCATCTGCCTCCGCTGCCTGCCCAGCCCCCCGCCCCCCGTGATGCACTGCTGCTCCGAGCCTGCTTTCTCACACACACACACACACTCTCACTCTCACACACTCTCACCGATCTAACGCTGTGCTACGCCACTGTATTTCATGCAGGCGGGCGCTGCGCTGAGCTCTCTCAGCCATTATACATGTACAGGAAGTTGGCGGCTAATCAGATGCCAGCGGCTGCTGGCGTCTGATTGACCAGTGGCTGCTGTCATCTGATTGGCTGCTGGCTTCCCGTACATGTACGGTATGTGAGAGAGCTCAGTGCGACGCCCAGCGGCCTTGAATACAGCGGCGCAGCGACGGATCGGTGAGATTGTGTGAGAGTGTGTGAGTCTGTGTGTATTGGGGATGATGGGGATATTGGAGGCTGCATGGAGATGATGGGGATATTGGGGACTGCAAGGAGATATTGGGGGCTGCCATGGGATGATGGGGGCTGCAAGAAGATGATGGGGATATTGAGGGCTACAAGGTGATGATGGTGGCTGCATGGGGATGATGGGGGCTGCAAGGGCTTGATTATGTTTTTATGTTTTACTGTACAGTATTTGATTTGCAGTCTACATGCTTTTCTCATGGTCAACTTTACATGGCCTGTTCAAGAGTTAAGGGCCGCTTTACACACACCAACTTCTGTGACCAACTTCTGAACAGATCTCTGGTTGCAGTGAAATCATGGACACATTGTTCCATTTTGTACACAGCCACAAAATGGAGCAATGTGTCCATGATTTCACTGCAGCCAGAGATCTGTTCAGAAGTTGGTCACAGAAGTTGGTGTGTGTAAAGCGGCCCTAAGGCCCAGTTACATACACAGATAATTGTGCAGAGATTGTCGCAGATCTCTGGTTGCAGTGAATTCATGGACACATTGTTCTATTTTGTGGCCGTGTACAAATGTAACAATATGTCCATGATTTCACTGCAACCAGAGATCTGCGAACAATCTCTGCACAATTATCTGTGTGTGTAACTGGGCCTTTAGAACTGCCAAAAATCTGTTCAACTTTGCAACAGAAGGAAAAGCTAAGAATGGCTAGGGTCACACTTAAAATCTGAATTACGTTCACCGCATAAAGATCCGGATGCGGTGAACGCAATTGTCTTCAGACATTCAGCAATCCGGGAACCGCGTCATACCGGTAGCCCCGCCCCTTTCATGATGCGGCCAGGCTCTCAGCACTGCAGCAAGCCGAGAGGGGGCGTGCATAATTACAAAGCAGGCGGAGGGAGCAGCAGACAGGCCTGCCTTTGGAGACTTTTTCAGAAACAGAGAACTCACACAGGACTAGATGAATATAACCTCTTTTCCCTACTTTACAAAACCGTTTTTTTCTGCAAAAGAGATAGCTAGAAATGATAAGAGGGGGTGCAGGGACAGGTATAAAGATGCGGGGGGGTCAGTCTGTGGGTGTACAACAGCCGACAGGAGTCAGCTGTTGTACATAACACATTACAGCAGTATATGCCCACCTGAGTGTGTGTAAGGTCTCTAGGGGGACTGGGATTAAGATCAGGGCTTTGTAATGGCCACTCCAAAACATTGACTTTGTTATCCTCAAGCCACTTTGTAACCAGTTTGGTAGAATGATTCAGGTCATGGTCCATCTGGAAGACCTTTTTAATTTGCTGGCTGAGGCCTTGAGATGTTGCTTCAGTATTGGCACATAATCTTCTTTCCCAAGTTTTTTGAAGTGCACCTGTGGCGCCCCTGCGACCAGGAGGCCACAAAGGGAACTGCAGTCAGGAAGGTAGGAACGACAGTTGCACCCCAACACCCTCACAGCCCACACAACTCACATACCAGCAGAGGGCAGCACCCAACCCGGAGCCGGGGAACTCTAGGCGGGCAAGGGGTGGTGGGTTTAGAGACAGTGGGTGGGCCAACAAGCAGGTCAGGTGACAGAAGGTAGATATAGAGCAGGGGGGGAGGAAGGAGTCAGTAGGCCCATGGTGCCAAGCAGCAAAGACACAGACTAGCAGCAGGCTGAGAAGCACCACACAGGCCGAAAGACAGCAGTAGGTCAGTGTAGGCTGAGATGCAAAGACAGAAGCACATGTCCTGGAAGAGTGGGGTGGAAGGAACGCAGAATCTGGAGAGCCAGTGCGAGCCACAGAGAGAAAGCATATCCGGAGCCAGCACCCCAGGAGTGTGAGGGACGAGAGGACCAGTGATACTGGGTCCTAGAAACACAGCTGAGATGGCAGACAGCAGGCGGAATAGCCCTCCTATTGAACCCAAAGACACGGTTAGAAGGAGCCTGGTAGAGCCTCGCCCAGGAGGACTATTGGAGGCTAGGCTAGCAGCAGAGTGTCGGCTCTGACGGGGACCGTTGATCCACCTGGTATCCCCAGACAACCGACGGGGAACTCTAGTTTCACGGTAGGGTTCCCACCCCAAAGGACGGGTAGCTCAGTGGCGACCACGAGGGCCCACAGGGGTCCGAGCCACCGCCATACCGTCCGACACGCACAACAAGTGAGAGAGAGAGAATCAGAGCCTGGAATGGTCAGAGAACGAGTGAGGGGTCATAGAAGGAACAACCTGGCTGCAGGGAGTAAAGGAACACGGAGGGGAGAGTTATGCCCGTGTAAAGACTGTAAACTGTGAACTGTGACTGTGAACTGTAACTGAGAGAAGGTTAAGAGGTGAACCCTGACTCTGACTCGCCCGCGTGATTCTGCCTGCACATGATTCCCTCTAAACAGGTCTGCAGAAGAACACAGCCTGCAACTGGAGAGCCACAGCCTGTCAGCTCTGAACGCTGAGGGAGGATTTCTGCAGCATCAGGACAGTAAGTGCACCCAGCACCAGCCAGCATCATACCCTACACTATAGACTCTATCATCACTGCCCCGGGGAACCCAGTTCTACCCGCGGAGAACTATTGCATCTTAGCTGCCATTACATCATCCCCGGAGGTTCTGCAGCAGTGGTGGTCCCACTACTGACCACAAACCGTGGGTGGCGTCACGACTGACATTATCCTGTAAATATTCCCTTTTTCACTGCCAGGCCAGGGACACGGTCCGGACCAGGACCACCCGTGACATCCCCAGTAGCAGACCCGGTCCGGTACCGAGTACCCCGTCCCAATGGGCTCGACACACCAGTGCCTCCTGCAGAAAAACATAACATGATGCTGTCACCCCTGTGTTTCACAGTTGGGATAATGTTCTTAGGTTCTCCCTTTTTCCTCTAAACGAAACAATGGTCATTATGGACAAACAGTTCAATTTTAGTTTTGTCAGATCACAGGATATATCTTCAAAAATGTAGGATTGTGTTCCTTTGTACATTTGTTAAAATTAAACTGGCTTTTTAAGTTTCTTTTGAAGTAATGGCTTCTTCCTGGCAGAGTGGCGTTTCAGCCCATGTTGATACAGTACTCATTTCACTGTGGATAATGACGCAATCTTACCAGTTTCTGCCATCATCTACCCAAGGTCTTTTGCTTTTGTTTCTGGGTTGATAGGCACATTTCGGAACAAAGCACATTAATCTCTGAGACACAGAACCCGTCTCCTTCCTGAGTAGTATGATGACTGGACATTCTCATCTCGTTTGTACTTGCATTTAATTGCATGTACAGATGAACTAGGCACCTTCAGGTATCTGGAAATTGCACTCAAGGCTGAACCAGACTTTTGCAAGTCCACAATTCTTTTCCTGATATCTTGGCAGATTTCTTTACAGTTTCCCATGATGCTACACAAAAAAAAAACAGTGTGTTTCAGGTCTGCATTAAAATACATCCGCAGGTGTGTCTCTAATTAACTTAGATGTTGCCAATAAACTTATCAAAAGCTTCCAAACACATGATATCCTCAAATAGGCTATCCCAAATTGTTTGAAAGAATGGTAATCTTAGTGTATGTAAACTTATGACTAGAGATGAGAGATGTGCAATTCAAAATGTTCACTAATCTCAAATTCGAGCTGTTTTGGGCGATGTTCGAATCATTCGGCGAATGCGAACAATTAGCTTCAAATTCGTCAGTTCTAGGTTATGTTCGATAACAGTTCGTTCACCAAAAAGACCCTATAAAGTGGTCTGGGGGCAGAGGAAAAGGCTGAAATGGGGGCATAATTGTTTAAAAGTAACAAAACAACATTTAGACTCCATCTTTATTAAAAAAACATTTTCTTCAGTCCAACGTAGTCCAATCAGGTTTTCTTCTTTAGCTCAGCTACATCTCTGGTAGAGAACATCTACCAGAGACGTAGCTGAGCTGTGCAGCACCCAGGCGTGGGAAAGTTCATGTGAGTTCATGCTGCATGAACTCACATGAACCTTTCCCTGACAGCACCGCGCGGGTTCTTCAAATAAACAGCTGATCTGCATCAGCTGATCATTTGAAATAACCGGCGGGAAAGCCAGCGGTGAGACTTCACCGCCGGCTTTCCTGCTCTGTGCTGTGCTCCCCGCTCCATGATGCCCCCTTATTGCTCCCCCCGCCACCTCCCTGCTGGATCCTAAGTTAGGACCGGGCGGGGGTAGCAGATCCAGGGAGCGAGGAGGGGGCATCAGGGAGCCAGGAGCGCAGCACAGACCAGGAAAGCCGGCGGTGAAGTCTTCTCACAGCCAGCTTCCCCGCCTGTGTCTTTCGCTCCCTGATCCCGGTGCTGCGCTCCCCCCTCCCTGTAGGTGCTCCCCCCGTCCGGTACTAACGTTAAAACATATTTTACATAAACTTTCAATGGTGTTTAACGTGTTTGATGGTATTCAACGAACATTCGATGAACATTCGATGAACACACAGCAAATTCGATTAATCTCTAATCGTGACTTGCCATAAAGTAATAAAAATGCCTTAAAACAACTCTCTTATTAATCGGGCATATGGCAAATATGAACAATGATGGCAATCCTAATTGACCTAAAACAGGAAATGTTATTCTAATTTAATGTCATATAGTGAGAAAAACATGCATATGTGTCTTTTTTTATAGTGTATCTAAACTTCTGGTTTCAACTTATATATATACTAGATGGGGGCCCAATGCTATCGCATCGAGGGGACGGTGTCAGCACAATGGGGGCGGGCTCTGTGGTGCTGAGGATGGCAGTTGTTTCTGCCCCGTGAGCTCTTCCCCATCCGCTCTCTCTCCCCTGTATGCTGTCTCTCTCTCCCCTGTGCTGTCTCCTCTCTGTGCTCTCTCCTTTGACCTGTCTTCCCTGTCTTTTGTCTCTCTCCCCGTGCACTCCCGCCATGTTGTGTCTTCTCCCCCTGTGCTGTCTTCTTCCATCATGTGTGCTTTCCTTTGAGCCCTGTTCCTCCTGTGTACTCTCCCTCAAGTATGTGGTCTCTCTACCCCCTGCTGTCTTCTCCCCTCTGTGCTCTCTCCTTTGAGCTGTCTCCCCCCTATATACTGTCCTCTCTCTCCCTTTGCTGTTTTCTCCCCACGTGTGCTCTCTCCTTTGAGTTGTCTCCCCCTTATGCATTCTTTCCCCCTGTGCGCTCGCCCCTTCCCCTGTGTGCTATCGTGCTTGCCCCTCCCCTTTGCACTCTCTCTGACCCCCTGTGTGCTCTCTTTGCCCCCTGTGTGCTCTCTCTGCCCCCTGTACACTCACCCCCCTGTGCTTTGTCTCTCCCGTTTGTGCTCTCTCCTTCCTGTTGTATCCAAAGATGGTGGTGGCATGAGTAAGTGCGCATGCACACCGAGTCATGCCACTGCCATATTTGTATACACAGGTGTCCAAATATGGTGGCTGCCTGAGGTATACGCATGAGCACTTACTCAGGTGGTGATGTGTCAGCAGCAGCGGCTGTGAGGGATGGTGGTAGCAGTTTCAGGCGGTGGTGGTTGCAGCCAACTGCAGCACTGCTGGCTGGCCTGCACAATGTGCCAGCACCACAAGTGGGCTCCATGTTTGCACTCCCATCACTCTTTCTCTATGTCCCTCTGTGCGCTGTCTATGGCCCCCTGTGCACTGTCTCTGGACCTCTGTGTGCTATCTTTGGCCACCTGTGCATGCTCTTTATCCCCTCAGCACTCTCCCTCCTGTGCACTCATTCCCCCCCCCCCGTGCGCTTTCCCTTTCCCCTGTGTGCTCTCTCTGTCCCCTATGAGCTCTTGCTGTCCCCTGTGTGCTATCTCTGCCCCTTGTGTGCTCAATCTGATTCACTGTGTGCTCTTTCTGGCCCCTGTGCATTCTCTCTTTAACCTGTGTGTGCTCTCACTGCCCCCTGTGTACTCTCTTTGCCTCCTTGTTTGCTCTCTCTGACACTCTTGTGTTGTCTCTCTGCCCCCCTGTGCACTCTCACTACACTCCTGTGTGCTCTCCTGTACATCTGGGTGTCCAAAGAAAGAGGCGGTCCAAGTGAATATGCATGTGTTGGGTATGCGCATGCACACTTACTCAGGATGCCACCACCATGCAGGTGCCCAGAGATGGCTGCCGCTTGAATAAGTGCAGATGTGCGGGCATGCACATTTACTCAGGCATCGATCAGTGTTAGCGGCAGTGGTGGTAGCATTTGTGGGCGATGTTTTAGCTTTTGCGTGCAACAGTTGCTGGCGGCGGTTGCAGTTTCAGGTCTCGTTGGTTGCAGGAGAGGACCATGCGCACCACTTGTGGTACTGTACAACTGCTAGTACCGCCAGTGGGTGTTATATTTGCACACCCTTCACTTGGGTGTGCAAATATGGCTGCTGCTGATACATGATAAGATGACATCCTGATGCTGGAAGTGGATGACAGATGGGACAGGATGTTTATGTAAGTAGATAAATATAAAAAGCAAAAAAATAGGACAGCACTACTTATAAATACATACAGTTGGGTGCAAAATTCCATGGGGATGTGTCCCAAACCATATATTTATGAACAAAAAGCAGGCAGCACTCCAAATAAAGGTGAAGCTGTGGACTTTTAATCCATGCAGCAACATTTTGTTTTTTCTTATTTGAGGTGCTTGAGGGAGGCAGCCATACTGTCAAAACGTTGCCACATGGATTTAAAGTCCATTGCTTCATCTTTATTTGGAGTGCTGCTTGCTTTTGTTCATAATTACATGATTTTGGACCACATGATGGAGACCACAGAGAGAAAAGGAAACTGTGAGCCATAAGTAATGGTAGTGCAGTGTGGAGGGTAATTCAAGGCATAACAATTGGGAAGAGGAAACTGAGGTAACCGAAGTCAGATTGCAATGAACGTCAGAAGGGTGAACTGAGGGAATGCGCTTCTGATTCACCCAAGGACCTATGGGGACTCGGTACCCGGGCGTGGAGTTACAGGGATGTCACCGGTGGCCCGCCCGGACCCGTAGCCCTAGTGGTCAGCCTAAAAATTGGGGGAGTTGTGGAGAAGGGAAATAAAGTTTATCGTGACGCCACCTGCAGATTCTGGTGATGGCCACCAGCGCCACTTCAGACATCCGAGACGATGGTATCGCAGCTTGGATGTTGCAGCTCCATGCAGGTGGAACTGAGTCCCTGGGGCAGGTCAGCACTTTTGGTGGTGGTGCTGGATATGATGTATGGAGTAGTGCAGCGGTTCGGATGGAAGGAGACACTGAGGCGGTATGACTCTGCACAGGTACATTTACAGGAACCAGTTCAGATGGCAGTTTAGGTTACAGCTTTTACAGTGTTTAGACGGGTAGCTGGCCAGGTAGTCGCAGAAGAGGGTAAAGTCTTTTTGAGGTTCCCATAGTATACCTGCTTTTGTCAAACCCACATCCTGCTGTTCTGTCCTGCGCCTCCTTACTTTCCTTGCGCTGCCCTGCACATTTGGAACAGGGATGTCAGGCCTGCTGAACAAACCTACGACGGACGGAGTTCACAGCTCAGGGGTTGAACTTACCTGTACCGGTCTTCAGAGCTGGCACTCCATTGGTGGACTAGGATTCTCCCAGACTATGGACGGTCCAATTCAGGGTTTCTTCTTTCTTTTCCTGGGCTGCCTTTTTCTCTCAGGCCCCACTCCTTGGGAGACCCTTCTCTCTCAGGCTCCCACCTTGCTTCGCTCCTCAGTCCAAACTAGAACTGACTGCGTGACTTCCCGCCTCTCCTAACTATGCCCCTCTGGGACTGGGTCTCTGTCTTAAGATTTAACCCCATCATCCCTGGCTAGTGTGCTGAGAGTGCTAGGATTGGAACCTCAGGTTGACTGTACACTCTCCTGCGACAAGAATACTGCACACTCTATTGTGGTTGCAGTACCCCTACTGTGGCGCATTGACCAGTAGGGCGCCACACTTCTACCCGACCTGAGAGCTTGTGTGAATAGGGTGCATACAGTGGTGACCTCTGTGTTGACTGAAGGCCACTGACACTGGAGCTATCCTAGAGTAGTAATTTATCTGTGTAGTGTAGGTTCAGCACGGACGCAAGTGTGGCCTATGAGTAGGATACCCAGTGGGCAATGAGGCATCAGACCCCTTCCACCTACCTTAGTCATCAGTGTGTTTCTCACCTGTAACAATAACGGAAGAGCCATATAATTTAGGAATGACAATGCCTTGCGATAAACCAACTGTGAACCCTGTTGTGAGCAAAAAAAAATGGTTGTTTGAACCGTGCCTTTCGTAAATTGTGTACCATTTTGAAACATTGGGGACTTGTCTTTACTAATGTTAGCCGTTAGACTGTACGAGCACACCATCTAAAGCTGGCCTGTAACTGGGGAAAACTGCTACGTTCAGGTAAGACCATCACACCCATCCCACCATTTGTGTCTGTGATAGGGGGCTGGTGGAAGAGTGAA
Source organism: Allobates femoralis (assembly GCA_033576535.1). NCBI lineage: Eukaryota > Metazoa > Chordata > Amphibia > Anura > Aromobatidae > Allobates > Allobates femoralis. Next base: position 362,700,331 of record JARQOC010000002.1, read on the forward strand.
GCACTCGCCGATAACTACCTGACCCGACTCCCCACATCATGACCTCCCTGTTACACACACTTTCTTTTTATTTTAACAAAGTATGGATACTGTGTTTGAATCATTAACACCCCTTTTATTTTGGGAGCACAAGTGAGAAATTAGAGGCATTGTTTAAGGGTAGCCACGGCTGTCAATGTTATGGGAACACCATTGCTTTAATATATCAGCGTCATTGGTTAGGATAGTAATTATGAGGACTTTATAGTAGTAGCAGCTATAGGCAAAAATATAGAAGCACTGTGGAAGTTGCTTTCATTGTGAAAAAAAGAATTATCATAGGGTAGCTGACCAAAAATTATGCAGGCGCTCATTGTCCCTACTCTTTAAAAGGGGACTTATTTCTGAAAACGTGGTCCTTCCTGCAGTGAGAACCACTGCAAAGTAACATTGGATCCATCACCAGAGAATGGGAGGGAATGCTGCCTCACTGCCCTTGTTGGGTAATATTTGCAGGTAAAAGCAAATTATATAGTCCCCTGGGTTCCACTTGACATATTATACTGTTCAACCCAAGCCAATCTTGTACACAGACTCTGCTAGATACATACCTGGAATTACAAGAACATTACATTATATAAGCCTAATATGCCATTCAGTAATCCAAGAATACAGATATTTTCCTGGAGTCCTAAATTTGCAATGCCTGGAGATCTCGTATGTGTTTTAAGGAGTTTGTACCAAGTTTATAATGCAGAGTTATTATAAAAATTGTTCTACAATTGTTATATTTTGGGAAATACAGTCATTTCTATACAGACATGCCCAGAAAGATAATAGGTCCCTTTAAAGAGGCTCTGTCAACAGGTCAAGTGTGTTTCATTGAGTATTCCTTATTTTTAAATAAAGATATAAAATAGATTTTTCAGGGAGCAGAGATGATAAAACCTGGTCACATTTTTCATGGTGTCAGGTTTTCTTTAAGTAATGGTAAATAAACGTAATATGTTACCAAAAGTATTGTTTGGCATGTTGTATGATTTCTGTTTAAGTCACACAGAAGTTTGCACAGAAAAAAGTCCTTTGACCTTTTTACAATATATTTTACACAAGGGCTTTGTAAAGGATCATTTACTCACTGGAAACAATCAGGGTATTTCGATTGAGTGCAAAATATGGCGATTAGTCACAAGCATTATTAAAGGGATCCCGTCACCAGGTTTTTGCCATCCCATCTGAGAGCAGCCTAATGTAGAAATAGAGACCCTGATTCCAGCGATGTGTCACTTACTGAGCTGCTTTCTGTGATTTTGATAAAATTATTGTTTTCTTTGTTGCAGATTTAGCAGTCTGTGAATATGCCAGACTACCTGGCAGCAGGCCAAGGAGACTGCTAATGATAATCTCCTGATGATCAAACAGTGATTTTATCAAAACTACACAGAGCAGCCCAGTAAGTGACACATCGCTGGAATCAGGATCTCAGGTCCTATATTATGCTATTCTCAGATTAGGTTGCAAAAATCTAGTGACAAGTTCCCTTTAAAACCATCAATGGCCCATTCCAACAGCCACAAACTTCTACCATCACCATTATCCCACTTCTATAACTGTGGGATTTTCAGACAGTTTCTAAAACAAAAGTCGATAAAACAAGTATAAAATGTGTCTTTTGAATACTTAACTTATAGATTTTTTTTCTTATTTTTCTATGGTAAACAACTCTTAGCATAAATGAGATATAGTTAGAACAAAGTAAATATTGTATAGCTAACTAGATTCACAACCTGATATAACACTCCACTCTGTAGGATATGCCCCGCAGGAGGGTTTGAATAATATACTTATGCATTTACAAGATAACTTTGATCATGTAAATGGCTTCATGACAGATTTGAATTCTATTTTTAAGTAGCTATATAAACATTTAAAAGCCAGATAAAGAGGATCTGTCACTTGCACGAAATATGTATTTTTTTGTTACCTTGTCTAAATGACACTGTTCTCTTGACTTTGATATTGCTTTGACTTTGTTCCAATGCCTGTCTGGGAAATGACCCACTCTTTGAAAACTTAGTTAAATGGGTTATCCTAGAATGAGATCAAGTGGCCTCCCCTGTATAAATCAACCTGCAGCCCATCTTAGTCAGGACAGACTGCTTACTGAAGATACAGTATATAGCTCCCAACACCTGTGTATCAACTGACAATAGCTGTAGAACTGCTCAAATACATGTATGCAGTATGTAGGTGCATGTTCACACAGGCCACAAAACAGCAAAACCAAAGAAAAGAAACAAAAATGAGCAAATACCCTAAAATAAATAAATAAATTGCAATAGTGAATGAACATAAAAATAGGGTACTTGGTAACATTATTTTGATCAAAAAATGTAAAAGCCAGATCTAAATGGGATCTTCAAATTAAATTACAACTGACATCCCAATATTTTGGCAGTGATTTCAAGAGAATCTGACAGCAGGTTTTTGCTATGTAATCTTACAACTGCATGAAGTAGGGACAGAAAATCTGACTCCAGCAATCTATCATTTATTGGGTGCATTATTAATTAAGTGGACACCACTATGGAGTTTGGGTTACATAAAATATAACTTTTATTATTAGTATGAAAGCAGACACATAAACGTTGTGAAACGAAGCACAAGGAAGTTCCAAACACAACTGCAGTAGGGTAGTAACCCCTGAGTTAAACCGTACACAGTAAGGCACAATTCACAATAATGTTAAGTTACACAAGTAAGGAGTGTGTTAGCAGACAAATTATGGAATAATACCATTACATCAGTCACTCACCCATGGTGTACTTTTGTGATGGACCTGACGGTTCCCCGGGGGGCCCTGTCCTGCAGCACGCCCCTAACAGCTGTTTCGCCGCTGCTTGGTCGCAGGGGCTAGTTCTCAGTGTGATTTTTGGCTGTTAAATACACTGCCACTAAGTGCCGCCGCCCGCCCTGCACAGCGTCATTTCCGCCTGTCATAAAGCAGAGCCTAGTGATTAGGCAGGCGCCGGACGTCATGACGTCATCGGCGCGCATGCGCAATACACCCGTCGGTGCTTTTAAAACATAGAGCGATGTGCACATCTTGAAAAAATACTCGCGGCGGCCATTTTGTTGAAGACCTGGCTGGACTAATTAACCTAGAAGAATCTACTGGTCTTGTAACCACATCTTTTGGGACATATAGAAGGATTTATACATAATAGGCTTTGCCATCATGCAGTGGGGAGTGACATTCATACAAACAAACCTACCCAATCATACTTTTATATGACAAGTGTTTTAAAAGTGTGTATACATATATTCAACAGTATTATTGTATAAAAGTTAGAAAAAGTGAGTGAACAAGGAAATTATTATATAAAAGGTTACGACACAGTACCAGCTGTGAATAAAGTGATAAATAAGCACATCTCATTTTTCTACTAAATATTATTACATCATATAAACATACAACAACCAGTTTAAGAGCATGTATTCAATACAATATTGACAACCCTCTTTTATGAACATGATGACAACCACCAATTTTTGCTTCTCCATATGTTCCATTAAGGTATCTTCCAAGATGTTAGGTACCCCATAGATTCATTTTCATTGTAAAAATGGAAGTCCGACAAGGTCAAAAGACAGTGTTTCAACACTGCTCCGTTCATCTCAGTTATCAGTTTTGGGAAACTAAAAATACAAAACATGAGTTAAAATCACCGTAGGCTCTAGGACGCACACAAGCACTAGCAACAGGTTTACACAGCTACGCACTACATGCACAGGAGATTGGCTCACTATAAAAAAGGGGCATAACTTATAACTTCATTAAGTCCCTTAGGGGCAAGTGTTTCTAGCTTGACTATGCACCTACACTCCTCTTGAGCTAGTGTTTTAGCCAAATCTCCTCCTCTGATGCCTCCCTGAATTCGGTCAATTCCTTTAATGATCAATCCTTTGGGATTACAGTCATGAAAAATCCTAAAATGCTTAGGCAAGGTTTTCAATGTATTTAAGTCAATGATTTTGGCGGCTCCCTCTATATCCCTGACATGCTCACGCACTCTTATCCGCAATTGTCTTGTGGTAAAACCAATATAGATCCTGCCACAGGGACAAGTTGCATGATAGACTACGTGAGTAGTGCTACAATTAATGTATTTTTTTATCTTGTGTGTTTGGTTATTAGAGGAGAGAAATTCTTTTGCGCGTTTAATGTTACCCTGAGTGCAGGCTAAACAATCGCCACATGGATTTGAAAGACAAGCAGTTGATCTGCGCGAACGGTTTGTATCCAGAGGATTCAGCAATCGTAGTATAAAACAAGGGTATGTGAAGGCCAAAAAAATGAGGAGGGAACAATTGTTATTCCAACCCAAGGGTCAAGTCAGCTGAGTATGGTCCCATCAGATATATCTCGACTTTCAATTCCCAGTGGCCTAATATTAGATCCATCTTGAGCAAACATTGGTCTGTGTTATCTACGGATGTAGTATTGGCCAAACATTTATCAACACGACCTTTGTTAACATCACGAAGGGGTAGAAATTTGAGGGATATCCTGAGTGCAAGCCATTATGTTCCTAAAAAGAACAATTTCTTTGGAGAAAGAACGATAGGACCACTAATAGGATGTTATCCATGTGGCGATTGTTTAGCCTGCACTCAGGGTAACATTAAACGCGCAAAAGAATTTCTCTCCTCTAATAACCAAACACACAAGATAAAAAAATACATTAATTGTAGCACTACTCACGTAGTCTATCATGCAACTTGTCCCTGTGGCAGGATCTATATTGGTTTTACCACAAGACAATTGCAGATAAGAGTGCGTGAGCATGTCAGGGATATAGAGGGAGCCGCCAAAATCATTGACTTAAATACATTGAAAACCTTGCCTAAGCATTTTAGGATTTTTCATGACTGTAATCCCAAAGGATTGATCATTAAAGGAATTGACCGAATTCAGGGAGGCATCAGAGGATTAGATTTGGCTAAAACACTAGCTCAAGAGGAGTGTAGGTGGATAGTCAAACTAGAAACACTTGCCCCAAAGGGACTTAATGAAGTTATAAGTTATGCCCCTTTTTTATAGTGAGCCAATCTCCTGTGCATGTAGTGCGTAGCTGTGTAAACCTGTTGCTAGTGCTTGTGTGCGTCCTAGAGCCTACTGTGATTTTAACTCATGTTTTGTATATTTTAGTTTCCCAAAACTGATAACTGAGATGAACGGAGCAGTGTTGAAACACTGTCTTTTGACCTTGTCGGACTGCCATTTTTACAATGAAAATGAATCTATGAGGTACCTAACATCTTGGAAGATACCTTAATGAAACATATGGAGAAGCAAAAATTGGTGGTTGTCATCATGTTCATAAAAGAGGGTTGTCAATATTGTATTGAATACATGCTCTTAAACTGGTTGTTGTATGTTTATATGATGTAATAATATTTAGTAGAAAAATGAAATGTGCTTATTTATCACTTTATTCACAGCTGGTACTGTGTCGTAACCTTTTATATAATAATTTCCTTGTTCACTCACTTTTTCTAACTTTTATACAATAATACTGTTGAATATATGTATACACACTTTTAAAACACTTGTCATATAAAAGTATGATTGGGTAGGTTTGTTTGTATGAATGTCACTCCCCACTGCATGATGGCAAAGCCTATTATGTATAAATCCTTCTATATGTCCCAAAAGATGTGGTTACAAGACCAGTAGATTCTTCTAGGTTAATTAGTCCAGCCAGGTCTTCAACAAAATGGCCGCCGCGAGTATTTTTTCAAGATGTGCACATCGCTCTATGTTTTAAAAGCACCGACGGGTGTATTGCGCATGCGCGCCGATGACGTCCGGCGCCTGCCTAATCACTAGGCTCTGCTTTATGACAGGCGGAAATGACGCTGTGCAGGGCGGGCGGCGGCACTTAGTGGCAGTGTATTTAACAGCCAAAAATCACACTGAGAACTAGCCCCTGCGACCAAGCAGCGGCGAAACAGCTGTTAGGGGCGTGCTGCAGGACAGGGCCCCCCGGGGAACCGTCAGGTCCATCACAAAAGTGCACCATGGGTGAGTGACTGATGTAATGGTATTATTCCATAATTTGTCTGCTAACACACTCCTTACTTGTGTAACTTAACATTATTGTGAATTGTGCCTTACTGTGTACGGTTTAACTCAGGGGGTTACTACCCTACTGCAGTTGTGTTTGGAACTTCCTTGTGCTTCGTTTCACAACGTTTATGTGTCTGCTTTTATACTAATAATAAAAGTTATATTTTATGTAACCCAAACTCCATAGTGGTGTCCACTTAATTAATAATTGAGAGGAGTGTTACTTACTTCCAGTTATATATACACCTTATAGGAATGATGCATCCTTAATCATGAGAATTTTTATGGATATAAGGTGTATAGTGATTTTGTATATTTATAATTTATTGGGTGCAGTAGTTATGATAGAATCACAATTTTCTCTGTTGCAGAGCTTAGAATGTTGAGCTGTTTCTAACCCCACACAGTCACTGATTGCCAGCTTTCTATGTGCAATACTGATTGTATTAAAACAGCAAAACACAACCCAGTAATGGTACCTTTACACGCCGCCACCGAAAGGTAGAAACCGCCAGGCATCGGACACAATTGTTCCTTTTGCCTTGAGAAGACCGCGAAGTGGCGGCGTGTAATTCAGGAAGTTCCTTCCTTGTCTTTGGACACCTGTGTTTGAGCTGTGCTCAAAAACAAGCAGGCATAATCCCTATGGTGGCGGCGTGTAATCTGGGCACAGGCATGGTATTTGAGTTCCCTGGGGTGTGCCACAGCGTCATGTATACCACGCCCCATCAGCTATCATTGGTGGGGGCTACTGTGAACCCATTGGCTGTCCCTGCACAGGGCGACCTATTTAACGAGCTGACCAGTCACAATACACATTTGCAATAGCGTCATGTATTAGCCAGCCTTCCTGCACTGGCTGGCCAATCATGATGTTATTGCATTGTCCAATCACCGTACGAGCGTCGCGTAATACACAACTCTGTCACGCCTATGTAGTTACGGCGCACAATATGTATGCCCAGATTCCCTTGTGGTGGCGGCATGTAAATCAGGGAAGGTATTCCACAGAAGGTAACCCGCGGCACCCGTCGGCACTTCCGGGGATCGAAAATACCTTCTGTGGAGTACCTTGTGGCGGCGTGTATATGCGGCATCACCGTTGAAAACGCGCGCGTGCACGTGCGGTGCCTGCCTGTTGCTACTCTCTGTGGCGGCGTGTAAAGGTACCATAAGAGCAGCTTCACACTGCGGCGTGATCCGGTCTGGGGCTGTCTGGTGCCGCGGTCCTGACCTGTCAGCGGCTGCAGCTGCGTGCGCTGCACACTGGACCAGAGGGTAAATTAGCCCTCCGGTTCTGTGTGCTGATCCAGTCCGTAGCTGTCAGGGTCATTCCAGACAGCCCCGAACCGGATCACGTCGCAGTGTGAAGGCACCCTAAGTGACACATTCTTGGAATCAGGATCTCTGAATGTATGGAATGGTGCGCTCAGATTACGCAGCGAAAATCTGGTGATAGATTCCCTTTAAATCACTGCCAAATTAATATTTTGAAATGCCAATTAAATATTCTTAGAAAATCCCATTTGTATTTGACTTTGGAGTCAGTAACTTGACTTAAGGATTGATGTACAAATAACACTGTACACCTAGATTTCAAAGATTCCTATCTGAAAAAATGGTAACGGCATTCTCTCACAGTGTTAGGCTCCACTCACACTGTGTATTTTTGCTCTGTTTTTCCTCTGTTTTTACTCATCAGTTTTTGTAGCCAAATCCAGGAGTGGGTGATAAATATAGAAGTAGTGACGCACTTTTCTATTATACTTTTCCACCGATTGTTCCACTAGTGGTTTTGGCTGCAAAAACTGATGAGCAGAAACAGACCAAAAATGCACAGTGTGAATGGAGCCTAAAGGCCGCTTTACACGTCGCAATATCGATCTGATATTGCATACGATTTCACGGGAGCGCGCACGTTTTTGGCACTTGTCCAAAATCGCATATGAGATGTTACACAGGGAGATATCAGCAGGCAACGCAACTACGATGTTGTACGCCCCTTTTTCACATTCTGTCTGAGCAACTCAGGGAACGACCAATTAACATTGGAGTGAATAGGGGAAGTTGCACTCCAAATCGTAGTTGCGCTGTCACACAGCACGATCCTGCCAGATCGTCAATCCAATATTGCACGGTTGAACAGCATGCACAATCCAAAAGTGATATCGTAGTTGCATCGTTTTTGAGTTGCGTTGCCCATTTACACGACACAACGCACGAACGATATCAACTGCAACGCCCGAACCACGTGACTTTTTATCGTAGTTACGTTGCAATATCGTGACATATAAAGCGGCCTTAAGAGTTCATCAGGTCATTTGTTTCAGAAAAAAATGATAATTACCAGTATTCACATCCTGGTAGAGGATGATATAGCATGCTGGGACTACACTTCCCATCAAGCCTTGTACATTGCTTAAATTAACTGCTGAGGGAAAGTGGGTACACAGTCTGCTAGCTGCAAGCACTGGTCAGAGATATTAGCATATGTATGTACTATGATGAAATGGGAGAGTATAGCTGAGACTGCACATACACGATAACTGCACCCCCACAAAAAATGCAAGATCACTAGTGATATGCGAATATAATTTTTACTATTTGTTAGTCCCGCAAATACTAAGGCTGCTTTCACATTGCGATTTTTGTGGATCCGTGGCTGTCCGTTGTAAAACAGACAGCCACGGATCCGATTTGGCCCCCATGTTTACCAAACGCATCGGATCACATCGGATTTGCCCTTAATGGAATCCGATTTGTGTCGGATCCGATTGTGTCCGATTTTTTCCTGTACCCAAAATCAGAGACTGCTCAGATTTTGGGCACAGCGGACCAAATTGGACACAATCAGATCCAACATGATCCACGCCAATTAGCATGGAGGCCTATGGAGCACGGGTCCGAGAAAAAACAGGATCGCTTCTTGGACCCGATTTTAGTGTACTGACCATACTCAGTACACTAAAACTGCTGTGTGCCTTCTAATTTCACTTGAAATTAATTAAAATGAAGTAAAAGCAAGGGTTAAAAATAAAAAATTTATATTCTCACCTTTCCAGTGATCCCCCAATGTGCGGCATCTATCTCCCATGACAGGACCTGGCGTTGTGTGGCAACCCGATCAGCTGATCGGGTCACATGACCGGTTACTGCGATAATTGTGGTCATGTGACCGATGATGCTGATCGGGTAGCCCCGCCGTCCTAGGTCCTACAATGCTCGGAGCTAGATGTCGACATCGGGGGATCACTGGAATGGTGAGAATCTAATTTATTTTATTTTTAACCCTTGCTTTTACTTAATTTCACTTCCGCAATGTATGTATATACATTGCAGAAGTGAAAGTGCCCTGCACAGCTCTTTCTGTGTCCAGACCATTAAAATCATGGCCCCGGACACAGAAATAGCCTTGAAGTTCACATCTGATCCTGATCCTTTCCTGTCCGTGGGATCCTGCAAAAAGTAGGATCCCACAGACAGGAAAAAATCGCTATGTGAAACCAGGCAAAGCTATTTGAGATACTCATTACGCAGCAAATATTTTGGTCCTCAGCTCGCGAGAGTTGAGTGACCCTCCCAGCATGTTTGGTGCCTGATTTTCAGGCACCTGTGAGCCCTCTGAAATGTATGAGTAAGGGCTATCCAAAATTAATGGTAGCTGGTATTATATTATATTATTGCTATATATTGGTATATATTATATTATTGCTGAGGAATATATTTTACCCTATCTAAATAAAAATTATGTATGAGGGAGGGACCTCTCAAATGTAAAAGGGAAAACAAAAGCAAAATGCTAAAGGTGAACATATGTTAAACGGAAGTTTTTTTTGTCTTATATGTTTCTTAACATTTTTCCCTGTAAAATTTTATTCAGGTTTGGTAGGTATTCTTGTGACTCCATTAGGCTAGGGTCAGACTTGCATCATGCATTTGCTAAATGCATGCGTTAATTTCATGTGCAAATGTGTAAAAACGCATGTGTTAACACACCCATAGGCTCCAAAGCAAAAAAATGCATTGCAAAAGTGCAATGCGTTTGACACTATGCGTTTTTGGTAGTGCACCCAAAAATGCAGTCTGCAGCGTTTTTGGGGCCATTATTGAAAACGCATTTGTTTTGTTAACATGGGAACCTATGGGAAACGCATGTGTTAAAAATGAACACCCATGTCATGGAAATGGTAAGGTGAAAAATAGTATCCTTTAATGCACCCCTGAAAAGGATGCAACCTCCCAAATGTGACCCTAGCATAAAAGTGGCATAATACTCTGACACGATTATTCCCAGAAACCATATGTGAGTCAGAAATGCATGCAGGCATATTCTCCATGCTGTTGCCATTCCGTTTCAGCACCTTTTCATCCATTTCAGCATTTTCACAGGCCCCCAGACCTCTTTGCAGAGTCCAGTGGAAAAATGTAAAAAACTTGTCTCCTTCCTGAGTGATCTGATGGCTGGACATTCCCATCTTGTTTGTATTTGCAAATAATTGTTTGCACAGATGAACAAGACACCTTCAAGTATCTGGAAATTGCACCCAAGAGTGAACCAGACTTGTGCAAATCCTCAATTTTCTTCCTGATATCTTGGCTAATTTCTTTAGACTTTCCCATGATGCTACACAAAGAAGCAGTGTGTTTCAGGTGTGCATTAAAAGACATTCACAGGTGTGTCTCTAAAGGCCACTTTACACAAACCAACTTATCTGTCCAACTTCTGACCAACTTGCTGGTTGCAGTGAAATCATGGACACATTGTTCCATTGTACACAGTCACAAAATGGAGCAATGTGTCCATGATTTCACTGCAACCAGAGATCTGTTCAGAATTTGGATAGATAAGTTGGTGTGTGTAAAGTGGCCCTAAAGCGGCCCTCACACGCAACGATATATGGTTAGATATCGCTTGCACGTGCCCGATTATACATTGCTCGAACGATGTCTGTGCGTGTGACGGCACGACACGACCAACGAGAAATTATCAGATCGTTAGATCCAGATATCAGATCCGGACCTCATATCAGACGATGTCGGCTCACTGGATAAGCACAATTGATGTGTGTAAACGAACGATATCGTTCGAAAACTGTGAAATGAGCGATGTTGAAATCCAGCACGTAGGCGTGCCGGGTATTCATCTGTGGTCTCGCCTCCTCAGTTGTGATTTGTTAACCCTCATGCGTTCCTATTGGCTGGTGCCACATCAGCTATTATTGGTGGAAGCTCCTGCGTTACGATTGGTTCTTTCTTCACAGGGCGCCATTTTGTATGAGCTGTCACTTCAGCACTACTACACATAGGCGCCGTTTGTCTGATCAAGCGTTGTTGCTTCGAATTTACGGGCCCACACAAGGGCGCCAAGCTCAAATTAGTCAATTATTGGTATGGGCCCAATATAGTCTGCACACTCTCATACTCCAAAACGATCTTGCGTTACGTAGCACACAACGTGGCGTTACGCCACGCCCCCAGGTTCTTGTCCCGTAGGTGCCGCAGAAGTGTTCCGATTGTGCACGGCGCACAAGGGGGATGGCATTTTCTAACTTTCGGGTAGTGGCATGTAAGGTTTTTTGGATAGCACACCGTGGTTACACATATGGATTGAGATGCACATCACAGGACATCCGGAAAATGAGTCCGCCATGTTTGCAAGGACGTCTGACCAATGAGGACGCAGTACTGGCCACCAATGATGGAGTGAGGGGCGCGGATTGTAAAACATGTAGCACGCCTATGTGCTCCATTTGACCTACAAATACGCCCACATTTACCCCTAAATAGTTTACGAGGCTTCTGTGTGACTGTTTGCTAACGATGTGCACAGATGATAAGTTGATCGCTCATACGACCGCTGGATCGCTGCATCGGGGAGTCGACTGAGCGATGTCTATGCATGTAACGTAACGACGATCGATTACACACATCGTACGGACGATGCGCAAATCGGACATCGTTTCGAACATCGTTATCTATATCGTGGCGTGTGACGGCCGCCTAACTCAGATGTTGCCAATAAACCTATCAGAAGCTTCCAAACACATGACATCATGATATGGACTGTCCCAAATTGTTTAAAGGCATAGTAATCTTAGTATATATAAACCTGTGACTTTGCAGAAAGTAATAAAATGGCTTAACACATTCTCTCTCTCTCATTATTCTGGCATTTGGCAAACTTGGTAATTGTAATTGACCTAAAACAGAAAAGGTTTATTCTGATTTCATGTCAGATAGTGAGGAAAACATGCATATGTGTCTTTTTATATACTGTAGTATATGTAAACTGTAAACTGGTTTCAACTGTATGGATTCGGTCACACGTAGCGACGCACCAGCAATCCTGACAAAGATACGACCTGGTAGGGATCGCTGGTACATCACTTTGGGGTCGCTGGTGAGATGTCAAACAGTCAGATCTCACCAGCAACGCAACAATGAATGATACGGCGGTCGTTGGGAATTGTCATTCTTGACCGTAGTATTGAGATCGTTGGTTGTTGTCCCTGTCAAACACAGCGATGCAGCATTCCCAGTAGGAGTGCAACGACCAAAAAATGACCCAGAGCCCTTTCTAACGATCAGCGATCTCACAGCAGGGGCCTGATCGCTGCCAAGTGTCACACGTAGCGAGATCGTTAGCGAGATCACTGTTACGTCACAAAACCTGGGACGTTACAACAATCTCGCTAAAGATCTCATTATGTGTGGGCTTTAGTCTCCTTTTTGTATCCAAGTCTTTCATATGCACCTTAAATTAACAATGGCACAAAATAACAGGTGATTGACTGTGCTGAATAAAAACAAAATAAGAAAAACAGCAGAGATTATTAAGGGTTATTCTAGTTTTTAATCTAATCATCTATACTTTAGGCAAACAAATGTTTGATTCCACTAAAGATAAATGGTGACAGGAATAATCACTGGTGTACTGTTTGACCATATCTAATGTATAACCTAATGTGGGAATTAGGATAGCTGAGATTATTATCATGCCCAACATCTATCATTGGGCTCACACTAATCCTATATATAGCTACATTTTTTTCTCTCTTTTATCAACCTTTTTTAATGTTCATTAACATCAAACTATTGTGATACTGCGTGTGAAATTAATAATTATAGTGAAAGAATAATTACATTATTATGATGTACTCCAAAATTATTGTATTTGACATAACATCAAATTTGCAACATTTTACACGTGATAGCTTCAGGGAACTGTAGCAATAAAAAGTGTTTGCTAGCAGATAAAAGTGTGAAAACTAATATCATCCCTGAACTGGTAAAAGGCATAGCCCTCATTAGCATGTCATAGCATCAACCACCCCAGACAGCTAGCAGGGGTCGGAGGACATGAGCCACAACTCAGACAGTCCTCTGTCACACAGGTCAGCCAGCTGTGGACTCTGTCCTACTGACCCCAGGATATTTCCATAGCACAGATGGCAAACTGGTCTCCCCCCCACCCATTCAGTTTGAATAGAACCCTTCAGAATCTTTTTGCATAGGAACGTGCTAACCGAGATCCGGGTCAAGGCTATGGCCTTTACCCAGTGAATCCTCTATACATAAAGGGTTCCATGCAACAGGATATTAATTCCAGGCAAATGACCATTAGGTTATTGGGAAAGAAAACTTAAGTGTTACTTATCTTATCACATAGTACATCAATGTGCTAAAAAAACCTTTCTCTACAAGTTTCTACAGTAATTCAATGCTGGGGAAATGTATGTTATGCAACACAGATAACACTCAAATAACTCAGTGAACATCATTACATTCTTGTTGTCATTTTTATTGAGACAGTGAGGGTACCTTTACACGTCGCAATATTGCATGCAATATCACAGACAATTTGCAGGTTGCAGTGAAATCATGGACACATTGTTACATTTGTACACAGCAACAAAATAGAACAATGTGTCCATGATTTCACTGCAACCAGTAAATTGCAAGTGAAATTGCATGCAATGTTGCGACGTGTAAAGGTACCCTTAAGGGGGGTTTAAAAAAACATTTTTTTATTCCTAAAATATTTTGCTACCAATTAAAAATCATGCATACCTTGCAAACAAAAATATGATACATGCTGCGGTGTACCCCATTTAAATCATTAGTAGTGATGGGTGAACCCAAACTGTAAGGTTCAGGGTCCCTACTTAACACCTAGTAATCAGGCACAGATCCCGAACACGAACTTACCTGGGAAGTCCATGTTACATTTCGGGTTTGGGCTCAGTCCGCCAAACCCAAAAAATGGGTTCACTCATTACTAATCACTAGCCGTCTTGATACCATAGTAACCTGTTTTCATTGGGGACCTTTCTTGTAGCATCCCATTTTGTACTTCTTTTGCTTGCCTATTTACCTGTTTCCTATGTTGTGCAATTGAACTAGTTGGAGCTTTGTATTATTATGACAAAATAAACAATAAAAAAGCAGAAGCTAATTCTTAAAGCGTAGCCAAAATCTGATAGAAAACACAAGGCTATTAAATAGATATGAAGTTTAGAAAAGAAACCTTTCAGGTTAGGCAACATTTTCACTATCTAATTACTTTGGTGGCTTTTTGCATGAGCTCAGGGGCGTAACTACAATAGGTGCAGGGGTTGCGATTGCACCCAGGTCCTGCAGCCTAGGGATGCCCTAAAAGTGCATTTGGCCTATAGAAAAAGACTAAGGCCATGTCCACACACACTGCGCTCTAAGTATATAGCGGTTCTGCGCTAAATACTTAGGTTTTGTGAGAGAAGTGCAGGTGCGTGTGTGCCGGCGCTTCCTTGAAACGCAGCCTCTGGTTACCAGATGTGTATCGTGGTAACCAGTTCACACTGCAGGCTGCATAATGTCCGCTTATGCCGAGCACACAGAGAAACGCTGCTAGCAGCGTTTCCCTGTGCGTTTGGCATAAGCGGACACTAGGCAGCCTACAGTATGAACTAGTTACCAGGACACACATCGGGTAACCAGGGGCTGCGTCCGCAGAAAGCACCAGCACACACTCACCTGCGCTTCTCTGCAAAAATCTAAGTATTTAGCGCAGAACCGCTATATACCGTATATACTCGCGTATAAGCCGAGTTTTTCAGCCCAAAAATTGGGCTGAAAAGTACCCCCCTCGGCTTATACGCGAGTCAGTGCTGTATACCGATGTATACATCGGTATACAGCAGCCCCCGCATCCCCAGTAATCCAGGGCCCCCCCAGCGTCTCTCTGGTCACCTGAAAAGCAAACTATACTTATCAGTGTCCGCTGTCCGCGCCCGCTCGCCTCTGCCGTCTGCGATCCTACATCTTCATGCGGCGTCTTCCGGGTTCCTGTGCTCGTCGCAGGGAATGACGTCATTCCCTGCGACGAGCACAGGAAACCGGAGAGACGCCGCATGAAGATGGAGGAACGCAGACGGCAGAGGCGAGCGGGCGCGGACAGCGGACACTGATAAGTATAGTTTGCTTTTCAGGTGACCGGAGAGACGCTGGGGGGGCCCTGGATTACTGGGGCCCTGTATACTACCGCTGGGGCTGCAATCTACTACCACTGGGGCTGTATATACTACCACTGGGGCTGTATATACTACCACTGGGGCTGTATATACTACCACTGGGGCTGTATATACTGCTGGGGCCCTGTATACTACCGCTGGGGCTGCAATCTACTACCACTGGGGCTGTATATACTACCACTGGGGCTGTATATACTACCACTGGGGCTGTATATACCACTGGGGCTGTATATACTGCTGGGGCCCTGTATACTACCGCTGGGGCTGCAATCTACTACCACTGGGGCTGTATATACTACCACTGGGGCTGTATATACTACCACTGGGGCTGTATATACCTGTGGGGCTGCTGTATACTACACTGGGGCTGTATATACCTGTGGGGCTGCTGTATACTACCACTGGGGCTGTATATACCTGTGGGGCTGCTGTATACTACACTGGGGCTATATATACCTCTGGGGCTGCTGTATACTACCACTGGGGCTGTATATACCTGTGGGGCTGCTGTATACTACACTGGGGCTATATATACCTCTGGGGCTGCTGTATACTACCAATGGGGCTGTATATACCTCTGAGGCTGCTGTATACTACCTCTGGGGCTGCTGTATACTACCACTGGGGCTGCTGTATACTACCACTGGGGCTGCTGTATATACCTTTGGGGCTGCTGTATACTACCTCTGGGGCTGCTGTATACTACCTCTGGGGATGCTGTATACTACCACTGGGGCTGTATATACCTCTGGGGATGCTGTATACTACCACTGGGGCTGCTGTATACTACCACTGGGGCTGCTGTATACTACCACTGGGGCTGCTGTATATACCTTTGGGGCTGCTGTATACTACCTCTGGGGCTGCTGTATACTACCTCTGGGGATGCTGTATACTACCACTGGGGCTGTATATACCTCTGGGGATGCTGTATACTACCACTGGGGCTGCTGTATACTACCACTGGGGCTGCTGTATACTACCACTGGGGCTGCTGTATATACCTTTGGGGCTGCTGTATACTACCTCTGGGGCTGCTGTATACTACCTCTGGGGATGCTGTATACTACCACTGGGGCTGTATATACCTCTGGGGATGCTGTATACTACCACTGGGGCTGTATATACCTCTGGGGCTGCTGTATACTAACTACTGGAGCTGCTGCTGTATATACCACTGGGGCTGCTGCTGTATACTACCACTGGGGAGGCTGCTGTATACTACCATTGGGGAGCCTGTATACCACACTGCTGGGGGCTGTATACCTGTGCTGGAGTCCACCCTCGGCTTATACACGAGTCAATAGGTTTTCCCAGGTTTTGGGGGCAAAAGTAGGGGGGTCGGCTTATACACGGGTCGGCTTATACACGAGTATATACGGTACTTAGAGCGCAGGTGTGTGGACATGGCCTAATACTTTTAAAGATTTGCAATAATTGGGGGTCCGTTGGAGCGTTCGCATCGGGGCCCATGGGCCTGAAGTTACACCACTGCATGACCTTATTTTAATGAAGAAGAGCCCTCATATACTGAAGGGAGTTACCATTTTTCAAAACATTTCTTAAAACATATCGACCAAATCAAGGGAGAGCAAAATTCCAAAAAATTGGATTTTCATGCCTTTCATAGCTCATCATAAAACAACCCCAATAAAACTTTCTAAAAATTTCCCAGTCTAAAATGAATCCCTTTAGTGACTGAGAAAATTTGAATCCTAATGACCAGGCCACTTTTTAGAATTCGGGTTAGTGTCCATTTATGAGGTAACAACTTTAGAAGCCTTCAACGAATCCCAGTGAATAGATTGTTTTTTTCATGACATATTGGGTTTCATATTAGTGGTAAATTTGAGGATAATATTATTTTGTGTTTATATGTGAAAAAATGTAACATTTTGAAAACAGTTTGGCAATTTTCAATTGTTGAATTGTATGTCTTTAACCCGTTTACGACTAATGACGAGTATACTCGTCACGAAAAGATGTCAGTTCCCGCATCATGACGAGTATACTCGTCATGGCTTTGAACTGTCACTGCTTCTAAACAAACAGTGACAGCTCAAATCTAAAAGCTGTCAGTGACAGCTGAGGGTCAGGGGCAGAGGTGTGGGGACCCTTGTTAACCCCTTCACCCCCCCCCTCCCAATCATACTTATCTGCCGGCGGGCTGCACCGCACCCGCCAGCCATTATCTAATGCCTGTCCTCGCTCGGTCCAGCACCCCCTGGTGTCCTGTCCAGCCCCCCCTGTGTCCAGCCCTCCCTGTGCCCTGTCCAGCCCCCCCTGTGTCCAGCACCCCCATGTGTCCGGCCGGCACCCCCCATACCGGTCCCTGCCATCCACCCGCCCTCCTCCTTCAATAGCTTTTCTGCCGACGGGCTCATGCGCCCGCCGGTCAAGTCGCACGGCCCCCTCCCCACTGCTCATACCCACCCCACTGCTCGTGCTCACCCCCCTCTGCTCGTGCGCACCCCCCCCCCGCTCCTATTCCGGCGGACTGACGCCCGCCCTCCTACTGCACTGGTGTATCTGCCGCCGGTCAGCTTACAAAGCCCGCGCTCCCCCTGCTCATGCCCCCCCTCCCTTCCCCTGCTCACTTCCATCCCCCACCCCCCACCCCCCGCCTAGCCCCCCACCTCTAGCCCAGCTCACCTATACCGGCGGGCTGCATGTCGGCCTCCTCTGCTGCTCCAGTGTGGCCCCTCCTCCATTCAGGGGCTCCTCCTCATTGGTGGGTAAGTATGAATGAATGAATGAATGAATGAATAGATGGATGTGTGGATGGATAGATGGGTGGATGGATGGATGGGTGAATGGATGGATGTGTGCGTGCGTGGATGGGCGTGCTTGGATGTGCGTGCGTGGATGTGTGTGTGGATGTGCGTGCGTGGATGTGCATGCGTGGATGTCAGCGTGCGTGCGTGGATGTGTGCATGCGTGGATGTGTGCGTGCGTGGATGTCAGCGTGCATGAATGTCAGCGTGTGTAATTGTCAGCGTGCGTGCGTGGATGTGCGTGCGTGAATGTGCGTGCATAGATGTGTGCGTACGTGGATGTGGATGTGCGTGCGTGGATGTGTGTGTGGATGTGCGTGGATGTCAGCATGCGTGCGTGGATGTCAGCGTGCGTGCGTGGATGTGTGCATGCGTTGATGTGTGCGTGGATGTGTATGTGGATGTGTCCGTGGATGTGTGTGTGGATGTGCGTGCGTGGATGTCAGCGTGCGTGGATGTCAGCGTGCGTGCGTGGATGTGCGTGCGTGGATGTGTGCGTGCGTGGATGTGCATGCGTGGATGTCAGCGTGCGTGCGGGGATGTGTGCGTGCGTGGATGTGCGTGTGTGGATATGTGCGTGGATGTGGATGTCAGCATGCGTGCGTGAATGTCAGCGTGCGTGAATGTCAGCGTGCGTGAATGTCAGTGTGAGTGGATGTCAGCGTGCGTGGATGTGTGCGTGGATGTGTGTGGATGTACGTGGATGTGTGCGTGGATGTGTGTGTGGATGTGCGTGGATGTCAGCATGCGTGCGTGGATGTGTGCGTGCGTGGATGTCAGCATGCGTGGATGTGTGTGCGTGGATGTCAACGTGCGTGCATGTGTGTGTCTGGATGTGCGTGCATGGTTGTGTGCGTGCGTGAATGATGGGTGCATAGGTGGATGGATGGGTGCAACAAGGGATCAAGTGTCCTCTTGTTATAGTCTCTGGGATCATAGTCATGGTGCACTGTATAACAGATCATTGTCATACAGTGCACCATAACTCTGACCCCCGAGACTGTAGGAAGAGGACACTTGATCCCTTGCTGTAGTCTCTGGATTGAGCGGAGGCGATCCAGCGTCGTGGGACCTTCGTTGTGGACTACGTCGGATCGTTATAATAAAGATGGAGTCTGAATTTTGTTTGTGTTTTTATTTCAAATAAAAAGATTTTTCAATGTTTGTATTTTCTGACTATCTACCAGAGATTCCTAATGGCGGGTCTAACATTGGCCCTATATTATGAATCTCGGGCTTAGTGCCAGCTGCCAATAAAAAGCTGGCATTAACCCCTTTATTACCCAGTTTGCCACCGTCACCAGGGCAACTGGAAGAGCATGGGTACAGCGCCAGAAAATGGCGCTTCAATGAATACGCCATTTTCTGGGGCGGCTGCGGGCTGCAATTCACAGCATGGGGGGCCCAGAACGCTTGGGCCTTTCCATGCTGAGGATTCCAGCCCCCAGCTGCCTAGTTGTACCTGGCTGGGCCAAAAATATGGCGGAGCCCTACATCATTTTTTTTTTTCTAGAATTAGTTCTAGAAATAAAAAAAAAATGGGCTTCACTGTATTTTTGGTTGCAGCCAGGTACAACAAGGCAGCTGGGAGTTGCTGGCAGTCTGTAGCTGCCAAGTTGTACCTGGCTGGACCCAAAATATGGCGGAGCCCCACGTCATTTTTTTTTCTAGAATTAGTTCTAGAAATAAAAAAAAAAAGGGCTTCGCTGTATTTTTGGTTGCAGCCAGGTACAACAAGGCAGCTGGGGGTTGCTGGCAGTCTGCAGCTGCCAAGTTGTACCTGGCTGGACCAAAAATATGGCGGAGCCCCACGTCATTTTTTTTTTCTAGAATTAGTTCTAGAAATAAAAAAAAATGGGCTTCACTGTATTTTTGGTTGCAGCCAGGTACAACAAGGCAGCTGGGGGTTGCTGGCAGTCTGTAGCTGCCAAGTTGTACCTGGCTGGACCAAAAATATGGCGGAGCCCCACGTCATTTTTTTTTTCTATTTCAACCCACAGCCACCCAAGAAAATGGCGCATTCATTAGAGGCAGCATTTTCTGGTGCTGTACCCCAACTCTACCAGTTGCCCTTGTGCTGGTGGCACACAGGTTCTCCATATGCGACATGGTGTCCGCTAACAATTTCAATGGAAAATTAGCTCCAATTGTTAGCGGAAACCATGTCGGGTATGGAGAGCCCCTCCCTGTGTGCCTAAACATTGGAGCTCCCCCACAAGTGACCCCATTTTGGAAACTAGACCCCCGAAGGAACGTATCTAGATGCATAGTGATCACTTTGAACCCCCAGATGCTTCACAAATTCATCCATAAAAATGAAAAAGCACTTTTTTTTCCACAAAAAGTTTCTTTTTTCATTTTTACGGATCAATTTGTGAAGCACCTAGGGGTTCAAAGTCATCTAGATATAATCCTTTGGTGGTCTAGTTTCCAAAATGGGGTCACTTGTGGGGGAGCTCCCATGTTTAGGCACATAGGGGCTCTTTATATCCTACAAGGTGTCCGCTAACAATTCCAATTGTTAGTGGACACCATGTTGCGTATGGAGAGCCCCTGTGTGTCTCCACATTGGAGCTCCCCCACAAGTGACCCCATTTTGGAAACTAGCCCCCCGAAGGAATGTATCAAGATGCATAGTGAGCACTTTGAATCCCCAGATGCTTCACAAATTCATCCATAAAAATGAAAAAGCACTTTTTTTTCCACAAAAAGTTTCTTTTTTCATTTTTACGGATCAATTTGTGAAGCACCTGGGAGTTGAAAGTGCTCACTATGCATCTAGATATGTTCCTTTGGGGGTCTAGTTTCCAAAATGGGGTCACTTGTGGGGGACCTCCAATGTGGAGGCACACGGGGACCCTCCAAACGCAACATGGTGTCCGCTAACAATTTGAATGGAAAATAAGCTCAAATTGTTAGCAGACACCATGTCGCGTTTGGAGGGTCCCTGTGTGTCTCCACATTGGAGCTCCCCCACAAGTGACCCCATTTTGGAAACTAGACCCCCTAAGGAACGTACCTAGATGCATAGTGAGCACTTTGAACCCCCAGATGCTTCACAAATTCATCCAAAACAATGAAAAAACACTTTTTTTTCACAAAAAATTTCTTTGTGCCTACATTTTTTCAGTTTCACATGGGCAAAGGGATAAAATACATCCCAAAATGTGTTGGGAAATTTCTCCTGAGTACACCGATACCTTATATGTGGTCATAAATTACTGTTTGGGCGCACGGCAGGGCTCAGAAGTGAAGGAGCGCCATTTCACTTTTTGAACGGAAAATTGGCTCTAAAATTCAAATTGCACTCCTTCCCTTCTGAGCCCTGCCGTGCGCCCAAACAGTGGTTTATGACCATATATGAGGTATCTGTGTACTCAGGAGAAATTGCCCAACAAATTTTAGGATGTATTTTATCCTGTTGCCCATGTGAAAATGAAAATATTGAGGCTAAAAGAACATTTTTGTTACAAAAATTAAAATGTCCATTTTTTCCTTCAACTTTATTTTAGTTCATGTGAAGCACCTGAAGGGTTAATAATCTTCTTGAATGTAGTTTTGAGTAGCTTGAGGGGTGCAGTTTTTGGAATGGTGTCACTTTTGGGTGTTTTCTGTCATGTACGCCCCTCAAAGAGACTTCAAATGTGATATGGTCACTAAAAAAAATGGTTTTGTAAATTTTGCTGGAAAAATGAATAATTGCTGATGAACTTTAAACCCTTATAACGTCCTAACAAATTTTTTTTTTTCTTCCAAAATTGCACTGATGTAAAGTAGACATGTGGGAAATGTGATTTATTAACTATTTAGTGTCACATAACTCTCTGGTTTAGCAGAATAAAAATTAAAAATTTGAAAATTGCTAAATTTTCAAAATTTTTGCCAAATTTTTGATTTTTTCACAAATAAACGCAAAAATTATCGACCTAAAATTAATACTAACATGAAGCCCAATATGTCACGAAAAAACAATCTCAGAATCGCTAGGATCCGTTGAAGTGTTCCAGAGATATTACCTCATAAAGGGAGAGTGGTCAGAATTACAAAAAATGGTCCGGTCATTAAGCTGCAAAGTGACTCGGTACTTAAGGGGTTAAAATCAAAGACTTATGTCGCATAAAATAGATAATAACATTTCCCACATGTCTACTTTACATCAGCGCCATTTTTGAAACATATTTTTTTGTTAGGAATTTAGAAGGGTTCAAGGGTTAGTCCAAGCGAGCAACCTTCCTCCTAACTCCTTATCTAATGTATCCCTCTAATCTAAGCTATTTTCTATTATACTTCTTTTAGTAATTCCCTATCGTTTCCTTTTTATACTACTAGCTGGGAGCCCGCTGCACATGCATCGGGATTCTAGTACGTCGAGTCTCTGACTCGCAATGCCCGCTGCGCGGGCATCGCGAGTCGACTTAGAAGTGCTCGCAATGGCCGCTTCGTGGCCAATGCTTCGCGCGTATCCACATGACCACGCCGGCTCGCATTGCGAGTCGACTTAGAACTGCTCGCAATGGCCGCTTCGCGGCCAATGCTTCGCGCGTATCCACATGACCACGCCGACTCACAATGAGCCGCTTCGCGGCCAATGCTTCGCGCGTATCCACATAACCACGCCGGGGGCAAAAAAGCTATTCGCAATTATATAATAGATTTAACAGCTGTTGTTTTGTTTTCATATTTCCTGCTAGATGACATCCCATGTGAGTGCCCCAGTGCATCCTGGGATCCTCACACAGAGCATCATCAAGCTGACAGGCTCTAGGCACTTCCCCCTGCCCCTTCCTGAAATATAGTGTCACTTTGACGCTGGTTTCATGGGTGGGGCTGTCCAAATCTTAACAAAGGTCTCCAACCCCACCTTCTCCCCTCCCCGCAGACTTTCTGTTCAGTTCCCCCTTCTACACTCCCCACAGTGTACATTCTCAGTACACCCACCCCCTCTCTTACCCGCTCCCCACAGTGCTTTGTCACATCCTCCTGACATGCTGCATCTCTCCCTCTGTGTGATTGCTAATGTCAGCCTGGTCGTGCAGAAGAGCATAAGCCCCTCCTACAAGTGATGTCAGTGGAAGATCCCAGCTCATCAATGTGCATAAGCCTCGGGATACCCCACTGACGTCACTTGTGGGTGTGGCTTATGCTCTCCTGCACAACCGACCTGACATTGTAGTGCCCCCATACATTGTTCCCAGCTTGTACTTCTGGAGACAAGCACCCTGTAAATTAAGTGTGCTCTCCCCACTACAACAATGCCACACAGGTTTGCTGCAGTTGCCACCATACCCTGGTGTCATCAAATGATCACAGGGTGGTATTTCAAAAATCAGCGCCCGTGATTACAATAACAGGGGTCAATCCTGATGAAGGGGGTCTTTTAACCCCTTTTTAACCACTTAGATACTGCTGTCATTACTGACACTGGTATGTACAAGGGTTTAAGCTGTCATGTTCAGCTGTTACCCGCTGGAATTTTTCAGCATGGTGGTGATGTTCACTTATTCCTAGGCACCAAAAGCAGCGCTGAGGAAGAAGTACCGTGAACGACTGCCGTTAAAAGGTGTATCAGCAGTCATTAAGGGGTTAAGATAGCAGTGAAACCTTTGTAGCTTCACAGTTTGGACATATGATATCCAAGTGCCTGAAGCAAAAAGAAAGACGCTAAATTAGAAATGTTGTTAGTGCCATACATAGGAATCTGTCAGCAGCTACTTGCAATGTAATTTAAGGACAGCATGATGTAGCAGCTAAAATACTGAATTCAGAGATGGATCACTTATTAGGCTGTGTGCTGCTGTTTCCACACAATGAAGATTTTATCACCAGGAGATTATCACTGCCAGAAGTACAGTTCATGCAAGCCCTGGCCTGACTATGCCCCCAGCAATGATTAGCAGTTTAATGCCATATGCTGCATGTAAAAACTCAAATTGTATCACAACTACCAAACAAAAATGAGTAGTCCACACTGATGAATGCGATTAGTAATCACACTCATCCACCACCAGAAAATCTGCAAAAAATCAGTGCAATAAATCCGCACAGGAATCACACAAAAAGCTCTCTGTTTATAATAAGTATTTTTTCCAGTTTGTAGCAAGTGCTATCAAAAAAGTATCAAAAACAGGGCTATTGGTCTGTATGTTTTTTGCAAAAAATATACGCAAGCTGCCTCACCTCCGTCACGGTTGCCCTGACCGAGGCAGTCCCTAGCTGATGTGTGCATTTAAAACCTGAGTGTGTGAACATACCTCCATCCAGGCTCCAGCCAGGACTCCACTCTGTGGGCTTTTTACCTGTGAAACAGCCTCTGTGTGAACTACTCATAGGGGAAGGGTGGGTCACTTCCCTTTCCTGCGAACAGGAGAAATACATTCACCAAACAAAGATGAGTAGTCCACACACAGGTTGTTTCACAGGTAAAAAGCCCACAGAGTGGAGTCCTGGCTGGAGCCTGGATGGAGGTATGTTCACACACTCAGGTTTTAAATGCACACATCAGCTAGGGACTGCGTCGGTCAGGGCAACCATGACGGAGGTGAGGCAGCTTGCGTATATTTTTTGCAAAAAACGTACAGACCAATAGCCCTGTTTTTGATACTTTTTTGATAGCACTTGCTACAAATTGGAAAAAATACTTATTATAAACAGAGAGCTTTTTGTGTGATTCCTGTGCGGATTTATTGCACTGATTTTTTGCATCACAACTGCTGCACCCAGTAAATTAAGTTATAACACGCTGGAGTCAGGATCTCTTTTCCTACATCATGCTGCTCTTAGATGAGATAGCAAAAATCTGTTGACAGATTCCCTTGAAAGATATGTTAAGTGTAGATTAATTTAGTTTACAACACGACATGTCGGTAATGTTTTTTGAGGTCATATACTCATTAAACCAGGTGGGAGTGGTCTACACAACGTGATTACTTCCAAATCGATGTGCACCTGGCCCAGCCATCAGAACCACTTCCACTGGTAAATCCTGTTCCAGATATCATCCCAACATATGAAGAGCAGTAAACACCACTTCATTATTATTTCTAATCTCACTACTGGTTTCTTTTACTGTCTTTCCCTTGAGGATTCTCTACTCTCCAGCCAATCTATTACCTCCTAAGATCATCTTTTACATGCTGCCTTATTCGCCTATTGTTCTCTGTATCTGATCTCTTTCATAAATACATGCATTTCTATCATTCTTTTTATTACCCTGCTTATTTATGTAAAGCACTTTCACCTTCTCACACCTCATTAATGCAAGGTATACATATAAAACTAGAAAGAACACTGGGCATAAGAATGGGAAACTACTAATAAATGCATTAATCTAACAACCATCATTTGTCTTAACTATACCAGGACATTGCCCTTGTTTGAGTTACAGTTATAAAGTGTGCTTTTTTATTTAGGGGCAACCAACTATAATGTAAATTGTTATAGGTAAATTTCCTACCTGGTTCTATCTTCCAGCCCCCTTACATCTTTGATTCCAGTGGGCCCAGATGCAAAAGCTCCAATGGGCCCCCAATTATTGGTAGTCTTTAGTACCATTAGTCTTTTTCTATTGGCCAAAGAGACTTTTGTGGCCCTCTAGGTTCCAGGGCTCGGGAGCGATTGCAACCCCTACCACCTATTGTAGTTACACCCCTGTTTGATTCTTAGGCTATTTTTCCAATTTTGTTGATTTTTTTATATGTTTCTGCACCAAAGATGCAGCACCCACACTTTTGTAATGAAAGTCTGGGCATTTTTACAAAAGCTGTGCCCACATGTGTATTTTTGGTGCAGAAGTCGCCTGCGCTTTTCCTATGCATCTGCAATTAAGGGTATGTGCCCACATAGTGGTTTAGTGTCGGTTTAGCAGCGAAAACCGCCGGCGGTTTAGCATAGGTTTTATTTAAATTTATGTAAATCCTAAGCAGCGTTAGGACTTACAAGTAACCCTATGTAATTTAGAAAACGCTATGCACACATAGTGGGTTTATGTGAGCGGATCTGCCAGAGGTTGAGCGGTTTTTTAGCGGTTTAGGAGCATACAACATGTCAATTTTCTCAGCGGTTTTTGATCATTTTCATGAACAAAATCCTCCATAGAAAACCGCCGGAAAAACCGATTGAAAAACGTTGTGCACACGCTGAAAAAAACGCTGGGAAACCGCTGGGAAACAGCAGGAGGCTTCTGAGCTCAGGAGTCTAGGCTCCTGCAAATTTCCACCGGTTTACTGACGGTTTGAACGTCACTAAACCACTATGTGGGCACATACCCTAACTTGCACATTTTTCGGCTGCGTTTTCCCCATAGACTCCATTCTGATAAAAAAAAAAGCATCACAAACACATGGGTATTCCCACAGTCCATTTGTGATGCTTTTTTTAAAGCGATTTCTGAAGCATAAACACTGCAATAATCACCCTCCCAGCGATTCCACAGCGATCCCCGGTGATTTCCGGTAAAAGCTTCATTCCGGGAAAAGTCATTGAAGGACCTGCAGCACCCCATGTGACCAGTCATGTGACTCAATGACAAAAACCACAAGTCCGAGCTGCTCGGGAAGAAGATATCACCAATCACTGTCAGTTCGTTGGAGGATGAGAAAGTCTCTGTGTGTGTCTGTCTGTGTGTGTCAGTCTGTCTTTGTGTGTCACCTTATTTATGCTGCATTTTTATGCTGCGTTTGTATGTGCAAAAATGCAGCACAAACACAATAGGCTTGTGCTACGATTACTGCATTTGTGTACATATAAACGTAGCACAAAAATGCAGCACAAAAAATACACACAGTGGGCACTTAGCCTGACCACTGTGCATTTTTGGTGCATTTTTTTATGCATCAAAAGTTCAGCACCCACAGCTTTGTAATGAAAGTCTGTGTAATTTTACTAAAGATGTGCCCACATGGCATCTTATCCATGCGGCCCCCTTTTCCATACATATCTCACCTCGAGTGCTGCTCCCTTTTCCATACATATCTCACCCAATGCTGCCCCCTTCTCCATACAGATCCCACCCAATGCGACCCTCTTTCCATACAGATCTCATCCCATGTGGTCCCCATTTCAATACCGATCCCACCCCATGCTGCTCTCTTTGTGAATACACCAATGCCTTATTTTAGCTTTAGAGCATATGCGTCAGCCTCAAGACACTCAGTAGCCAGGCTGGCTGATTCTTTGGGAGGTCACGGTAGCTGTGGCCCAGCTCTGTGGCCCTGGCTACACAATGATGGGGGTTATATGCAGTGGATATTGCTAGTCTTTTCGTGATGCCACCTGTGGTATTCGGCCAGGGATGGCCGACGCTGATTATTTAGGCTTCTGGGGCGGATGGTGCTGCAGTCGAGATGGTGTCACTCCCCACAAGTGGAGTGGGGACCCAGGGTTGGTGTGCTAGTCTATGGGGATGATGATGTTTATAGTTGGGGTGCAGGACGGAGGGCGCAGGAAATAACAGGAAGAGACAAGGGTTGCAGTTTCTTTACCTTTTACTTGCTGTAACATGGTGCAGTCCAGGGCACTGGTTATCAGGTTTTGGAAGGGTCAGGTCAGCTTGAAAGCATTTGGAGATCCACCTTGCCAGATGGGATAGGAAGCCTTTCTGCAGCGCTCTCAGTTTGGGGTCATGGCAGCCTATGAGCTCTCCTGCAGCCCTCTTCCTACTTGCTTGCCTTTGCCCCATATGGCAGACAGCACGAGCCTATCACGGGGACTGCCAGGCTGGTGGCAGCTCCAGGCTTTTGATATGCAGTTGTGCTGCCGGGTCTTTGCTGCGGCCAGGAGACTTGCAGCCTCCTGCCTTCCAGATTTGGTTGCCGGGGACGAACAGTACCCGCACAACCCAGGACTTTGGCGTCATTTGTAGTGCCTCTCTGGAGTAAGCTCACTCGCAGCTCCACTCCCGAGAGCTCTTACCTACACGTCTGCTCCTTTCTCTCTCCTCAGATGTTCTCCTGACTAACTCCTCCTCCATGCTGAAAACAAGGCAGCACCTCTGAACCTGGGTTGTAGAGCTCCCCTTTTGGCCCGGAGTCAGGACTGGTGGTTACCTAGCGTGGTGACCTCCTCCTGCTTCCAAGCATGATATCACCCTCGGTGAAGGAGGCAACATCACTGTGGCAAACGGACCACTGGGGTGCCACACATATACCGGTGAGCTCCAAAAAAAAAAGATAGCGAGTGTTAAAAATCTATACACAATCTTTGCACTGGTGCTGGTACCAGTGAGCAACATATCCTCTCCAGGCAGTGAGAATTATCTCACAGGATTAGCAAGAAACTTCTATCATTAGTCCCACTTGCTTACATAGAGTCATGACCGAATGTGTTGGCACCATTGAAATTATCCAGAAAATGAAGTATTTCAACCAGAAAATTATTGCACATGTTTTGTTAAATACATTTGTTTCCTTTGTGTGTATTGGAACAACACAAAGAAAAACAGAGAAAAAAAGGCAAATTGGACATAATTTCACACAAAACAACAAAAATGGGCGAAAGAAAATTGTTGCCACTTTTCCAAAATTGTGGATAAACAACATTATTTCTAGCATGTGATGCTCGTTCATACTCACCTGTGTCAGGTACCAGGTGGGGGCAATATGAAAATCTCACCAAAAACAAGATAAAAAGTTGACTTAATCTTTGCATTATGTGTCTGTGTGGGACATACTAAGCATAGAGAATAAAGTTCATTTTTATCAATAGATCTTGGAATAATAATAATTTCCACATTTAGATGTGTTTAAAAAAATGTTCCTGTGCTGAGATAATCTTATACAGTGTTGGCCAAAAGTATTGACACCCCTGAGATTCTGTGGGACAATACTAATTTTTTTCCTGAAAATGATTGCAATCACAAATTCTTTGGTATTATTATCTTCATTTAATTTGTCTTCAATGAAAAAAACACAAAAAGAATTGTCCTAAAGCCAAATTGGATATAATTCCACACCAAACATAAAAAAGGGGGTGGACAAAAGTATTGGCACTGTTAGAAAAATCATGTGATGCTTCTCTAATTTGTGTAATTAACCACACCTGTAACTTACCTGTGGCACCTAACAGGTGTTGGCAATAACTAAATCACACTTGCAGCCAGTTGACATGGATTAAAGTTGACTCAACCTCTGTCCTGTGTCCTTGTGTGTACCACATTGAGCATAGAGAAGAGAAAGAAGACCAAAGAACTGTCTGAGGACTTGAGAAACCAAATTGTGAGGAAGCATGAGCAATCTCAAGGCTACAAGTCCATCTCCAAAGACCTGAATGTTCCTGTGTCTACCGTGCACAGTGCCATCAAGAAATTTAAAGCCCATGGCACTGTGGCTAACCTCCCTAGATGTGGACAGAAAAGAAAGATTGACAGGAGATTTCAAAGCAAGATTGTGCGGATGGTGGATAAAGAACCTTGATTAACATCCAAACAAGTTAAAGCTGCCCTGCAGTCTGAGGGTTCAACAGTGGCAAAGGCATCAACATAGAGTTTCCAGGAGAAAAAAAAGAGGCATTCAAAGAAAAGAACACAGTCCTTACAGTCTAACATGGCGGAGGTTCCCTGATGTTTTGGGGTTTCTTTGCTGCCTTTGGCACTGGACTGCTTGACCGTGTGCATGGCATTATGAAGTCTGAAGACTACCAACACATTTTGCAGCATAATGTAGGGCCCAGTGTGAGAAAGCTGGGTCTCCCTCAGAGGTCATGGGTCTTCCAGCAGGACAATGACCCAAAACACACTTCAAAAAGCACTAGAAAATGGTTTGAGAGAAAGCACTGGAGACTTCTAAGGTGGCCAGCAATGAGTCCAGACCTGAATCCCATAGAACACCTGTGGAGAGATCTAAAAATGACAGTTTGGAAAAGGCACCCTTCAAATATCAGGGACCTGGAGCAGTTTGCCAAAGAAGAATGGTCTAAAATTCCAGCAGATGTGAAAGACAAAAGAAATATAGGGGGCGCACTAGTGCATTACCATTATTACCAAGTGGGAAGATTCAATTAAGTAATCACTAACCTATTCCTGTTGTGCAATCCCCGCACAACAATGGTGTAGATTTAGAAAGTGGTCGGGGTCTCCTTTCTCCTGGTTCAAGTTCTAAGTCTGCAGGTCCTCAAGTCTATGCGAGCTGCTCCAGCCGTGCTCTTCAATAAGATAGGATATGTGAATTCAATTTGCACGGTCTCGTGCTGAGCGCTCCAAAACAAAGCTGAGGACTCTGCTGACTGGAAAGTCCTTTTATTGAAAATCCTCCATCCGCCACGACATGTTTCGACGGTGTAGTACCGTCTTTCTCAAGTGGAATGGAGGTACTAAGACAATTAAAACCATATATAGAGCAAAAAAGTGTTTCATTGGATAACAATTATCTCAGAAAACTCCCTCTTCTTTTAAATAAACATAGACAAAATATTAGATCTGGGTTTCAGCAACATAGTGTCTCCCGACATTACGATAAGTATCATCAAAGAGACCCCAGTAAACCTTACCATTATTGATCAAATACCGGAAGGGGGTCAGGGGAGATTAAGTAGACTTATTAAGAAGGAAAGTTATTGGATCTTTAGATTGGGGACTCTGTATCCAGAGGGCCTCAATCTAACAATAGAAAAAGTGTCCAGAAATTAAATAGCTTGTTGTTATGTATAATATCAGTGTATTGTATCTTATCTCTTTTTCAGGTCCTGTTATACATATACATTTTACATCTATTTTAGACTTAGTTTGGACGTCCTTACAGAGTTTTATTATTATTTTTATATTCATAAATATTTAATAACATTTTAATAATAGAAATTATTAACATTTTTATTTATAATATATAAATTTTAATTTTTTATTATTTTTTTTTTTCATTATTTATTTATTTTTTATTTATTTATTTTTTTTATATTTTTTATTATAAATTTTTTTTTTTTTTTTAATATTTTTTTTTTCTTCACATTTTCTGTTCAATATAATATTATTATTATTATTATATTTATAATATACTTCCCCTTGGAAGTACACTGAGCTGCAGGCTGATTTTCTGCTAAGGGGAAAAAAAAAAAAAAACCTCTTTATATCTGATTTTTCTAGCGAGTGTGACCGCGAGCTTAGTGTGACAGAGCGCAAGTGCGACAGAAGTAAGTGTGTGACTTGTGATTCAGTGACTTTGGATTCAGGGAGTTTGGAAGGGAGAAATTACTGAATTGTTGGTTGTATTTTATTAATACTTTGCATTTTTTTTACTTATCATTTCTGTCTAGTGCAATCCCCATTAGGAAATGAGCTCCATGATTGGCAATGTCATCCAGTGTACATCTTGCCACATGTATGCATTCCTTGACCAGCCGGTCGAGGGTGCATACTGCTGTGTGAGATGTGAGTACATTGTGCATTTGGAAGCCCAGATACTGGATCTAAATGAACAACTGACAACGCTGAGATCCATAGACAATATGGAAAGGAGTCTGCTGCTCACTGAACAGCTGCTCAATGGGATAGATGTGGGGGAGGATGGTAGTATGGAGCTGCAGGACCGTGAGGTAGCTAGCTGGGTGACAGTTAGAAGGCGGGGTAGAGGGAAGGGTGCCAGGGAGGCTAGCCCTGATCTGGCACACCCCAATAAATTTGCTATGTTGGCAGATGAGGGGTGTGTGAGTTCAGGTACAGCACTGCTGCAGCAGGGCATGACCTCTGAAAGCCAGAGGAGTGTCTGCTCCAGTAAGGGGGAAAACAGGAGAGTAGAGCAGGCCAGACAGGTGCTGGTAGTGGGGGACTCAATTATTAGGGGAATAGATAGGGCAATCTGTCACAAAGACAGGGATCGTCGAACAGTGTGCTGCCTACCGGGCGCTCGAGTCCGGCACATCGCTGATCGGGTTGACAGATTACTGGGAGGGGCTGGTGAGGACCAGCGGTCATGGTGCACATTGGCACAAATGACAAAGTTAGAGGTAGGTGGAAAGTCCTTAAAGATGATTTCAGGGAATTAGGCTGCAAGCTTAAGGCAAGGACCTCCAAGGTAGTATTCTCTGAAATACTGCCTGTACCACGTGCCACACCAGAGAGGCAAAGGGAGATTAGGGAGATAAATAAGTGGCTCAGGAATTGGTGTAGGAAGGAGGGGTTTGGGTTCCTGGAGAACTGGGCCGACTTCTCTGTTGGCTACAGGTTCTATGCTAGGGACGGGCTGCACCTCAATGGGGAGGGTGCAGCTGTGCTGGGGGAGAAAATGGCTAGAAGGTTGGAGGAGTGTTTAAACTAGGGATTGGGGGGGAGGGTATTCATTGTATAGGAGGGGAAGATAGTGTAAATAGTAACCTGGGCACAAGTAATAAAATTGGGGGTGGCATGGGGGGTGGGGTTAGAACAGTCAATCATGTAGGAAGGAATAGAGGTAAAGAGAGATGCATAAAGTGCATGTACACTAATGCCAGAAGCCTCACCAACAAAATGGAGGAATTAGAATTGATTTTGTTGGAAAATAATTATGACATGGTGGGGATTTCGGAGACTTGGCTGGACGAGAGCCATGACTGGGCTGTTAATTTACAGGGCTATTGTCTGTTCAGAAATGACCGTACAAATAGGCGAGGAGGAGGTGTATGTTTATACGTAAAATCATCCTTAAAACCCATCCTGCGTGATAATATAGGTGAATCTAATGGAAATGTAGAGTCCCTGTGGGTGGAGATAAGGGGAGGGGGAAAAAATAATAAATTACTCATAGGGGTTTGTTATAAGTCCCCAACAATAATGGAAGTGGAGGAGAATATCCTCATAAAGCAAATAGATGAAGCAGCGACTCAGGGAGAAGTCATTATTATGGGGGACTTCAACTACCCTGAAATACATTGGGGATCAGAAACCTGCAATTCCAGCAAAGGTAATAAGTTTTTGAAAACTATGAGAGACAATTACCTTTCGCAACTGGTTCAGGACCCAACAAGAAGGGGGGCACTGCTGGACCTAATATTAACCAACAGGCCGGACCGCATATCAAATATACGGTTGGGAGGTCACTTGGGTAATAGTGATCATAACTTAATAAGCTTTCAAGTATCCTTTACTAAGACGTGTAGTAGAGAGGCTACAAGGACACTAAACTTCAGGAAGGCAAATTTCCAACGGTTGAGAGATGATCTTAGTGCAATAAACTGGGACGATGTCCTGAGACATAAAAGTACACAACACAAATGGGAGATGTTTATTAGCATCCTGAATAGGACCTGTGCACAATATATACCCTATGGGAATAAGCATGCTAGAAATAGGAGGAAACCACTATGGCTAAATAAAGCGGTAAGAAGTGCAATATGTGACAAAAAGAAAGCATTTAGGGAATTAAAGCAAGTAGGTAGTGATGAAGCATTAAATAAATACAGAAAATTAAATAACATTTGTAGAAAGCAAATCAAGGCAGCAAAGATTGAGACAGAGAGACTCATTGCCAGAGAAAGTAAAAAGAATCCCAAAATATTTTTTAACTACATAAATAGTAAGAAACTAAAAAATGATGGTGTTGGCCCCTTTAAAAATAGTCTGGGTGAAATGGTGGATGAGGATGAGGAAAAAGTCAATATGCTAAATGACTTTTTTTCAACAGTATTTACACAAGAAAATCCCATGACAGACAATATGATCAGTGATAACAAAAAGTCTCAATTAAATGTCACCTGCTTAACCAAGAGGAAGTACGGCATCGTCTAAAAATCACTAAAATTGACAAATCCCGGGCCCGGATGGGATACACCCCAGAGTGCTGCAGGAATTAAGTACTGTCATAGATAGACCATTATTTTTAATATTTAAAGATTCCATAATAACAGGGTCTGTACCACAGGACTGGCGTATAGCAAATGTGGTGCCAATATTCAAAAAGGGGACAAAAACTGAACTTGGAAATTATAGGCCAGTAAGCTTAACCTCTACTGTGGGTAAAATCCTCGAGGGTTTTCTAAGAGATGCTATACTGGAGTATCTGAAGAAAAATAACCTCATGACCCATTATCAACATGGTTTTACGAGGGACCGTTCCTGTCAAACTAATCTGATAAGCTTCTATGAAGAAGTAAGTTCTGGACTGGACCAAGGAAATGCAGTGGATGTGGTGTATATGGACTTTTCAAAAGCTTTTGATACGGTGCCACACAAAAGGTTGATACATAAAATGAGGGCAATGGGGATAGGGGAAAATATGTGTAAGTGGGTTAAGAACTGGCTTAGTGATAGGAAACAAAGGGTGGTTATTAATGGAACACACTCAGAATGGGTCACAGTTAACAGTGGGGTACCACAGGGGTCAGTGTTGGGCCCGCTTCTATTTAATATATTTATTAATGACCTTGTAGGGGGCATGCAGAGTAGAATCTCAATATTTGCAGATGACACTAAACTCTGCAGGGTAATCAATACAGAGGAGGACACTTTTATATTACGGGAGGATTTATGTAAATTAGAAGCTTGGGCTGCTAAATGGCAAATGCGCTTTAATGGGGATAAATGTAAAGTTATGCACTTGGGCAGAGGAAACAAAAGGTATAATTATGTGTTTAATTGTAAAACACTGGGCAAAACTGTCACTGAAAAAGACCTGGGTGTATGGGTAGATGACAAACTCACATTTAGTGGCCAGTATCAGGCAGCTGCTGCAAAGGCAAATAAAATAATGGGATGCATTAAAAGAGGCATAGATGCTCATGAGGAGAACATCATTTTACCTCTATACAAGTCACTAGTGCGACCACACTTAGAATACTGTGTACAATTCTGGTCTCCGGTGTATAAGAAAGACATAGCTGAACTAGAGCGGGTCCAGAGAAGAGCGACAAAAGTCATTAGAGGACTAAGGGGTCTGCAATACCAAGACAGGTTATTAAACTTGGGGTTATTTAGCTTGGAAAAACGAAGGCTTAGGGGGGATCTTATAATAATGTATAAATATATGAGGGGACAGTACAGAGAACTTTCTAATGATCTCTTTACTCTTAGGCCTGAGACTGGGACAAGGGGGCATCCTCTACGTCTGGAGGAAAGAAGGTTTAATCATAATCACAGACGTGGATTCTTTACTGTAAGAGCAGTGAGACTATGGAACTCTCTGCCACATGATGTTGTAATGAGTGAGTCACTACTAACATTTAAGAAGGGCCTGGATGC
>JARQOC010000002.1:362735959-362882904 GCA_033576535.1 Allobates femoralis
GCGTTTTTTTAACATGGGCTCCCTTGGAAAAAAGCATGCGTTTTTGAATGGCACTAAATGGTATTATTGTATATGCGTTTTTGCATGCGTTTTCCATAATGCCCCTTATTAAAAAACGCATGCGTTTTTTGGATATGCTCCAAACTACGCATGGGACTTGGTTGGACCCTACACATTCTGCATTGGGAGTTGGGCAGACTGCAGTGGTTATGCAGGACAGTGCCGATGTCGAACAACAGAGTGTTGCTTTTGGTGTGGTAATGGGAAAAAAAGCCCTGGTGAAAAGGAAAAATAGGATGAGGTTGTGTATTTGGATGATAGAATATGGCTGTGGTCACAGTTGCCATGCGTTTTTTTAAGTGATTTAACAAAACTCATGCATTTTTTCATGTCAGCATGAGTTTTGTAAGGTGTGTGATGGCTCCCTGCGTTTTTGGCTGCGTTTTTGAATCTGCACCTAAAAATAGTGCTTGTAGTATTTTTTTGAGCGTTTTGAAAAACGCATGCGTTTTTATAACATGGGTTCCTATGGGAAACGCATGCAAAAACGCATGTACAATTAGTACCTTTTAGTGCCATTCAAAAACGCATGCGTTTCCCATAGGAGCCCATGTTAAAAAAACGCATGCGTTTTTGGAAACGCATGCGTTTTTTTAACATGGGCTCCTATGGAAAACGCATGCGTTTTTGAATGGCACTAATTGTACATGCGTTTTTGCATGCGTTTTCCATAATGCCCCTTATTAAAAAACGCATGCGTTTTTGGATATGCTCCAAAAACGCATGGGACAGTCACACATGCTTTTTGGCTATTAGGGCATGCGTTTTTTAACATGGGGGCCTATGGGTGTGTTTTTTACATGCGTTTTTGAAAACGCAGGTCTCCAAAAACGCATGTGAAAAATGCTACTGTGACCCCAGCCTATGTCTGTTTTGAGGGCCTGCTGGGGGGCACATATAAAAAAGGAAGTTTGGGATAAGATGTGGAAAGAAGAATATGTAGAGATGTTTTCTTTACTTCCGTTAGAAAGTTAAATTTGGATCATCTTAAGCCCAGTTATTTTAAAAGAGAGAAGATAAGGAGGAAAAGGACGTTTTCTAACTGGCTACAGGCATTCATGATTTTGGCGAGTGTGACTGACAAAAAAGAACTTGATCATTGCTCTGCCCTTTTTGGCTCCATGGATGCAAAGGAGAAGAGTACAGTGTTTACAATGGCTTTGTGTGGCTTCCATATGAAGAGTAATTTAAGTAGAGAAAGACCATCAGGCCAGATATGCATTGGAACTATGATAATATATTCTTGTGGACTACCCTGATGATAGCTCTTGCTTCTCAACTGTTTCGGGGTAGTGCTTGGGGTTCCAGCTCAGTAAGTGGGTCCTTTGCGTTTCAAAGGTGGTTTTCTGGCAATACAAAGCATGACAGTGTAAATTCAGCACCTCATGCAAATTCAAGCATGAGTGTTCCGGTTGTGGTGGCAGTCATAGCCTGGCCAAGAGCTTTAAGCGGTCAAACGGTAAGGCTGGGGTCACAGTTGCCATGCGTTTTTTTTAGTGATTTAACAAAACTCATGCTTTTTTTCATGTCAGCATGAGTTTTGTAAGGTGTGTGATGGCTCCCTGCGTTTTTGGGTGCGTTTTTGAATCTGCACCTAAAAATAGTGCTTGTAGTATTTTTTTGAGCGTTTTGAAAAACGCATGCGTTTTTTAAACATGGGCTCCTATGGGAAACGCATGCGTTTTTGAATGGCACTAAAAGGTACTAACTGTACATGCGTTTTTGCATGCGTTTTCCATAGGAACCCATGTTATGAAAACGCATGCGTTTTCTACAAAAACGCATGCGTTTTTGGATATGCTCCAAAAACGCATGGGACAGTCACACATGCTTTTTGGCTATTAGGGCATGCGTTTTTTAACATGGGGGGCCTATGGGTGCGTTTTTTACATGCGTTTTTGAAAACGCAGGTCTCCAAAAATGCATGTGAAAAATGGTACTGTGACCCCAGCCTAACTGAAAGATCCATCTCCGGCGTAACTTCAACTTTGACACTGATTCTTGAACATTATTCTCACGAATCTGCTGATACTGAGTGGAATCCATGAGACCCTCAACTTTAACAAGATTCCCAGTGCCGTCATTGGCCACCCAGCCCCAAAGCATGATGGACCCTCCCCCAAATTTGACACTGGGAAGCAAGTGTTTTTCGTGCAATGCTGTGTTTTTGTGGCGCCATGCATAACTCCTTGTTGTATGACCAAACAACTCAATCTTTGTTTCACCAGTCCACAAGGCCTTCTTCCAAAATGAAACTGGATTGTCCAAACGTGCTTTTGCATACCTCAGGTGACTCTGTTTGTGGCGTGCATGCAGAAATGGCTTCTTTCGCATCACTCTCCCATACAGCTTCACTTTGTGCAGTGTGCGCTGTATTGTTGACCGATGTACAGTGACACCATCTGCAGCAAGATGATGCTGCAGGTCTTTGGAGGTGGTCTGTGGATTGTTCTTGACTGTTCTCACCATTCTTCTTCTCTGCCTTTCTGATATTTTGGTTGGCCTGCCACTTCTGGCCTTTACAAGAACTGTCCCTGTGGTCTTCCATTTCCTTACTATGTTCCTCACAGTGGAAAACTGACAGGTTAAATCTCTGAGACAACTTTTTGTATCCTTCCCATGAACTACTATGTTGAACAATCTTTTTTTTCAGATCATTTGAGAGCTGTTTTGAGGAGCCCATGATGCCACTTGTCAGAGAAGTTGCAACTAGGAGAACAACTTGCAAGTGGACACCTGAAATAGCTTTTCTCATGATTGGATACACCGGGCTATGAAGTACAAAGCTCAGTGAGGTTACCAAACCAATTTAGTGCTTCAGTAAGTCAGTAAAAAGTAGTTAGGAGTATTCAAATCATGAAAATCAGAAGGGTGCCCATACTTTGGCACCTGTCAAATTTTGAAATAATGCATATTTCACATTTTTGGTTAGTACAATAAACCTCATTTCAAACCTGAAATATTACTGTGTCCATCAGTTATTACATATATCACACTGAAATAGCTGTTGCAAAAAAACAATTTTAAACAAAAAAAAAAAGAGTAAGATTAAGAGGGGTGCCCAAACTTTTTCATATGACTATATTCAACACAGTTATATGGCTATACCGAAGATCACACAAGAGTTTTTTTAGGTTAAAAAAATATATTACAGATGTTTATTTACACATGTAAATATACACCAAGAACACTCATAAAAACTTTTAAAAACATACAAAGTTAAACCTCCACATGAGGTGTGTGGGTCTACAACCCTTGTGCCAAGGTTTTCATGAATCACCAAAAATATATATATACATGTATAATAGGCAAATATGTCTATACAAAGTATTTCTGTTGTTATGGTCACACAAATACCGTATATACTCTACTCGTGTATAAGCCGACCCGTGTATAAGCCGACCCCCCTACTTTTGCCCCCAAAACCTGGGAAAATCTATTGACTCGCGTATAAGCCGAGGGTGGACCCCAGCACAGGTATACAGCCCCCAGCAGTGGTATACAGGCCCCAGCAGTATGATATACAGCAGGCCCCAGTGGTATATACAGCAGCCCCAGTGGTATTGCAGCCCCTATATACAGCAGCCCCAGTGGTATTGCAGCCCCAGTGGTATTGCAGCCCCTATATACAGCAGCCCCAGTGGTATAGCAGCCCCTATATACAGCAGCCCCAGTGGTATTGCAGCCCCAGTGGTGTATAAAGCAGCCCCTATATACAGCAGCCCCAGTGGTATTGCAGCCCCAGTGGTATTGCAGCCCCTATATACAGCAGCCCCAGTGGTATTGCAGCCCCAGTGGTATTGCAGCCCCTATATACAGCAGCCCCAGTGGTATTGCAGCCCCAGTGGTGTATACAGCAGCCCCTATATACAGCAGCCCCAGTGGTAGTATACAGGCAGCCCCAGTAATGCAGGGCCCCCCCCCTCATGCTCCGGTCACCTGTAAAGCAAATTATACTTATCATTGTCCCGCTGCCGTCCGCGCCCGCATCTGCCGACATCCCGATCCTCCATCTTCATGCGTCTTCTTCTTCCTGTTTCCTGTGCGCGTCGCCGGTAATGACGTCTTTGCCTGCGACGCGCACAGAAACAGGAAGAAGACGCATGAAGATGGAGGATCGCGGGACAATGATAAGTATAATTTGCTTTACAGGTGACCGGAGCATGAGGGGGGGGCCCTGCATTACTGGGGATGCGGGGGCTGCTTTATACCGCTGTATACAGCAGCCCCCGCACTGACTCGTGTATAAGCCGAGGGGGGTACTTTTCAGCCCAATTTTTGGGCTGAAAAACTCGGCTTATACGCGAGTATATATGGTATTTTAAATTACAAACAATGCAACCTATAACCCATTATGTAGATGCCATAAATAAAGCTAGTACATATATGTGGTGACACATAAACCTTTTCAGGTACACAGACAAAATAGCCAAGGTAAACTTACAATGATATAATAGTCATGCTCCAAGTATCCAGAGCTTTATACATACTTCTATATGAAGATAGTGAACATGAACTCGGCAGCGGGGAGAAAGAGAGAGTGGAACAGGCCCCACGCGTTACGCCAAGGATGGCTTCCTCAGGGGTACTAAACCCATTCACAAAAAGTGCATATATACAAGCATGTAAATTGATTATGCTTATTAAATCCCTTATTTAATGAAATACACCAGTTACCGATCACTTTGTATGCTTAGTAAAACCACCATCCTACTTACATTTCCTGAAAGGCCCCAAGTGGCATAAATTTCATCGCCATCAAAATTAAATCAAGTGTAAATAGCTTCTATGCACCGCCACAACACCCCATTGTCAGCGCGTATCACAGCTCAAAGTCTCCACCTTCAGCCTCGCATTGCCGAGAAACTGGCGCATGCGCGGCATGATGCGGTCCACGGCTGGAGCACAAGCCGGAGGTGGGCGTGTCTCTGCGACAAAGACCATAAGTAACGTGCGTAAGGGCACTCGTCACTATGGAAACGTCTGCAATCAAAATACTTTGTCCGCAAATGCCAGGCCAAAGACAGTGATGCAGCACACGCTATTATATTGGCGTGTATGATTTATTCAAACCGAATATGACAAATATAAAGGGTGTTCAACCTGGGTATATATACCAAGGGCTACAGCGGAATGGTGCAGATTTTACCTTACATGTTGCATACAGTAAAACATGACAGTCAGAATTATACTTCATTATAACAGGAAACTCTTGTGGACTATGTATTGTAGCTATAGATTGAACCAACTCTATAAACGAGAGTATATATTTAGACACATATATAGGATATATGATTGTGGCAAATCGTGGCAAATCGTGCCAAGCCAGACAAAGCAGAGCGCAAGGAGAGACAGGTGTATATAAGCATAGAACATAGGTTCATAAGTACACCTGGAAGAAAATCATGTTATGGCCATAACATTGGTAAGGATGTATTAAAGTAGTACATCTTAAAGAGGTAAAGTCAAAAAGGAGGGAACTCAGCGATCAAAGAGCATAAAAGACCATAAACCATATGGTGC
This sequence comes from Allobates femoralis, assembly GCA_033576535.1. Lineage (NCBI taxonomy): Eukaryota > Metazoa > Chordata > Amphibia > Anura > Aromobatidae > Allobates > Allobates femoralis. Next base: position 362,741,543 of record JARQOC010000002.1, read on the forward strand.
ACCCTAGTATAATCTATTGTTTATAAAAACCAGTGAACAAAAGGTTTTTATTAATCCCCAAAGGGGAAACACAATTGACTTTATAAATCCATCTTGATTCGGCACGTAAAAGGGGAAGTGTGGCATTTCCACCACGGATGTTACACCTAATATGTTGTAAAAATGGTGTAAACCAACCACCTGAGTACCATAAATTCTGCTATTGTGTTTTCCCATATAATGTGATGCTACGGTGGAAATAGTTTTGCCTTTCTCCAGATGATCCGCTGCAAGTGCAATGTTCAAAAAATGTTGTTGGATCCTTTTTCTTAATTCCTGTGTTGTTTGTCCCACATAGTGGAGATTGCACGGACAGGTAAGGGCATATACAACATTCTGTGTACGGCAGTTTATGTACTGATGTAAATCATATCTTTTTCCATTTGCCTGGTTGACCAATACCATGGAGGCTTGCATGAATTGGCAGATTGTACAGTTTCCACAGGTATATGATCCCTTTAGGGTAATGCCCATCCCTAGTTTCACAGATGAACGGGTAAAGTGGCTTCTTGTTAGGGTGTCATGCAGGTTTCTTGCTCTCCTCAATGTTAGAAGAGGTCTGTCAGAAACAAGATGTTGTAATTTAGTATCAGATGTTAGAATGCTCCAGTTTTTCTTAAGTAAACGCCAGACATCCCTCCATTGGTTGTTGTCTATAGTTATTAAGCGTGAATCAGATCTTTCGTTTCCAATCCTTAGTTTAGGTTTAAAGCGAACCTGTCACCCCCTCCAGGCATCTAAAAATACCATAGCCACTTCTGCAGCACTAAGGCTGCATTCTGACAAGGTGTCTATAGCATTTATGCTCCCTTGATTCACTGAAATAAAGACTTTTGTAAGATCTGTTTCAAACCTGATCCAAGACCGGGAGGCGGGTTTTCAAGTGCCTGTCTCCCTCCTCTGTGGTGTCAGTCATCCTTCTCTGCTCTCTGTGCACCGCCTCCAGGGCCATCTCCCTGCATTACAGAGCTTTGTCAGCTCTGCTACAACATAGAGCTGCTGTTATAGGAGACCTCACAGTAGTAAATCTAGCAGGAGGACCCTGAGCAGACAAAGCACTGCCTGCTACATAGCCCTTGAGCTGAGCAGTTTTCACTTTCAGTTTCTTGTAAACAGCAGCATTGCTCCTCAGCCCCTGATCTAAAGCACAAACTCAACTCTGCTGCACTGCTGACAGCTCAAGGGCTGCTATGTAGCAGGCAAGGCTTTCTCTGCCCAGGATCCTCCTGCTAGATTTACTACTGTGGGGTCTCCTATAACAGCAGCTCTATGTTGTAGCAGAGCTGACAAAGCTCTGTAATGCAGGGAGATGGCCCTGGAGGTGGTGCACAGAGAGCAGAGAGAGATGACTGACACCACAGAGGAGGGAGACAGACACTTGTAAACCCGCCTCCCGGTCTTGGATCTGGTTTGAAACAGATTTTATATAAGTCTTTATTTCAGTGAATCAAGGGAGCATAAATGCTATAGACACCTTGTCAGAATGCAGCCTTAGTGCTGCAGAAGGTGGCTATGTTATCTTTAGATGCCTGGAGGGGGTGACAGGTTCGCTTTAAGGAGATCTTGTCTCCGCTGGCTAAACATCACCACATATATGTACGAGCTTTCTTTATGGCATCTAGATATGGGGTTATAGGTTCCATTGTTTGTAATTTAAAATATTTGTGTGACCATAACAACAGAAATACTTTGTATAGACAATTTTGCCTGTTACACATGTATATATATATTTTTTGGTGATTCATGAAAACCATGGCACAAGGGTTGTAGACCCACACACCTCATGTGGAGGTTTAACTTTGTATGTTTTTATGAGTGTTCTTGGTGTATATTTGCATGTATAAATAAACTTCTGTAATATATTTTTTTCACCGAAAAAAACTCTTGTGTGCATCTTTGGTATAGCCATATAACTGTGTTGAATATATTTCCCTGGTTTTGGAAAGAGGGTCACAGCGAATTGATTCTCGGATTTGGAAGTGCCAATTTTAATTCATCTGGGTTTTTTAGAAGGTGTCTGGATCCATTTGATATTGGGGCTTCTATTTTTCAGCCAGGTAATTTAAGTCAGCAAAGGAGCATCCCAAGGTAGTAAAAGAAAAGCTAAGTAAGGCTGGGGTTACACATAGAAATCTGTTTTTGGAAGTGATTTCCATGACCAATCCGGTTTTTTTTGGGTGCTTTTGTGCCTCCTACACCCCTGAACGTTTTTAGACTTAGGCTGCGTTCACACGCTGCGTATTTTATCGCGCTTTTTTGCGCGCGTCTTTTCAAGGGAAAAAACACGCGTAATAAAAACAACTCAATTCTACTTCAATTGCGCTTTTTTACGCGCGTTTTTTCCAGTGCTTATAATGGGTCCTATGGAAAAAACGCGCGTAAAAAACTGGAAAGAATTGACATGTTCATTCTTTTTACGCGCGCGTTTTTTGCTCCAAAAACGCTGCGTAAAATTACGCGATGTCTGAAAGGCACAAAGTGAATGTCCATTCACTGTGCTGGGAAACACAGACGCACATGCGTTTTTGGGGCAAATACGCACGTACAAAAACGCGCAAAATACGCAGCGTGTGAACGCAGCCTTAGTCATTTTTTGACCAAAATTCTCGAAAAAACGGATCCGTTTTTTAAAGGCACCTCAAAAAAACGGATCCGTTTTTCCATAGGGCCCATGTTAAAAAAAAAAAAATTTTTTTTTTTTTTTTTTGAAAAACGGACCCCTGGCTCAAAAACGGACATAGCAATGTTTTTAAGTGCAGAAAAAAACGGACAGGGTGTTTATTACATCCAATCCGTTTTTCTATCAGTTTTTGGACTTAGAAAAAAAAAATGACAAAAATGAAGCCAAAAACGGACCAAGGGCTTCCGTGTGACCCTAGCCTTAGAAGGTGGAATTTTGTTACATGTCAGGCCCATTTAAGGATTCCTTGTAGCCTAAGCTTGGTTTTTCCCCTTTGGGGGTGGTTCCTAAGCAGGAACCTAATAAATGCATCATTGCATCATTTAATAAGTGCATCATTTATCGCACCAGGATTAGTGAATCAGTTAATGATGGCATTTCCTCAGAGTTATCATCTGTCATTTGATTTGAAAGCAGAGTTGGGGTCCTTATGGCAAAATCCAATATTGAGATGGCTTTCCGTTTGTTTCCAGTGCACCCCAACAGCCTTCATTTGTTGAGGTCTATGTTCTATACTTATGAGTTGGTCCATCTTGTGTCCCTAGTTTGAGGCTTTTACTTAATTTAATAAATGGGTAGTATGGGGGGCGATAATTCAGTACTTGGATGATTTCTTTTGTGTGGGTCATTGGGGTTTGGTGATTTGCTCAGTTTTACTGTTCATGTTAAAAAAGGTAGCATTTGAGTTGGCGTTTGGTAACTCATTGGCTCAAGAGACGTCACAGGGTCCGGCTATGGTTATGCATTTCCTTTGCATAGAGATTGATGCTATAGAATGAACAGTACGCATCTCAAAAAATAAACTGGTAGATTTATGGTTGTCAGTAGCTGCTTTGAATTGGGCCAAAAAAGTCTGTGTGAGGGTAGTGCAGTCTTTGATCGGTATGCCTAATTTGCCTGTTATATTATGCCAATGAGCCATGTGTGCAGGGCCGGCCCCAGGCAAAAAAGTCTCAGTGGGCCCCATTTAGTACATATTGCTGCATGTAGGTGTGTGTGTATATATATATATATATATATATATATATACATATATACAAACATACATGCATATAGGTTGCAAACTGTAATATATATCTAATATATAAAGCTGAATGTGTGTATGTATGTATGTGTGTATATATGTATATCCGGGATTGGCATCTACACCGTCGCAACTACAGCCACAAAAAATTTTGCACAGTCACACGTCTGGACCCCGGGAGCGTCATAGGCTATGTTGTGAGGTGAAATTTTAACCCTGCGCGTTCCAGTTCACCAAACAATTTTGGCCCTATCTACATGATGGGGAAAAAGTGACAGTTACCAGTAGACAGTTGTGCATGAGAGGGGCTTAATGACATCACCAAAGGCTAACAGCATATACCAGAGTATAGTCACTAAGGTGGAGCCCTGATGTGGAATATTTACCACGCACAGGGACATGTATACACACCACACGCACACAAAGACAGCAAGTGTATAGTTGCTAAGATGCAGCCCCAACATTGGATACTCACCACGCACCCGAACACACACACCACAAAGAGACACACACACACCCCACGGGGACACACACACACCCTATAGCGACACATGCACTCACCTCACAGGGACACACACACACACACCACAAAGAGACACACACAACACGGAAACACACACACCACACAGACACCCCCCACAGGGACACACACACCCTTTAGGGACACATGCACTCACCCCACAGGGACACACACACATCACAAAGACACACAACACAGAGACACACACACCACACAGACACCCCTCCACAGGGACACACACACATACACACCCTATAGGGGCACCCGAACACACACCACAAAGAGACACACACAACACAGAGACACACAGGGACACACACACCCCACGGGGACACACACACACCCTATAGCAACACATGCACTCACTCCACAGGGACACACACACACACATCACAAAGAGACACACACACCACAAAGAAACACACACAACACAGAGACACACACACACACCACACAGACACCCCCCCACAGGGAAACACACACACCCTATAGGGACACATGCACTCACCCCACAGGGACACACACACCACAAAGACACACAACACAGAGACACACATACACCACACAGACACCCCTCCACAGGGACACACACACATACACCACAAAGAGACACACACAACACAGAGACACACCACACAGACTTTCCCCCCCACAGGGACACACACACATACACACCCTATAGGGACACATGCACTCACCCCATAGGGACACACACACCCCAGGGACACACACAACACAGAGACACACACATACACACCCTGAAGGGGACACATGTACTCACCCCACAGGGACAGACACACACACCCCAGGGACACACACACTACACAGACAGACACAGATGTGCACAATTCGCGTCACACAACTTGCCTCATACGTTTGCTATCTTTAATTTCCAAAAATAAACATCTGATTAAAAGCATCCAATGTGCAACACATGTGCCATATAGGGAATTAAGGCAGATGTCAGTCACATGAGCTGTCTATTATGTGTATGTGTGAGGTAATATATACTGCCCAGCCGGGGGAAGGGTTTACTGTTGGCTGGAGATTTATCAGGCTGCCTATAGCAACCAATCACAGCTCAGCTTCTATTTTCCTACAGGTCATTAATATGACATATTCAAATTCTATTTTGTCATAGCTAACATCAGTCATTTATTAACCCGGGCGTAGCCGGGTAGTACAGCTAGTCTAATATATAAAGGTGAATGTGTGTATGTGTGTGTGTATGTCCGGAATTGGCATCCACACCGTCGCAACTACAGCCACAAAATTTTGCACAGTCACACGTCTGGAACCCGAGAGCGTCATAGGCTATGTTGTGAGGCGAAATTTTAACCCCGCGCGTTCCAGCTCACTAAACAATTTTGGCCCTATCTACATAATGGCGAAAAAGTGACAGTTACTAGTTGACAGTTGTGAATGAGAGGGGCTTAATGACAGCACCAAAGGCTAACAGCATATACCAGCATATAGTCACTAAGGTGGGGTCCTGACATGGAATATTCACCATGCACGGGGACATGTATACATACCATATGCACACAAAGAGTAACAGCTAAGGTGGAGCCCCAACATTGGATACTCACCACGCACCTGAACACAAACACACACACAACACTGACACACACCACACAGACACCCCTCCCACAGGGACACACACACATACACACCCTACAGGGACACATGCACTCACCCCCCAGGGCCACACATACACACCCCACAGGGACACAGAGACACACACACACCCCACAGGAACACACAGACCCCATAGGGATGGACACACACCACAGAGACACCCCTCCCCCCACAAGGACACACACCACAGGGACACCCCTACCCCCCAAAATGACACACACCATAGGGCCCCCGCCACAGACACACACGCACACCACTGGAACACACACACACCCCAGGGACACACACACTACACAGACAGACACAGATGTGCACAAATCACCTCACACAACTCACCTCATACGTCTGGTATCTTTAATTTCCAAAAATAACATGATTAAAAACAGTCAATGTTCAACACATGTGCCATATAGGGAATTAAGGCAGATGTCAGTCACATGAGCTGTCTTTTATGTATATGTGTGAGATAATATATACTGCCCGGCCGGGGGGAGGGTTTACTGTTGGCTGGAGATTTATTAGGCTGCCTATAGCAACCAATCACAGCTCAGCTTCTATTTTCCTACAGGTCATTAATATGACATATTCAAATTTTATTTTGTTACAACTAACAGCAGTTATTTATTAACCCGGGCGTAGCCGAGTAGTATAGCCAATATATATATACCGTATATACTCGCGTATAAGCCGAGTTTTTCAGCCCAAAAATTGGGCTGAAAAGTCCCCCCTCAGCTTATACGCGAGTATAACAACCAACATGGGGCCGCCCGCAGGGCCCCCCCCCCTTGCTCCGCAAACCTGTAAAGTAAAATCATTATACTTATCACTGTCCTGTCGCCGCCGTCCCCGCCGCTGCCAACATCGCGCTCCTCCGGCTTCATCCGTCTTCTTCTGGCTTCCTGTCGGCGCAGGCAATGACGTTATTGCCTGCGCCGACCAGAGGAAGCCGGAAGACGCTGGATGAAGACGGAGGAGCGCGATGTCGGCAGCGGCGGGGATGGAGGCGACAGGACAGTGATAAGTATAATGATTTTACTTTACAGGTTTGCAGAGCAAGGGGGGGGGCCCTGGATACTGATGAGGGGGGCTGTATACCTCTGGGGCTGCGTGTATACTACCACTGGGGCTGCTGTATATACCTCTGGGGTTGTATGTATACTGCCACTGGGGCTGCTGTATATACCTCTGGGGCTTCTGTATACTACCACTGGGGCTGCTGCTGTATATACCACTGGGGCTGCTGTATATACCTCTGGGGCTTCTGTATACTACCACTGGGGCTGCTGTATATACCTCTGGGGCTGCTGTATACTACCACTGGGGCTGATGCTCTATATACCACTGGGAAGGCTGCTGTATACCACACTGCTGGGGCCTGTATATACCACTGGGGAGGCTGCTGTATACCACACTGCTGGGTCCTGTATACTACCACTGGGGAAGCCTGTATACCACTGGGGGGGCCTGTATACCACACTGCTGGGGCTGTATACCTGTGCTGGGGTCCACCCTCGGCTTATACACGAGTCAATAGGTTTTCCCAGATTTTGGGGGCAAAAGTAGGGGGTCGGCTTATACACGGGTCGGCTTATACACGAGTATATACGATATATATATATCCCTCACATATTTAATCCCTACCATGCTGTCTCTACCCCCCAAATGCTGTCTTTACCATCCTGTGCACTGTCTCTCCCCTCTCTGTGCATATCTCTCCCCTTGTGCAGTCTCTACTCTCTCTGTGCAGTCTCTCTCCCCTGTGCACTGTCTCTGTCTTTCCCATGAGCCTGTCTCTTACCTGTGCTTGTTCCCCTCATTGTGCGCTGTGTCTCTTCCCTACACCTGTCTCCAACTGTGCCTGTCCCCTTCCTGTGCGCTGTGTCCCCCCTGCGCACCTATCTCCCTTGTGCGCACTGTGTCTCTCCACTGCACCTGTCTCCACCTGCACGCTATCTTCCCCCTGCGCCTGTCTGCTCCCCTGCATGCTGTCTCCCCCCTGGTGTAATTTGACCCTGACAAGGCTCCCTGAGTGCTTCCCCCACACCCCACCCTCGGGGGCCCTGCGCTGCCCCCACACCTCATCCTCTGGGGCCCCTGAGCACTGCCCCCACACCAAGGGGCCCCTAAGCACTGCCCTCAACACCACGGGGCCCCTGAGCACTGCTCCCACACCGGCCGCTGATCTCTCAGACTCTCAGCCTGTAATGTAGCGTGAGCTGCAGCTGCTGCTGCTCTATTACCTGTGTGTGCGGAGATACAGGAAATAGAGCAGCTGCAGAACTCACTACATGACAGGCTGTCCGGGCAAGAGTTCAGTTTGGCGCCCCCCCCGCGGTCTGAGTAGACGTCATGTGACCAAGTGACCAATCATCCATATGTGATTTTTACACTTAGGGCCTTTTCAGCATAGCAGGGAACGATGTTGTCATCACTGTGCTGATATGTGCAGACTGATATGTGCAGAGCTGCAGAGCAAATGTTGAGGAGACTGGAGCAGCGAGAAGAGAGGTGAGGAGAAAGAGAGATCCGGATGGCCAGACACTCCGCTTGGCTGTGGTGCCACCCATATGGCAGTGCGGCTCCATTGAGCTGCTTGCATTATTTGTGCGCTTCAGGATGCTTGCGTATATACCAAGCATCCTCATACGCACAAAAATGCAACATGTTGCGTTTGAAGGGTACTTTTAAAAAGTGCAAGGGAACGCAAACGCATTTTAGCCCGCTCCTAACAACGTGTAATATACTCACTGTCTGAAAAAGCTCTTTCTGGTTTCAGCAGTCACTGTTCCTGTAAGGCTGCCTTCACATAGGCGTTTTTTGAAAAATGTGGCAGTTGCGGTAAAAAAACCTGCATCTGCCGCATTTTCCGCCTAGCAGCCGCACTTGCTTCACATTTGCAGCGAGCCCCATGCATTGTCTATGGGGCTTGCGGTAAGTGTTCAGCAAGTGCGGTTCCGGCCGCACATTTGCTCTGCAGCTCTGCACATATCAGTCTGCACATATCAGCACAGTGATGACAACATCGTTCCCCGCTATGCTGAGCTGCAAAATGCAGACAGCGGCAGAGGAAACTCTGGAGAAGAATGCTGCTGGCAAAGGCGACTGGGACTATAGGAGCGGGAGCGAAATTCACAGGGGGCTACCACTGGTACACATACCTCATATGCACGCGGCTCCGCTCCATTCACCTCGTACGCATGCGGCTCCGCTCCGTACACCTCATACAGAAACAGCTCCGCTCCGTACACCTCGTACACATCCAGTTCCACTCCGGACACCTTGTAAGCACTCGGTTCCACTCCGTACACCTCGTACACACACGGCTCTGCTCCGTACACCTCGTACAGATACAGCTCCACTCCATACACCTTGTACACACGCGGCTCTACTCTGTACACCTCGTACACACGGCTCCACTCCGTACACCTTATACACACTGAGCTTCACTCCGTTATCCTTGTATACTCTCAGCTCCGCTCTGTACGCTTCGTACACACGGCTTCGCTCAGTACACCTTGTACACTCTGAGCTCCGCTCCGTTCACCTTGTACACTCTCAGATCCACTCTGTACGCCTCGTACACTCTCAGCTCCACTCCATAAACCTCGTTCACACTCGACTCTGCTTCGTACACCTCGTACACACTCAGCTCTACTCTGTACACCTCGTACACACGGCTCCACTCCGTACACCTTGTACACACTTGGCTCTGCTCTGTACACCTTGTACACACACACTCTGCTCCATACACCTTGTACACACACGGCTCCGCTCCGTACACCTCGTACACACACAACTCCGCTCCATACACCTATTACCCACTCAGCTCCGTTCCAAACACCTAGTACACACTCGCCTCTGCTACATTCACTCTGTAAATCCCTCCTGACCCCACACATAAACTTCACCTAATCCAGCATCATGATGGCCAGCACAGCAGAGTCCTGCATACCTCGAGGAGCTGATCATGTGACCCCTGACTCATCCCCTCCATTGACATCATCACAGGTCCTGTCAGCACAGTGTGCGGCTCTGTCGGCTCCCACGGAGGGAGGTGGGGGGTGGAGGGAGACCTCCAGCGCTGCAGGAGGCTGCAAATGACCTCCCTGCAAATGAACCCCCAGCTGCCCCCTGGATAAAACTCTGGCTGTGGGGGCAGTGCTCAGGGGCTCCTGAGGCTAGGGTCACACTTGCGTGGTGACCCTAGCCTGACGTAATTATTTTCGGCTAGTTGGCACTGTAAACAGCGGGTTTCTATGGGCTCCGTTGCTGGCAGCGAATAACATTAAACGCTCTGCGCTGCAGCAGACAATGCTTGCATCAGGGTAGGGTCACCACGCAAGTGTGACCCTAGGCTCAGGGGCTCGGTGGGCCCCCTCCAAGCAGTCGGGCCCCGGCACTTGTCCGGGTGTGCCGGGTGCTGATGCCAGGCCTGCTTGTGTGTTTCAGGTGTTTGATAACTGCCATTGCAGGAAAGACTTCCCTGACGTTTTTTGTTTGCATTAATCAGGAAATCACAACTGATCTAGAAGTTTGATTAGTTTTTGGAAAAATACAATAATTGTACAAAGGTTGTATGGGCATTGTGGATGGAGCAGCTGGTGTCTAAAAGTTGTATGAGCTTGCAAGAAAATGATTTAGCGGTCTTATAGAAGCGATACTAAAGCTCAGGCACCAGGATGATGAAGTTTATAAACCGCAATCTTTATTTTCCCCTCACAGCTCCACAACATGTTTCAACTGCTCAAGGCAGTCTTCCTCGGGTAGTGGTAGTAGGTAAAAGTTGTATGAAGCTTTATTTACAGTTATGTTAGTGATTATGCTGGTTTTCGCACATTTTTTTAAGGGCATTCGTGTTTGGGGCAGTAGCCTGATTTGTGGCATGCAGCAGTTTGGTGAGGAACTTATGCTTTCTTGAAATTTTTCTAAGCATCAAAAGTATTGGTATTGCATGTGGGAGGGTATGACTTTGGTGTTAGGTCCTCTCAGGATTGATTCACAATATAAAGTTTGACCTACTGAGGTTGTGATTGACCTATCCTGGGATTATCATCGTTTGGTCGAACATTGTGGCACAGTTTACATAGAAGTATATGAGGTCAGTGGACAGAAGTAATAAGATGCGGATTAAAGTTAATAAGACTATGGTGCTGTCATGATTCCTTTGCACTGCATTTACGGTGTGCTGATCTGAGTGATTGACAATTTAGTCATCCTGTCTAGAGTTGAGATGTGCTGTTGTGTTGATTTTCTTATTGACAGCTCAGTTGCCTAATCTCTTTCTAGCTTGTGCTGAGAATCTGCAGCTGCTCCTTGTCTTGTTTAATTGCTCAGCCTTTTAGCTCTGCAATTTCTCCAAGAGAACTGCCAGTCTTAGTTTAAGCTCTGAGGTGCTATGTTGGTCTCTTGAATCTGTGCTCTGGGATCTTTTGTTGCCAGACCTTGGCTGTGGTTGACCATTCTTTTTTCTTGTCCCTCTTTTCTTATCTGCTCCTCTCCAGGTAACTGACCTCGAACCTTGAATTAACTACACCTCTGTTTTAACCCCGATGTCTTGACATGCTCTCCTGGTATCTGACCAAAAAGTTTGACTATTCTGCTTCTTCCTGTTCATGTGGTGACTAGTGTCACAGGTGCGTTTTGTTACCAGAAATGGTAGCATAGTGGTGAGAAATAAGGATTTGGAGACACCATCAAGGGTTCATCTGAGCTATGATGGTGTTAATCTCAACACAATAGATATTGATTTGCAGATGTTGAGATTGAGAAATGGTATCGAACAAGTATTGTTTTTTTGGTGGGATCGATCCACATAAAGTGTCATGTGACCTGGTCTGTTGTGAGGATAGGTCTGGTCAATTAGTAATGTCGTTTGGTGGTAAGGCACTAGTGTAATAATTATAATAGATAACTCAGGAGTCTTTTTTGCGTGGAGGAAAGACACAACAAAACACAGTTTATAGGTGAAAAAGTCTATATTATAACACACGGTGATTTCCAACAAAGTGCAGTGGAAAACTCAATGTCCATGACAGAGTGTAGAAACTGAATGAAAACTTAACGAAAAGTCTGTTGTAAAACCTGAGGATAACGCAATCAGCGGAGCAGTATATAAAGCACAGTTTACACTTGGAGATGCAGTAACAAGAAAGTCTATGTCAAGTCCAAACACGGAGATGTATAAGAAAGTCTATATAACACATTAAATCATCCTGGGAGGTCTGGGAAAGAAGTCAGAAAGTCCTGAAACAGATGAACGCAAATTACCAGAGTCCAGAAGTCCAGAACAAGTCTTGTGCTCAGCATCTAATTAAACATAGGAAGCGATAGAGCAGCAGCCAGGAGATTCACACAGGTTTGCAGGAGTAGGCAGAGAACCAGAGAAGCCACCAGGAACATGAAACAGGCAGAATACTCTAGAACTGACTAGAGGCTGTGGTGGGGTTTATAAAGGCAGAAAGACAAAGGGCACATGATGCAAAGGACGCCATCTTGGAAGAGGGCAGGATGCCCAAAAGGTTACCAATATATTCAGATTCCTGACAAATATTAGGGAATAGTGGCTTTGTTGGCCAAGGGAACTTGCGAACATAGGTCCTGCAAAGTTAGGGGTATTAATTATGTGATATTAATAGCTCACTCCCTGGGCTGGTGCAACGGGAACAGGGAGATTTGTGAGGTTGTGAGTTTTGTCTCTAAACTAAACGTATTAGCTGTTTTATTTCATGTAATGTTTATATGGCTTATAATGTTTGGGGGCAAAATTGTTGGGGTCTCCCTGACTTTGTGTGTAATATTTAATAAATTGCTTCTGTGACAATTTCTAGCCAAGTTGAAGGATGTCATGTGTTCATTTTACATATGCCGAGTATGGCGGGAAGGTTGATGGTTAATAGTTATAAGTTAGAACAACCAAAATTTCCCTTTGACTTGTCAAGAAAGGCTGTGAAGTCACATTGTGCATACAGGCCTCATGAATATAGAAGGTGAGAGTCAAGTAGTACTGGGTAGAAATGTAGGATATGTGCAGGGAATCTGATTAGAGTGGAGAGAATGAGGGCAATATATGGAGTAAGGGAGATTGTTATAGCCTCTTACTTCCCGAATCCAGCTGCCCATCCACCCGCCCTCATTTTTTTAAGTAGATTAAAAAAAATGTTTCTCTCACAGCAGCAAGGATAGGTCTAGCGTAGGTGCTTGTCAATTTGTGATGTCCTTTGGTGGGAAGGCACTAGTGGGGAATAGCGGCTTCTGTTATTGGCTAAGGTAACTTGTGGGCATAGGTCCTGTAAAGGTAGGGGTATTAATTATGTGATAATACCTCACTTCCTGGACTGGTGCCAAATGACCAGTGAAATTCGTAAGGTTGTGGGGTTTACCTATGGACTGGACCTAATTGCTGTTTATTTTCATTAATGTTTATATTGTTTATAATGCTTTGGGGACATCATTGTTGTGGGAGCCCCAAGTTTGTATGTGATATTTAATAGTGCTGCTGTGACCATTATAATCCAAGTCACAGGAAGTCATTTATTTATTTTAGATACACCAGGTATGGTGGGGAGGTTGATGGGTATTAATTTGAATGACCAAAATCGCTCTTTAACTTGTTAAAGCTATTATTCTGCACTTAAAAATGCTACGCCATTTTTCACATTTTTTTACAGGTTCCCAATACAAGTCTATACTTAAGAAAAAAAAAGCACTAAAACGACATAGTTCAGCAAGGTCTTTAGACACACTGTTTTTTAAAATATTTTGAACTTTATTATAAAAGCTTGATTTCTGTCATTTTCTGTAAAGTGTTTTAGTTTTTGTCAATAGAGCTATAATTTTTAGAGTGGAGTAGAGTCATACTTTTTACATGTGCTGTTTTGTGATACATACAACAAAAAAATCTCTAATTTTGATTGGGAAAAGGCAAACCTTCCAACTGGTGTAGATCCAGCAGGACAGTCCCAAACTGAAATAGATACCCCAGCTTCAATTCTGTGTCCCTAAGACTGTCAGTCTGCAACATCACTCAGACAAGAGAGCAAAATAATGGATTACCCAGTAGCAAAGCTGTAGTGCACACACCACCACAACGTGCGTTAAACCCAGCTTCTTCGGTGTGTGTGTCAGGATGGGGGCAGGGGGTCATTAAATATCAAATACAGCCAACAAATCATGATGTGACATATCACAGTCATAAGGGATGTGCTGCCAAAAGTAGCGCATGGAACCAGAATGTGATTATACCATATGTATTCCCGGGCAGAGAGATAGTTGCTCACATCAGGAGCGCATGCGCACAGGCAGTATTCCCGGAGTTAGTGTGGTTTCACACCACAGTTTTTTCCCTGATCAGGCTCGATCAGGTTTGTGTGCCAAAACCAGGAGAGGAACCAGGAGAGGAACTTGCAGAGAAGAACTATAATTGAAAGATTGATACCTGTTATGGGTTTTGGAGACACTCCTGGTTTTGACACACAAACCTGATTGAACATGATCAGGGAAAAAAACTGTAGTGTGAAACCAACCTAAGAGTGAAAATGGCTTATTAGGCCTGATAACAACCTTTAGATCCTTATTGGAGCCATAAACCAGAAAGAAAAGAAGCATAATAGAAGAAAGGAGGAAAGAGAAACTTAAATGGGTGTCATTATATATAATAAATGCTAAGTGCAAATATAAAAACTGATATAAAATACCAAATCTAAGTATGATAACATAAGTAAACTTTTTTTTTAAATTAATATATTTAGGTGTAAATATAAGTACACCAAACATGTCAATAAAGTGCATAAGAATTAATAATGCATGCAGATTGATGCAATAGTGCTTATTCAGCTAAAACATACAACTAAACTGTCCAAAGATGAATACAATAAAATATTTGAATAAATAAAGACGTGCATAAATAACAAAAATTTGCACAATAAAGTGACAAAGTTCTATTTGCAGCTGAAATGTAGGATAATATCATCCATGTCTGTATTCTATTTAGTCCCTTAATGATGATTTTTCTTTAATTGTTTAAAAGACACCTTTTGCTAGTATACTAAAAAGAAGAAAGGAAGCCTCTACTGGAACAAGTATTATGGTTAGTGTCTACGAAGAAAGGATGATTGTCCATAAATTAAAAAGTTTGTTAAAGAACTAATGGAAAAACAAAAACATATGTATGTTTGGTGGTTGTGCTGATTCCGGCAGAAATATTGCTATAGCTACGCTATTTGCGTACGTTAAATGTGTAGTATGAAGGCCGGTCTATGTGGGTGGGACATAAGAATGATGTAATTTGACGTGTTGGTTCATTGCCCAATCGGTAATGGACACCACGTGATGTATACTTCGGGGACCAATCAAAGGAAGATGCCGATCCTTGCGCAATGATGCTCGCCCAAACGAACAATAGGAACGAGGACGCCGGCGTATGCGCATTTGAAGAAGGTGCGCTATTGGTCTGACAGGACTGGTCAGTTTGCCATAGAGACAGACATCACCAAAAGCTCTATGGCAACTAGAAAACTAATGTTTTGATTGGCTAGCACCTTTGCTTTAGTCTATGTACACTGCGGACAATTTTGGGGTAATACTCTATAAGTATATTTCTGATGAGCAATCAGTTCATGCAAATGGGATTGGGAATGGAGGTATATTGATATATGAGTCCACTGGGTCATTTTAATTGTGTGGCACCCCTAGGTCAATGTGCCATAATGTCCCCACTGCCCCCGGGTACTGGTGTCACCAGTGAGCAACAAAGGGTATTCTCATCAGGCAACATACACACAACACCAACACCTCCAAGCCAGAAGGGGGGACCAAGCCCGGGCTCAGGGTGAGCTTCCCTATATATTCTGGTCTGGAGAGGAGGAAGTTCAGTTCAGCTCCTTAGAGGGCTGTGAAGAGTTCAGTCCCTGGTATGGCTTTGAAGAGTGCAGTTCCAGAGAGGACTGTGTGGAGGACCTGAGTGTAAAGGAGCTGTGCAGAGCTCATCCCAAGGTCCACTCCCAGGCCTAAGGCTAGGGTCTGAGGAAAGGAGAGGAAGAAACACACCTGGAGGTTAAGCAGCATCATGCTCTCCCCTAAGAACAAGTGCATGGAACGGACACTGGAGTCCGAGACTGTGTAGGGTCACACATCCCAGCAGTCAACACCGGAAGGTGGGGTTCTAGATTCCCAGCCACATTATACCAAAAACACAGCAACGCATAGACTCCAGCAACACTGACACCCAGGTGCAGGGTAGAGAAAGTGGAGGACTCGAGTTGCCTGTTATACTGGTACCCCGCAGGAGGAGACAGGGCCATCAGCCTAGCTTAAGCAACTGCAGGAGCCAAATTACAGGCCCAGCAAGGGAGCCAAAAAACCCGACCGGGTGAGAATAACCCCAAGTTGCTCTCTAGACTCCGTGGACAGCTTTTACCATCTGATGTAGTGAAAGGGACTGAGAAAACTACAACAGTGTCAATTGCGCCTGTTGCCTATAATCCACAGCAGAGATTTCCACCTGCAGAGCCGCCGACTACCAGGACAACAAGCACTGCTGGAGAAGCTACATTGCCTTTACTTGCAGCATCTGAGATGATGGGACCGGACCTGGCACCCTGACATCCCCCGTGAGACAGTATAGACCCGGTCTCGAGTACCCCGGTCCCTTGTGTACAACATATGTAAGTGTGATTTATATATGTTATTGCCAATACCTAATATGGATTGGTTTGTGATTAACAAGGGGGTGGCTTTTGCTCTATTTAAAGCATTTTTGTACACTGTGTAATGTGCTTGATAAAGAACTTGTGTGGTTCAAAACGTCGCTTGGGAGACGGAATAAAGATGTGGATTTCAAAATCACCTCCGACTTGTGAGGCGTTGTCTTTCTATATATTGATGTCATTGTAGTGAGTCACAGCCAGATTCTGACAGGAGATTGAGGAGATTGGGGAAAGTGATGAATGTAGAGAGTCTGTGAGTGTATGAGGGTTAATGGCCTGTACATGTCTGAATGTGTGATAGGTAGGAGTGTGCTGGGGT
The DNA here is from genome assembly GCA_033576535.1 of Allobates femoralis. Lineage (NCBI taxonomy): Eukaryota > Metazoa > Chordata > Amphibia > Anura > Aromobatidae > Allobates > Allobates femoralis. Next base: position 362,758,466 of record JARQOC010000002.1, read on the forward strand.
GGGCAAGGGTTTGTGAGTGTGGAGGAGAGAATGCTGTGATCAGATAGAGGAACAGGTGAATTATCTAAGGAGGAGGTTGAACAGAGCAAGGTAAAGACCAGGTCAGGGGAGTTACCATCTTTGTGTGTCTCAGAGGTTGAGAGCTGTGAGAGGTCAAGAGATGTAGTTAGACACAGAAGCTGGGATGCAGATGGGGAGACAGGGCTGTTTATGGGGATGTTAAAGTCTCCCAGAATACGGGTTGGTAATTCTAAGGACATGAAGTGCGGCAGCCATGCGGAGAAATAATCGAGGAACTGGGTGGGTGAACTTGGGGGTGATATACCACTGCAAGGAGGGAGAGGATGGAAGATCATATTGGTGTGGACCTCAAAAGAAGGAAATGAGAGTGATGGGTCTGGGGCGATGACCTGGAAAGTACATTGTGGGGACAGGAGTAGGCCGACTCCACCACCATGTCTGTTCTCGGGTCTCAAGGAATGGGAGAAATTTAAGCAACCATGTAAAATAGCAGCAAGAGAAGCAGTGTCTGAATCCTGGTTTCAGTGAGGGCCAGCAGATTAAGAGAGTTGGTAACAATGTAAGCGTGGATTCCAGAGAGCGCAGTTAAAAAAGGGAGATTAGTGTGCAGGTAATGTTAATAAGGTTAGTAGGGTTTGTATGTGAGGTGGGGGGGGGGGTTGAAGGTGGCAGAGGGTGGACCAGGGTTGGGAGAGATATCACCTGACAGGAGCAGCAGCAAAAAGAGTAAGAGCAAATAGTTTTTGCTTTTGTGACATGGATTATGATGCAACACTTTGGAATATGATTGACTGAGATTCTTCAGTGAACTGAAAATAGCATGGGAGCTGTACATAGGGTAGGGAAGGATAGAGGGGCTGATGTGATTGAGTGGTGATGGAGTGGGGATGGGGTGGTGAAAGTGGGTGGCAAAAGCACGTAGGAAGACAAACAATGAAATAAAAGACATGGTAAAGATTGATAGTGAAAAGAATTATACACATTGTTTTCAGTGGCTTTCTATCCTGTTACCTTCCAGTCAATTCTGATCAATTTCTGGGCTATCTAGTTTCTTGACACTTAGTGAGACACAAAAGCAGGCACTTCTGAAGCCGACTAGTATCAGCTAAGATATACTCAATTAGTGAATTCAGGTGAGGAACAAGGGGGATGGTACTGGACTGAATTAAGCCATTACCAATTCAGGCTCAACCAAATGATGGCTCACATGCAGAGGAATGGATGGATAGTTAGTTAGTTACATTCATAATACAATGGGATATTTTGCAGTATGAAAAATAGATCTGAGAGATTGAGTTGAGAGCAGGATTCATACCACACAGCAATATTGATGGAAAAACACAGGTCAGTTACTGGGAAAGCTGGATGAGATTGAGTTGAGAGCAGTATTCATACCATAGGTTCATCTGGAGATTTCACCCAAACGCCAAATATCCCTAACTTTATGTGAATAGTGTAATTGTTCTAAAAACTCTAATATTTGTGCTCAACTTAAATTGCCAAAAGCAGTTTGGTTGTGGAAGAAGGAAAAATGTGTTTGGCTGTCAGCAACAGTCATGTCTAGTAAAGATGGACTAAACCGCAGATGTTTGGGTTCGGCGGGTTCGGACAAACTTTAAAAACGGTTCAGGACCCAAATTGAGCCCGAACCCCATATAAGTCTATGGGGATCCAAATTTTAGTGCTATGAAATTGTGACAGTAGGGCAGTAAGTATCTGTGTTGTGTATCAATATGCGGGGAACCAACCGCACAACATTTTTTTTCACTTATTTATTTATTTTTATACAACTATGAAAGCAGCTTGCATGTCATGCACTAATGTATATGGCAAGCAATCACAAATGCCGTCACAGAGGGTGGTGGATTCAGTGAATATTCATGAGGTTTAATGAGCAGACCTGGACGTAGTGTGACTGCAGTGTAGAGATTACTAATCATCATTCCCCTGCTATTAATATCCATTTTTCTTCCTTTTGCAGATCCCTAGCTGAACCCAAATAGTAACACAAACTTCTCAGGGAAGTCTTTGTTCGAGATCCATGCATGAACACTAAGTGTTTGGTACGGACCCCGAACTTTACAGTTCGGGTTCTAATATCACTAATGTCGAGTACTGCTTAATTGTTTGGATTGACTACAAATAAGTATAGTTTTTTTATGTTTTACTTCTTTAACACTTTACCAACATGTTGATTTTTTTGTTTTTGTGTTATCACTTTTTCATCACCTTCTTCCTAAACCCATAACTATTTATTTTTACTTTGATATGGCACCATTGTTTTTACAATTCAATGTCCCTGGAAAACAAGTAAAAAAAATCCAAATAAGGCTGGGTCACAGTTGACATGCGTTTTTTAGTGCCTTTTAAAAACTCATGCGTTTTAACATGCGTTTTGTCATGTCAGCATGAGTTTTTTAAGGTGTGTGATGGCTCCCTGCGTTTTTGGCTGCGTTTATAAATCTGCACCAAAAAATAGTGCTTGTAGTATTTTTTTGTGCGTTTTGAAAAACGCATGCGTTTTGTAGAAAACGCATGCGTTTTTATAACATGGGCCTCTATGGAAAACGCATGCAAAAACGCATGGTACATTAGAACCTTTTAGTGCCATTCAAAAACGCATGCGTTTTCCATAGGAGCCCATGTTAAAAAAACGCATGCGTTTTTTAAAACGCATGCGTTTTTTTTAACATGGGCTCCTATGGAAAACGCATGCGTTTTTGAATGGCACTAATTGTACATGCGTTTTTGCATGCGTTTCTCATAAGGCCCCTTATTAAAAAACGCATGCGTTTTTGGAAATGCACCAAAAACGCATGGGACAGTCACACATGCTTTTTGGCTATTAGGGCATGCGTTTTTTAACATGGGGGCCTATGGGTGCGTTTTTTAGATGCATTTTTGAAAACGCAGGTCTCCAAAAACGCTTGTAAAAAATGGTACTGTGACCCCAGCCTAAGATAATATTACAAAAAAAAAACCTCAACTCCAATAGTTTCTTGGGTCTTTTTTATCATATTTATTAAATGATCAAATGACTTATCAGCATGATTCTGAAGGCCAGTATGATCACAGTGAAACCAAATTTGGATAAAATTTTATTTAGGCACTGAAAAAAATAAAAAATTCATTACAGAATGAAGATTATTTTTATTTGTGTTGCCCCTTTACAACACTCACAATAAGGGCTATGGTTTTCAGTCAACAAAAGATTTTTTTTTATAATTTTTGGATAGGTTTGGCATTTTGATCTCTTTTTGTTGGATTATTTTTGTAATAATTTTATAATAATAAATTGTGTGTCAGGAAAGGGTTTTAAAGAAAAGAAAAGAAAAAAATGCTGTGCTGACTAGGAATCTTAAATCGGACACTATGTGATTGCATGTGCATTACATTGTAACCCTGGAGTATGGTAAACAAATACTGTATAGTTGGTATATAAACCAATATTGGCTAGGGTCACATCTGCGTTGTGCATTTGCGCTCACCGCATCCATATCCGGATGCGGTAATCGCAACTGCCTTCAGACACATTTTGGCTTCAAAATGTGTTCCTAAATCCGCATGCGGTATCCGGATTGCACCTTAATGTTGAATCTGGTGGCCGCATGTGGATCTTCCCAGGCTTTCCTGCTTGGTTTTTGAGGCGGGGAATGAATTCGGCTAAAATCGGATTCTCCCGGATTGTCCCGGATTCACCCGGGTCCGGCTCAATCCGGCACTCATTGACTCCTATGTTATTGTTTGCCGGATTGCGCCGGATCCGGGTGTATCAGGGACAATCCGATTTTGTCCATGTTTTGTGCTGTGTTTTACGATCCAGGTGCCGCAACCCGGTTTCACTGACATTTGCGTTTGACATTTCAAAACCGGAATCCGGCTGAGAAAACTGAGCGAAAACCGTTGCAAGCATGATTTTCAACGCAGCAACGGAAACCGGAATGCGGTAACTGGATATCAAGTTGCGCGAGCCTGCTATAGAATGGTCTCCTATGGGCTGTGGATCCGGATCTGGTTTTGAGAATTTTGATAAGTCAAAACCGGATCAGGTTCTGCAATCCCGAACGCAGATGTGACCCTAGCCATTGTTGGTATTGTTACCAATTTCCCATGTAAAGCAGCCACAGGTCGGGTTCCATACATTTGCAGACATAAGGCATTGACAATGGCATCAAAAGCTCTAAAACAAATGCCACTGCCCTGCATCATACATGCGGTGGTCATATATCAGCTTTACCCACTTAACAGATGTCATAACATTTTAGAAAAGAAAACATTGTGCTTTTTGACATGTGATACATTTTTTCATCTATAATGGAATAATAACGCTGTGATCATTAATTATACTAAGTTATGTAGACCGCACAGAATTCAAAAAGGCCGTGCTAGGTCTAGAAGGAGTTTTTGTCTGAAAGCAGAGCCTTGTGAACGTCAGCATGCCGTTGATTAAGAGACCTTTGCCCAGTGTAGGTTGCGATGTGCTGTTAGAAATGGGACATGTAACAGACCATAAGATCTTGGGCGATCTTACAGATTCCAGAGAACAAATGGTTTGTATGAGAGGGGCTGCTCCTGAGTAGGTGGGCAAGAACATGAGAGAGAAATATTATGGTCTTCTACTGGCAAGTTCATGAGGGCAAAATGAAATTGAGCTGGCACGAGCTTTTACCTTCAATGGATAGATTCTTCTAACCCTAACTGAAATACAGAGCTCTTGCTGTCCAAGCATTCCCTCTTTGTTCGCTTATGATTTTTTTTCTTTTTGTTTTCGGCTACACAAGTTCATCGTGAGACACGCGTTGACTATTAGGCCACTACAAAAGGCTGATTTGAGTCCATAATTTAGAGACTCATAAAAACATTATTGTCTCTGTCAGGACATTTATTTACTAGCTCAACAATGAGACTGAATACTGTAACACAAGAGGGTCAATAGGGGCTCTATGTTGAAGTGCAATGAATGGATAATAAACAGTGAGTTAAAGGAGTGGAGAAATATGCTGAATATTTACAAGGGGATGATCAGCAGGAAAAGTTTACTTAGTTAGAAATGTGACCCTATAAACAACAAAATGTATTATATTACTATAAAGAAAATGTATTCCATAAATTGCCAATAATCTGAAAAAATGTTAAATGCATTACATTTTTTTTTATTTGTCATTAATTCCTGGTAAATGTCAGATGTCACTTGTACTAAAACAACATATACCACAACAGACTTTTATTCTGGCATAAATTAGACAGAAATAAAAAACAAATACAGGGGGGGAAAAGCCAACAGTATTTACCTGTCCAGGTCACAAAATCTAATGCACTCAAAGGATACAACCAAACCCCTAAGGGTGGAAACACACTGGCGTGAAAAAAAACGGTCCGCCTCTCATCCAGGAGAGTTGGACGAGTGACATCCGTTTTTTTGATCCATGTGGCATTCAACTGCTAGGCGAGTGTGCGTTTTTTTTCTCAGATCACATCCGTGTGCTGTCCGTGTGCAATGTGTTTTTTTTCTCAGCAGCTATTTACTGTATAATCATTTACAGGAACATTTTATAGTTGTCTGAGCTACAGAATGATAATGTATCAGTAACAGAAATGGATGCCTCTCAGATGGTCCGTGTGCTGTCCATGATTTTGTCGGACCCATTGACTTGCATTGGTGAGTCTCGGCCAAGACTCGCAGACTGTTTTAGCATGTTGCAACTTTTTTCTCATCCAGATTCTGGATGAGAAAAAAGCGTCCAACACACACTAATGTGTTCTGACTCATTCTATAACATTATTTTCTCGCATTACACTCGTCCGTATTTCACGCCAGTGTGTCCGTACCCTAATAAAGATGGAGGCAACACAGGTGCAAAATACTAAAGGAACAATCACTGACACACTACCAATCCATGGGGAGGTGATTACCTAATATTAGAATTGGACAGAGAAAAGCTTATTCCTCTTTTTGTGACTTTACTTCTATTTAATAAGTCAGGCATAGTTTAAATTAAAAATGAAACGTATGTTTTTGTATATCACTTTTCATTGAAAATCTATGGGAACGTATTTACGGTCGGTAGAACCTTCAGTTCAGAATAAGCCATAATACATTTGTGTACATGACCCTGAAGAGCTCATGCTTATTGCAATGCCAAAGCTTCAAGTGTGGCCGCATGGTGCCTTTCTGTCTCCTGAAGTTCCATATTCTCTTTTAAGAGCAATGATGCCTAAGTAAAGTGGATTCCAGTGAAATATGCCACTATTAGGGATGGGCGAATCTACTCGCTAGGACTCGTTACTCGGCAAGTAGTAAGGGACTCGCAGGACTCGGTACTCTGCGAGTTTCCCAGCGTTTACTCGCACGAGTCCAATGCAAATCAATGGCAAACGCTGACAAAACTAGGATTGCCATTGTCTTGCATTAGACTCGGCTACTGTGCCAGTGATGGACATCGCGTTTTGGACTATGTCGGACGGAAGAGGATTTTTTTAATTAAAGATGGAGTCCCTAATGGCTTTTTTTTATTTCAAATAAAAAAATTTTCTCTGTGTTTTTTTAACCCTTTATTGAAGATTCTTAGTGGCTGGGTCAAACGTGGCCTGACATTAAGAATCTCGGGCTTAATACCAGCTTGTATAACAAAGCTGGTATTAACCCCTTTATTACCCAGCGTGCCACCGTCACCAGGGCCGCTGGAAGAGCAGGGTTCAGCGCCAAAGGATGGCGCTTCAATGAACGCGCCATCTTCTGGGGCGGCTGCGGGCTGCAATTTGCAGCGGGGGGTGCCCAGAAAGCTTGGGTATCCCTGCGCTGCAGATTCCAGCCCCCAGCTGCTTAGCTGTACCTGGCTAGACATAGAAATTGCGCGGAGCCCCACGCATTTTTTTTTTTTATTATTTCATGAATTTCAGAGTCTCAGAGTCAGAGTCTCAGAGTCAGAGTCTCAGAGTCAGAGTCTCAGAGTCAGAGTCTCAGAGTCTCAGAGTTTCAGAGTTTCAGAGTCAGAGTCTCAGAGTCAGAGTCAGAATCTCAGAGAGTCAGAGTCAGAGTCAGAATCTCAGAGAGTCAGAGTCAGAGTCAGAATCTCAGAGAGTCAGAGTCAGAATCTCAGAGAGTCAGAGTCAGAATCTCAGAGAGTCAGAGTCAGAATCTCAGAGAGTCAGAGTCAGAATCTCAGAGAGTCAGAGTCAGAATCTCAGAGTCTCAGAGAGTCAGAGTCAGAGTCAGGATCTCAGAGAGTCAGAGTCAGAGTCAGAATCTCAGAGAGTCAGAGTCAGAATCTCAGAATCTCAGAGTCTCAGAATCTCAGAGTCTCAGAGTCTCAGAGTCAGAGTCAGAATCTCAGAGAGTCAGAGTCAGAATCTCAGAGAGTCAGAGTCAGAATCTCAGAGAGTCAGAGTCAGAATCTCAGAGAGTCAGAGTCAGAATCTCAGAGAGTCAGAGTCAGAATCTCAGAGTCTCAGAGAGTCAGAGTCAGAGTCAGGATCTCAGAGAGTCAGAGTCAGAGTCAGAATCTCAGAGAGTCAGAGTCAGAATCTCAGAATCTCAGAGTCTCAGAATCTCAGAGTCTCAGAGTCTCAGAGTCAGAGTCAGAATCTCAGAGAGTCAGAGTCAGAATCTCAGAGAGTCAGAGTCAGAATCTCAGAGAGTCAGAGTCAGAATCTCAGAGAGTCAGAGTCAGAATCTCAGAATCTCAGAGTCTCAGAATCTCAGAGTCTCAGAGTCTCAGAGTCTCAGAGAGTCAGAGTCAGAATCTCAGAGTCTCAGAGAGTAAGAGTCAGAGTCAGAATCTCAGAGTCTCAGAATCTCAGAGTCTCAGAGTCTCAGAGTCAGAGTCAGAATCTCAGAGAGTCAGAGTCAGAATCTCAGAGAGTCAGAGTCAGAATCTCAGAGAGTCAGAGTCAGAATCTCAGAGAGTCAGAGTCAGAATCTCAGAATCTCAGAGTCTCAGAATCTCAGAGTCTCAGAGAGTCAGAGTCAGAATCTCAGAGAGTCAGAGTCAGAATCTCAGAGAGTCAGGGTCAGAGTCAGAATCTCAGAGAGTCAGAGTCAGAGTCAGAATCTCAGAGTCTCAGAGTCAGAGTCAGAATCTCAGAGAGTCAGAATCTCAGAATCTCAGAGTCTCAGAATCTCAGAGTCAGAGTCAGAATCTCAGAGAGTCAGAGTCAGAATCTCAGAGAGTCAGAGTCAGAATCTCAGAGAGTCAGAGTCAGAATCTCAGAGAGTCAGAGTCAGAATCTCAGAGAGTCAGAGTCAGAATGTCAGAGAGTCAGAGTCAGAATCTCAGAGAGTCAGAGTCAGAATCTCAGAGAGTCAGAGTCAGAGTCAGAATCTCAGAGAGTCAGAGTCAGAGTCAGAATCTCAGAGAGTCAGAGTCAGAGTCAGAATCTCAGAGAGTCAGAGTCAGAGTCAGAATCTCAGAGAGTCAGGGTCAGAGTCAGAATCTCAGAGTCAGAGTCAGAATCTCAGAGTCTCAGAGTCAGAGTCAGAATCTCAGAGAGTCAGAATCTCAGAATCTCAGAGTCTCAGAATCTCAGAGAGTCAGAGTCAGAATCTCAGAGAGTCAGAGTCAGAATCTCAGAGAGTCAGAGTCAGAATGTCAGAGAGTCAGAGTCAGAATGTCAGAGAGTCAGAGTCAGAATGTCAGAGAGTCAGAGTCAGAATGTCAGAGAGTCAGAGTCAGAATCTCAGAATCTCAGAGTCTCAGAGTCTCAGAGAGTCAGAGTCAGAGTCAGAATCTCAGAGAGTCAGAGTCAGAGTCAGAATCTCAGAGAGTCAGAGTCAGAGTCAGAATCTCAGAGAGTCAGAGTCAGAGTCAGAATCTCAGAGTCTCAGAGTCAGAATCTCAGAGTCTCAGAGTCAGAATCTCAGAATTTCATGAAATAATTTTAAAAAAATGCGTGGGGCTCCGCGCAATTTCTATTTCTAGCTAGGTACAGCTAAGCAGCTGGGGGCTGGAATCTGCAGTGCAGGGATGCCCAAGCTTTCTGGGCACCACCCGCTGCAAATTTCAGTCCGCAGCCGCCCCAGAAGATGGCACGTTCATTGAAGCGCCATCCTCTGGCGCTGAACCCCGCTCTTCCAGCAGCCCTGGTGGCGGTGGCACGCGTGGTAATAAAGAGGTTAGGGCCAGCTTTGTATTATCAGCTGGCCCTAAGTCCGAAATTTATGGCGGTCACGCCAATATTAGACATGACTGCCATGAATTTCTATTAAATTGTTTTAAAAAAAACACAACACAGAGAAAAATTTTTATTAGAAATAAAAAAAAAGCCATTAGGGACTCCATCTTTAATTAAAAAAATCCTCTTCCGTCCGACGCAGTCCAAAATGCGATGTCCTCTCTGCTCATCCCTGTGCATAGATATAGATGTCTATGCACAGGGAATGAGCAGACTGAGAACAATCTCAGCTCTGCTACATCAGGCAGCAGGCGGGCTCTAGGACCCTGGAGCTGTGGCAGCCAGCACAGAGGAGAAAGCAGGACTCTTATCTGTGCGAGTTTCCCAGCGATTACAGTTGCAAAGTAAACGAGTCCAATGCAAATAAATGGTAAAACTAGGATTGCTTCAGGCTGAAGCTTCCGAGACACATCTGCGATTTGTAAATCTCACATTACTCACTATTACTCGCTTCCCCATTCATTAACATTGGACTCGCTAGACTCGCAACGAGTAGCGAGTCCCGGGCTCGAACTCGCTAGAGTCAAGCGATTCCGAGTAATTTAGGATTCGCCCATCACTAGCCACTATGCTATACAATTATTAAGCAATTAAAGTTCTTCATCTTCCTTTACAGGTTTCCAGAGCCTGGGGGGGGCCTGTATACCTCGGGCTGCTGCTGTATATAGCCTGGGGGGGCCTGTATACCTCGGGCTGCTGCTGTATATAGCCTGGGGGGCCTGTATACCTCGGGCTGCTGCTGTATATAGCCTGGGGGGCCTGTATACCTCGGGCTGCTGCTGTATATAGCCTGGGGGGGCCTGTATACCTCGGGCTGCTGCTGTATATAGCCTGGGGGGGGGGCCTGTATACCTCGGGCTGCTGTATATTGCCTGGGGGGGCCTGTATACCTCGGGCTGCTGCTGTAAATTGCCTGGTGGGGCCTGTATACCTCGGGCTGCTGCTGTATATAGCCTGGGGGGGGCCTGTATACCTCGGGCTGCTGCTGTATATAGCCTGGGGGGGGTCTGTATACCTCGGGCTGCTGCTGTATATAGCCTGGGGGGGCCTGTATACCTCGGGCTGCTGCTGTATATAGCCTGGGGGGGCCTGTATACCTCGGGCTGCTGCTGTATATAGCCTGGGGGGCCTGTATACCTCGGGCTGCTGCTGTATATAGCCTGGGGGGGGCCTGTATACCTCGGGCTGCTGCTGTATATTGCCTGGGGGGGCCTGTATACTTCGGGCTGCTGCTGTATATTGCCTGGGGGGGGCCTGTATACCTCGGGCTGCTGCTGTATATAGCCTGGGGGGGGCCTGTATACCTCGGGCTGCTGCTGTATATAGCCTGGGGGGCCTGTATACCTCGGGCTGCTGCTGTATATAGCCTGGGGGGGCCTGTATACCTCGGGCTGCTGCTGTATATAGCCTGGGGGGGGCCTGTATACCTCGGGCTGCTGCTGTATATAGCCTGGGGGGGCCTGTATACCTCGGGCTGCTGCTGTATATAGCCTGGGGGGGCCTGTATACCTCGGGCTGCTGCTGTATATAGCCTGGGGGGGACCTGTATACCTCGGGCTGCTGCTGTATATAGCCTGGGGGGAGCCTGTATACCTCGGGCTGCTGCTGTATATACCATGGGGCTGCTGCTGTATATACCATGGGGCTGCTGCTGTATATACCATGGGGCTGTTGATGTATATACCATGGGGCTGCTGCTGTATATACCATGGGGCTGTTGCTGTATATACCCTGGGGCTGTTGCTGTATATACCCTGGGGCTGCTGCTGTATATACCCTGGGGCTGCTGCTGCTGTATATACCCCTGGGGCTGCTGCTGCTGTATATAACCCTGGGAAGGCTGCTGTAACACTGCTGGGGCCTGTATATACCACTGGGGAGGCTGCTGTATACCACACTGCTGGGGGCTGTATACTACCACTGGGAGGCCTGTATACCACACTGCTGGGGGCTGTATACCTGTGCTGGGGTCCACCCTCGGCTTATACACGAGTCAATAGTTTTCCCCAGATTTTGGGGGCAAAAGTAGGGGGGTCGGCTTATACACGGGTCGGCTTATACACGAGTATATACGGTATACGGTATATAGTGTTGTTCTATGATCCCTAGACCCATTTTTCCCAAATCAAGCTGGAAAATGGCTCATTCACTGGAAGCTTTCTGTTTGGGCATGGATGTCTCTTTTGAACTGGCACATTTGACAGCTGTGGCAGAGGATAAGTAACGCAGATGTTTGGAAGAGAGACGGCAATGGCGATATTGGTTACAGTACACCCTATTACTTTTTGAAGAGAGACACGTGGTGTATTCTCCAACTTGTACCTTGAGCTACAAAGTAACCCCGAGATGTTTCATGACTTGGGCCATTTATTTGGATGCACCTAAATGGGCCATTTATATGGATTCACCTAAATAAAATGGGAATGTTTGGTGATATCAACTTGTTGTTCGTGGCACATTAGTATATGCGAGGGGAAAAACTTTTCAAGATAGGTGGTGGCCATGGTGACCATTTTGAATTCAGCAATTTTGGATCCAACTTTATTTTTTTCAATAGGAAGAGAATCATGTGACACATCAAACGTATTGAGAATTTCATAAGAAAAGAATGGTGTGCTTGGCTTTAACATATTTTTATTGTTTCATTAGTTATTTCAAGTTTATGACCACTTATAAAATGTGTTCAAACTGTTGCCTATTGTGTTGGATTGTCAATGGAACCCTCTTCTCGCTCTCTTGACACACTGATAGCAACACAGCAGAAGAAATGCTAGCACAGGCTTCCAGTATCCGTTGTTTAAGATGCTGCACATCTCGTATCTTCACAGCATAGACAATTGCCTTCAGATGAGTGATGAGGCAAACTTTTTTTGTGAATGGTGAAGTTAACAAACAAAACCACCGTTATTGGTTTGACACTAACCCACAGAGGATAGATCCCTCCAAGACTGTCGGAACACAAAAATTGATGACATGGTATGGTATATGGAGTACAAAGGTAGTGGGGCCATTCTTCATCAATGGAAATCTCAATGCCACTGGATATCTAAATCATGAAGCAATTTCAGATATCCAGTGGCATTGAGGTTTCCATTGATGAAGAATGGCCCCACTATCTTTGTACTCTATATACCACACCATACCATCAATTTTTGTGTTCCAACAGTCTTGCGGTGAGCTATCCACTGTGGGTTAGTGTCAGACCAATAGCGGTCGTTTTGTTTGTTAACCTCGCCATTCACAAAAAAAGTTTGCCTCATCACTCATCTGAAGTCAATTGTCTATGCTGTGAAGATATGAGATGTGCAGCATCTGAAACAAGTTAAACAAAAGTTTCTGCAATGGGACATCAGTTATATGGCAAATATTATGGATTTCCACCGTAAAAGCAGCCAAGGGTTCCACAGTCAATGGTTAATATAATCACTGCACACGTACAAGTTGAAGATATGCTCAAGTTGAATTTTTATTTATAGTGCAAGGTGGTGTGACAGAAAATGACGTTTCGGCCTAATTTAGGTCTTGATTACACAGTCGCTTTAAAAAATAGAAATATATACAATCAGTTTTATATTTGCCATATTTACACAGTATATACAATATATGTGCAAGTGATACACTTTGCTCCAACAATAAATAGATATTTACCTTTGGCATATCAACAAAGGTCTCAGGAACACCACAGCATGGTAAATCTTGCATCATGGCCAGCATTGTTCTGATCTACTTGTAACCCACATCTCCTTATTGAATTCCTTTTTGTAGCAATCTCTGATAGACCTCCACCATTTCAAGACTTTATCACTTGTAAAGAGAAAAAACAGTTTGTAATTGACAATACTTTATATCTATCAATATGAGAGTGTGAAGTAAAAATACTTACACCATTGACTCTGTGCCCTCACGTCAAGGCTCTGCATACCACTTAGCAGCGCAGCACACACCTCTTCTCAAAGACGTCGGGTGTAGCCAGCTGCAAAATAACAGCGGTTGGACTGGTTCCACAAACCAGGCTGAGATTCCACCACTTTGATGAGGAGGTCACCGTCAATTAAGTCATTAACATGACACGCGTTGTACCTTATGCAAAGTGGTACCATTGCTAAGAGGATGAAGTTACTTCATGGCAGTTGCTCATCGCAGGAGTCAGGCAGGAGTCAGGTAACCCACTCTCTAATTTTTTTTTTTTTTACCATGTCCTATATTTCAATGTCTATCTTCCTATGTGCCATTGCCATTCACCTTTACTGCCCCATTCCCCCTCCATCAACCCTCATCAATATAAGCCCCTCTCTCATTCCCTCTACTTTATTGAGCTTCCATACTCTCTTCAACGTGCTGATGAATCTCAGACCATCATATTCCAATGTATTGCATCTTTAACAATGTCACAATTACAAAAACTATTTGCTTTTTCTCTTTTACTGCTGCTCCTGTCAGGTGATATCTCTCCAAATCCTGGTCCACCCTCCACCAACTTCAACCCCTCTCCCACCACACGTAGAAACCATGCTAACCTTATCAACATTACCTGCAGACCTTCATCTCCCTCTTTTAATTGTGCCCTCTGGAATCCACGGTCTGTAAGCTTCCCTTCATCCACAACTACTTTCTCACAAGCTCTCTTAAACTGCTGGCCCTCACTGACACCTGGATCCAGGACTCAGACACGGTTTCCCTTACTGCTATTTCTCACGGTGGCCTACATTGCTCCCATTCCCTGAGACCTGGGAACAGACATGGTGGTCGAGTTGGCTTTCTTCTGTCCCCACAATATACTTTCCAGGTCATCCCCACAGCTCCATCACTGTCATTCCCTTCTTTTGAGGTCCACACCATTAGGATTCCATCCCCTCCCCCTCAGAGAAGAGGTGGTACACCACCCCCCAAGTTCACCCAACCAGTTCCTCGACCATTTCTCTGCGTGGCTGCCACACTTCATGTCCTCAGAATTACCAACCCTTATTCTGGGAGACTTTAACATGCCCATAAACAGCCCCATCTCCCCATCTGCATCCCAGCTCCTATCTCTAACCACTTCTATTGGTCTCTCACAGCTCTCAACCTCTGAGACACATGAGGAAGGTAATACCCTTGACCTGATATTTGTCTGGCTCTGTTCAACCTCCTCCTTAGACAACCCTCTCTTCCTCTCTCTGATCACAACATTCTTTCCTTCACACTCACAAATCCTCGCATACCACAGCACACTCCAACCTATCACACATTCAGATATCTACAGGCCATTAACCCTCATACACTCACAGACTCTCTCATTTCAAATCTCCTCCTTCTTCTGTCCGTATCTGGTGGGGAATCACTACAATGACACTCTCAGAAGCACCCTGGACCAAGTAGTGCCCCTCACCTTCAGAACCTCCAAACACAGCGTTAAACAGCCCTGGCTCACATCACAAACTCGATTCCTCCAGCGATGCTCTAGGAGTGCTGAACGTATATGAAGGAAATCTTTATTCACTATAAATTTATGCTGAGAACTTACAACTCTGCCCTCCATCTCGCCAAACAGACCTACTTCATCACCCTGGTCTCCTCACTATCCAACAACCCGAAGAAACTCTTTGACACCTTTCACTCTCTCCTCAGTCCTAAAATACAGGCCCCTATCACTGACCTCTGTGCTGATGATCTGGCTTCTTACTTCACAGAGAAAATAGAAAACATCCATCAGAAAATCAACTCCCAACCTCAAATTGCTGTTACCCCTACCTCTCCCCACATTTCCCCTGTCTCGCTCTCCACATTCGACCCAGTCGCAGAAGACAAAGTCTCCAGGCTCCTCTCTTCCTCTCGTCCCACCACATGCACCACTGACCCCATCCCCTCACATCTACTCCAGTCTCTCTCTCTGGTGGTCACCACTCACCTAATCAAAATCTTCATTCTCTCCCTCTCTTCTGGAATCTTCCCCTCCTCCTTCAAACACTCGATCATTACTCCAATATTTAAGAAAACTTCTCTTGACCCATCCTGCACAAGTAACTACAGACCAATCTCCAATCTCCCTTTCATCTTTACCTCCTGGAGCGCCTGGTCTACTCCCGCCTCACCCGTTACCTCTCCGCTCACTGTCTTCTAGATCCATTACAGTCTGGTTTCCGCCCCCTTCACTCTACAGAAACTGCCCTCATCAAAGTGACCAATGACCTTCTGACAGCAAAATGTAATGGTGACTACTCTCTGCTTATTCTTCTTGATCTCTCTGCAGCCTTTGACACTGTTGACCACCATCTCCTACTCTCCATGCCGCACTCCATCGGCATCAAGGACACGGCTCTCTCCTGGTTCTCTTCCTATCTCCCTGACCGCTCTTTCAGTGTATCATTTGCTTGCTCCACTTCCTTCCCTCCTCCTCTCACTATTGGGGTCCCTCAGGGATCAGTCCTTGGACCTCTTCTCTTCTCTCTCTACACGGCCCCAATTGGACAGACCATCAGCAGATTTGGCTTTCAGTACCATCCTTATGCTGATGACACACAACTATACACTTCTTCCCCTGACCTTACTCCGCTCTAATAAAAAACAACAAAGACTGTCTAACTGCAGTTTCCAATATCATATCCGCTCTCTATCTAAAACGTAACCTTTCCAAAACTGAACTTCTTCTGCTCCCGCCCTCCACTAACCATCCTAAATTTGACATTTCTCTCTCTGTGTGCAGCACCATGATAACGCCTAGGCAGCAGGCTCGCTGTCTGGGTGTTTTGTTTGATGTTGATCTTTCCTTTACCCCATACTGTATATACAATCTCTCACCCGATCTTGCCGCTTGCACCTGACGAACATCTCTAGAATTCGCCCCTTTCTCACCTTGGAATCCGCAAAAAACCCTCACTTTGGCCCTGATTCTCTCCCACCTTGACTATTGTAATTCTGTTTAAATTGGCCTTCCTCGCACTAGACTCTCCCCTCTCCAGTCCATCCTTAATGCAGCAGCCAGGATCACCTATCTAGCTAACAGTTACTCAGATGCTTCTGCTCTATGCCTGTCATTGCACTGGCTGCCTATACACTATAAGATCCAATTCAAACTGCTTGTTCTCACCCACAAAGCTCTTCACAGAGCAGCACCTCCTTACCTCTCTATCCTCATCTCTGTCTATCATCCCACCCGTTCTCTTCACTCTGGAAGTGACTTTTGACTTACTTCTGCATTAATCCGAATCTCCCATTCCCAGCTCCAAGACTTCTCCCGAGCTGCACCAATTCTCTGGAATGCTTTACCCCAAGAAATTAGGTCTATTCTCAACTTTCATAGTTTCAGGCGATCCCTAAAAACACATGTTTTTAGGGCAGCCTAAGATGATCCATAGTCAAAGTCACTTATAAATAGCCTATCGCTCCACCAGTCTCACATGCATCACAAATAATGGTTGGTGGCCACTTATGCTGCTTCTATCTGTTCCCCATCTCCTCAAGTTGACTATACCATCACTGAAAATATGCACCTGTACTTTGTGTCACCCCCACCTCAGTGTTAGATTGTAAATAGTGATGAGCGAGCATTAAAATGCTCGGGTGCTTGAAGCTCTGGTCGAGCATCTCGAGATGCTCTGGTGTTCGACCGAGCACCGAGCCCAATGCAAGTCAATGAGTGATAGGCTCCGCCCACAGACATACGGCTATAAAATGAGTGTTTCTGGGAAAGGGCGGGAGGGGGGGCTTTTTCAAATCGTCACAGCATACAACACCTTGCTGTGCCCCCCAGAGGGAGTCTAACAATCAATATTCTCTCTGAGAGGTGCCAGCTTAATTTGTACACTGAAGGGAGCTGTGTATTTGTTTAACATCAATAATGAATTGTGATGAGTCTGAGCATCTCGGCGGTACTCGGTGCTCGCCGAGCATCCCGAGTATCGTGATACTCATGCAAGTACCGAGTAGTGGCGAGCATGCTCGCTCATCACTAATTGTTTACTCTATAAGCAGGGCAGTCATTATTTTGCTTTAATTATTGTATTATGCTTTGTATTGTATTTTGTATTGTATTGTATTGTGTTTTGTATTGTATTGTATTTTCTGATAACTGTTTCTTATGATTGTATGAACATGAACCTCTGAATTGTGAAGCACTGCAGAATATGTTGGTGCTATATAAATAAAGATTATTATTATATTAACATCCTCATTTCCGTGGTATCACCTGCCCGAGCATTGTGAACCCTAAAAACAAAAAATGTTAAGTATGCATGCAATTACCTATTGAAGTAGTGGAATAAAAGGCATTTTTTGGCACAGTGTTTAAATAAACTCCTTACAGGTTGCCAACTGCCATACCTTGTAGGTTGACGACCCTGGCAGGAGTGATGAGTACCCTGAACAGCAGCATCTGTCACCTTTGAAAACAAAAATAACCCTTTTGTTAGAAAACTATGTGGAATACTTTATTTTGTATAATGCGTGATGAACATGTACTTGCACTCTGCGATCCTCCAGCTAGCTTCTCTCCACCCCAATTTCCCTGTTGATCCTCTTCCACTTCAGAGGATCTTTCCTTTAAATACAAGATTAATAACATTAGTATTCCAAAACCAAATGTACAATCAATAAATGATGTAGTACATATGTCTTACATGAGCTTCTTCCTTGAATTGTTGGGTGGCGTTCAGGCGAGCTCTTATCACTTTGCATAGTGTCAGGAAATGTCGGATGGATAGATGGATGGATGCTAGATGCCTCTCACCAGCTGATTTGTAAAGCTCTAAAATAAAAAAGAATGATTAGCAGGGACAGATTTCAGGCAGGTACATGGTGTTTTAGGACATCTACTTAGAATAGTCAGGTGGACCAGATGGATGGATGGATTGATGGTCAGACGGACAGATGAATGGATGGATGGATGGAACCTGTTCCAGCAGATATGCAGAGCTGTAAGATAAACAAAGAATGTTTAGTAGTGACAGACTTCAGACAGGGATATGGTGTTTTAAGAAATATACTCACAATAGTCAAGTGGAGCCAAGCAGTAGTTCTCAAAAGCATAGTTGTCAGGAAGATCTTAGAAGCACTTGAATAAACAGATGATCCAGCAAGTTTATATATTTTTCCAAAAATAGGTGTTGGAAATGGCTAAGCCTTGGTTCTGGGCATGCTTGGTATGAAAACTGCATCTGGTTGGTGGCAGTTTTTTAATGATCCCAAAAAATGCTACATTTGCATTTTTGCAGATGGTTAAAAAATAGTTTCTCCCAAATCCAGCAGAAACCGGATGCAATCAAATGCAAATGCACGAGTGAGAAAGCCCATTGAATATATTAAAAAAAAAGAGCCGGATCCCTGCCAGATGCAGAAAAACACTGGTGTGAAACCACCTTTAAATGTGTCCAAAGACATTCAGAAACTTTTTCCATGTCTCCAATCTTTTTCATTTGTGGAAAGGTCCCAATATGTTCTTTATGCATTATACTGTCTCAGCAGTATCTTGCCTTGAATGATGATGGGTGTGATAAACCCAAGAGGATCATAGATGCTTCTCACGGCAGATAAGACTCCTCATTTGATGAAGGATTTACCACAGGATGACACTTGAAATGTGAATGTTTCCTGATTAATGTCTCACAGTAGAATAAGGCTGCTGTTAAACATAATCCAACACAGGTTAAGGGAAATAAAAACCTATCTCACTGCTGCCACACCTATACCCTACTGGTTCCAGGGCAGACTAGTATCCCCAGCTGCACAACACCCTAACGGTTCCTGCACAGGCTGGAATATCACTTCCCGCGCAACTACAAAGTCACAACCTGGACCTAGCTGCCTGAAAGGCTGTTGGATTGCTTCACGTAACTCATGAGTAACCAGAGAGGAGGTTATTATACACTACAAACCAAGAGAGGACAAGTATGCTGAGATACACACGTACCCAAAGTGAGGAAACATAAAAGATGTGCACATGTGAAAAATAAAAATAAAAAATGCAAGTAAGGATTACCTCCTACAAACCTAACAGCAAACAAAAGAAAAGTGTAGCTACGATAAATGAGAAAGCACAGAACAAATGTGACACTAGTCTCACTCTATCAGGCAAAACCCCTTGGAATGCCACAGTAAAATCCACATGGAAATAATATAGCCAGCAGAGAAGGCTGGTGGCAGGAGAGTAAAAATAACCCCACCCGAGCTGTGATAGGACCGAGGCTATGAGCAATTTAGAACAGGGTATAATCACACCCCAAAGAAAGAGAGGCAAACGTAAAAGTAAATAGACCATCAGCACTTAGACTGGAATTGACCCGGCAGTGGTTCATCAAGGAAGGAAAGTGACCACACAGGAGAAGGTCAATGGATCAGGTCTTAAGGCATGACAACTACATTTTATAGATGGAACATCTGAACTCAGATTGAGGTCTTTTAAGCTTGTTCTATGATCCTCAGATAGAAATGCTTTCATTACCTCCTGGCTTTTAAGGTACCCTCACACGTGGCGATATCGCCGGGAGATTTGCTAAGCAATCTACGAATGCAGCGATATCACTACCACATCGCCTGTGCATTGTGGCGTGTGACAGGGCAATTGTACGGCGATAAATTGCCAGTGGCGTGTCGCCTGATCGCCCTGCTCTACTGAGAAATCAGCCGATTTCCACCAGGCAATTTCTGCGCATCATTGCGTGTGACAGGGCAATAGTGATGTAGAAAGCGAGCTCAGACAATCTGGAAGAATTTCCAGAGGCGTGCCTGAGCGTTCTGTTTGGTGCACCCCGTCTGCCATGATTGGTGGCAGCTCCTGTGTTCCCATTGGCTACCCATGGCAAAGGCGCCATATTTGATGATCTTTGCGTTCTTCAACAGACTGATCTTCTTCATCTTCTTCTTCACAAGTGTCTTGAAAGGCCGAGCGTCATGGAGTACCGCATCACAGTGATAATGCGTGTATGATGTTTGTACGTCCTGAATAAATTTGTAATAGGGGCAAAATGTACATTGGTGTATGCAAACATACACTGAAAAATATGTTTAATAATACAAGTGTCAGTGTTGTTTGGCGAAATGTGTAAACCAACATGTTCAGCATGCACAATTCACAAACCATATGTCACCCCCACATAAAATAGTAATGCATGTACGTTCTCCAGTTGCCAAGCACGTCCGTTACCCTGTGGTTCATTCTTGATGTATTGAGGTGACGTTACGGCGTCTCTGAAAGGCACACTACTCTGTTGCGCCAAAAGTTGTGCAGTCCCTCAAGTCTTCTCTGCGTAACGAGCGTGCAATTGTGTGTGTCAAAGTCTCTGTCATCAGAAATTGTGTGTTTGTGCTGCATGTCCCAAAAACTGTGTTATTGGCCATGGCCATGTAGAGAGGACCACAGTCAGATCACATCACATCACTATGGGCAAAGCAACAAGCATTGACATGTTGAATGCAGGCATTACGGACACCCACACAAATGACATGTTTTTTGGCCTAGGGTGGTCTACATGTGTACATAATTGCAATGTGTCATCTTACAGAGGATTCTGACAGCTCAGAAGGCCAGCCATCACCAGCCGCAAGGCCACCACCCGCCAGACCTCCTTCACCACCACAACCACCATCTGGCAGCCCACCACCACCTTATCCTGGGAGGGCAGGGTCCTCAGCTGCTGTCAGCTTGGCCTCTGAAGCCCCTCCCAGTCACCCCTCTGCATCTGCCAGCACAGCCTCAGGGCCGCACAGCCCACTACCAACACCATCTGGAAGGGATTTAAGAGGGCCAACGCCTGACCTCAGCCCTACACAGCATTGGTTGCAGACACCAGACCCTGTAGCCTGCCCTCCACCCGATGTAGGCAGCCCAGGTGGCAGCCCTGCTGGGGAATGGGCCTCACAGGCTGAATCTGAGCCTGGTGGATGTGGCCCTGATGGTACATGTTGACCATATTAAATTTGCTTGTGTTTCCAAATTTGGCCTGTGTGAGCCACTGTTAATGCCTTCCTGTTTTTGTTATATCCCTTTGCTTCATGCAGATGGCACACCAGCAGAGGCAATGTTGGCAGGGACGTCATCACCCCAGGCAGCAAGGGAACTGGCTGATGATGACCTTAATCGTAAGTTCATTAACACAGTCACATAACATTGATCTGCACGGAACTACATTGTATTAATTTTGAATATTTACGCAACAGGCCAACAAACCATCAATGAACTGCTTGCTGTCCATTGTCAGGCACAGGCCAATTTGAATAGGATGTGGGCCCTCATCCAGCGTCTCACTGGTGGGCAGGCTTGGGATAATCCTGGGGTTGGGGCACAGCCCTAATGTATTTTAAATGTTCCCCTTTTCCCGTGCCCCTTGTGTGTAAATTGTGTGGCATGTCGCCATTTTTGTTTTTATATATTTGATGGTTTATATTTTAAAAAGTGTTGTCCAAAAAAACAAACTAACCAAAAACAAAAGTTTGTTCAAACAACACCAAAAAACAAAAACAAAAAAAAAACATTATATGGTTTGGGAAAAAACAAACAAAAACCTAAAGAAAAAAAAAAGTCAAAATAAGACCCAAAATAAACAAAAAAATGGTTCCCCCACCCCTCCAAAAAAAAGAAAAAGGTGACAATTGGTTGCCAACCAAATTCTCCAAAAAACAGTCACCTTGGCCAACAGATTGGTCAAAACCCCCCAAAAAAACTCAAAATAGAAATGGGATTTTCATAAATAAAAGAATTACACAAATCCCACTACTGTGTTTTGCCTCAGAGGTGCAGGAGTATGTAGTTGACACCTCTTTCATAACACAACATCGTAATGGCTGTTCTAACTGTTTGAGGGGTCACATTTGCATTGAAGGGCCAAAAATTAATGTCAACATACGTATGTGGTGCATTAATGAACACCTTCAATGTTCGTAGCAGTAGACTACATTACTGACACAATTTAAACCACCGCCCAAACAAAAAAATGGGTTGCACACTACTCATGAACATTGTATGGGCAAGAACACAAACATTAGGTGGGTGACGTGTACACAATTGTACTACCATATAGGTGTGAAATTTTGGGAAAGCCAACATTGTGACAACTAGGGGAGCAAGGGATGTATCATATGTCTAAATAAGTACTATAACATATTTCCGAGTTCAGTGGCGGACCTTGCATCCCGGGGGCCCTGGTGCAGCAGCAGATGATGGTGAGGAGCTGGGGGGGATGCTATCGGACGGTCGGCGAGGACCGCCGGGGGAGTGAGGGTTGTGGGGGGATTTTTGGGGGTGGGGCTATGTGTGCGGCTTCTCCTACCTGTGTCGTGCGAGCCGCGCTGACAGCCGCGCTAGGAGCCGGGGCGGCAGAGGAGAGGAGGGGAGGGCTCAGCCAGGGGAAGCAGGAAGCTTCCCTCAGTTAACCCCCTCTCCTCTGCCACACTGGCACAGGGTCATGGGGGTCGGCTGGGGGCCCCCCTGCAGGCTTGAGGGGCCATCTAGTCGCTCGGGGCCCTGGTGCAGCTGCTCCAGCTGCACCACGGTAGGTCTGCCCCTGTCCTAGTTAATTGGCCTAAACAGGTGACACACTGCCTTTTGCTCTCAAACTACATCACAAAACATATATACACATACATGAGACATAAAATCAAACATAAAATTGTGGCAATAACAAAAATTTATTTGTGGGCAACACAAAATCAAACACACATACTGTGTGTATAAATGTGAAAGTCCAAAAATACAACAATACAGAAAACAAAAATCATTAGTAGCGTCTCTCCACATAGGTGTAATCATCTACTGGTTCTGACTTGGCTTGAGGCCCCGAGTACCCATATCCACTACCAGTAGGCCAACTTGGGGGGGTGGGGTTGTCTGGGGCCCCTGGACAAATCAGGATTTTGTCCGGGACCATGCAATGGCAGCCAAAGACACTGTGACCCTGACGCCTGGTCACTGGGGATGGCAATATAGGCCAGTGTCGTCAGGGCCTCGTCCACGCCCGCCTCCAGAACCTGAATTATGAGCCGCTCAGAAATCCTCCGCTGCAGTGGTATCATCTGGGCCACCCGCTCATTCACCAGGTACCCAATCCCAGTATTTGGCTGGTTTTCGGTGTGAACCAGCACCCGCTTAGCCCACACTCCCAGCTCAGTATGGGGCGGTGTTAGGGCCCTGCGACGACTACTCATCCCTCAGCTGTGACCAGGATGCTGGTCTGCTCAACTGGGACCAAGCACAGCCTCCCCCGCAGATGTTGTTGGAGGAGGATCCTGAGTGGGTGACCCCTCCAGCGGTGTCTTCTGCTCCAGCGGCTCCTGTAACGAAGGGACAAAATAAAACAAATCAGTGGGCATGATCCACCAAGAGTAGATTAGCCATCACAGAAGTACTGCAACAGCACCAATTCCAATATATTGTATTACATGCACACAAACATTTAACAGATAGCAGCAACAAAATGAAACTGGGAAAAATGTCCACCCTACTTACCTGAGGGGACAACATGTAAAGTGATGTGTGTTAAAACCAAGCAATACAACAACAGAGGAGCCAAGTTTGGGACCCATCACCAAGACAGCCAGAATATTGGTTAAACACCCACAGGATTGTGGCAGAAGCAACTTGACAACACACCATGTGAGTCATACCACCAAGGGATGCACATTCACCAGAAAATTCAAAAAACCTAACTCCTGTGACAGAGCGGTGGCTTTGGATGTGGCCCTGGTGTCAGCAAACTCCCTGGCACACTGCAATCTTCGAGGAACCTACTGGTCCAGAGTGAAAGTGAGGAGGTCATAGTACCACAGTTGTAGCACATGTGCCTCCTCACTTCCCATCCCAGAATGCTGAGACCTCTGGACCCGCTTTTGTTCCTTTCGGAATACGGTGCGCAGGTGCTTGATTTTATTCTTCACCATCGCCTTATCCCACCTCGCACCAGGGTTGTGCTCCTGGGAGAGGGCGACAAGGCAGCCATAGGCCACATCCTTCACCTAATTTTTCTTATAATTGGGTGATCACAGCCACCACAGGCATTCCTGGTCCTGGTACAAGGTCAACAATGCCCGGATAAAATCCTGATTTTCCCCCATCTGCAAGATAAGCACAAAGCACATCAAAAACCACACATACATGCATGGCTTCTCGTGGCTATTGCCTTGGTGGAGGAGGACTTGTGGCTGGAGGAGAGAGCTGAGAGATTGCAGGCTTGTAGACCACGCCGTGTGTAGTCTCGGGAGTAGCTTTTGCAAAGGGACAACCTGAGCCACATGCGGCTGTTCCGTCAGCTGGAGGACAGGAGTCCACTTGACTTCTGGAACTATCTCCGTATGTCTGAGGACTCATTCACGTTCCTATTGGATGGCATTTGGCCATGGATGGCCCGTGAGGATACTGTGATACGTAGAGCTGTGCTACCTGAGGAGCGGTTGGCTGTAACTTTGAGGTTCCTGGCAACAGGTTGATCGATGACAGACCTACAATACTCTGCAGCTGTGTCGCAGCCACTGCTGAGCCGCCTGTTACCCAAGACATGTGAGGCCATCCTGAGGTGCCTGGTGCCCTCCTTTTTGCACTTACCAACCACCTCCGCAGAATGGATGCACGTTGCCAGTGGTTTTGCTGATCGCTGGCAATTTCCAAACTGCGGTGGGGCATTGGTTGGTTGCACGTGAGGATCACTCAACCCCCCAACAGCGGGTCTTTTTTTTTTCAACTATAAAAGGTATTTTAGTGTGATCCTCATGGCCCTTGTGGATGCTCAATATGAGTTCCTCTATGTGGATGTTGGCATGAACGGACGTATCTCAGATGGGAGTGTGTTTGGGCACAGCTCCTTTGGCGAAGAGCTGAAGAGAGGTGCTCTTAACGTGCCCTCAAATGATGACACAACCGGTCAGCTAAACTTTGCATTTGTGGTGGATGAAGCCTTTCCACTTCATGCTCACCTACTTTGGCCATTTCCCTAGAGGACTGTTACTTCTGAGAACCGCATTTTCAATTACCGGCTATCCCGGGCTTGCCGTGTGGTTGAAAATGCGTTCGGGATCATGGCCAATACATTCCGCATCTTTCATACGCCTTTGAATATGAAACTGGAATCTATAGATATAGTAGTTCTGGCATGATGTGTGCTACATAACTTCCTGCATCGTAGGGATACTGCATCATACACGCCGTCAAGTTATGTGGATTCAGTGAACACAACAGAGGAAGTCCGTCCCAGGGAGTGGAACCGACCCAGGAGTGGCGCCACTCCAGCCACTGAGCCAGGGTCTGAGTGCACAGGATGCCAGGAGCAGCAGGGACAGCTACTGCTCCTACTTCAATGGCCCTGGGGCAGTGGCCTGGCAGCAAGAACAGGTGTAGGGTGGCTGGGGTTGTCAGGCACCAACAGCAGGAGGAGGGTGTAGTCAGTCAAGTGACTGCACCATGATCTTATTTTTTGATTATGTTTTAAAGTTTAATTTTAATTGGAAAATTCACATTTTTCTTGTTTTTTATTTAAATTGTATTTGATAAAAAAAAATTATGGCCATTGTTTAAGCTGATTATTTGTGTGATGTTAACACTTCTGTTTTTGTTCAGTGTGTCTGTCTTTACTTTTAAATACAGGGCAGTTGCACATAGGATTAAGCTGTGCACAGAGTTATGTGACACCACAATGGTCGTTATGGGTCCCAGCAGCATTGTCTGCTAATGTCCAGTACACAGGTCCATGCCATTGGCCAACACTCTATGCTCACACTGTGTCTCCTTAACCATATTAGGCTAAGGTCACACTTGCAATATTCTAAGTTTCCTGCATGATTTGCAGAAAACGTAGAATATATTTCTCCCTCCGCAGCTTTCATGCAAGCTGCATAGCACCGAACGCGGCCCCTAGCAACCTGCTGTATTCCATGGATACCCGCTACACAGCCGGCTGCAGGAAGTGCAATTGGCGATTCGATCATGATGCGTTCCCCTGTGCATTGTGGAAATCGCACTCCCCGCTGTGTAGCGGGTATCCATGGAACACAGTGGGTTGCTATGTTCCGCGTTCGGCGATATGCAGCCTGCGTGAAGGCTGTGGAGGGAGAAAAATATTCTAAGTTTTCTGCAAACCACGCAGGAAACTTAGAATATTGCAAGTGTGACCCTAGCCTTATATGGATTTACACATGGGTATGTGTCAACACACATGCACATTTGTATTGTGTTTGGTGAGTATGGAGGTAGTCATCTGTCGCCACACACACATGTCTGCACACACATAGTTCAGGCATGATCGCACACAATCCATGCACGTATGTCCAGACTGTTGTTTTCAGCTTACCTACAGAATCAACAGATGCACACATAGCCATTTATAGTGTACTCCACAGTGCAACAGACGAGCCGTCCTGTGTGGCACTTTGGGGAAAGACAAGAGTGTCTTTTGGAAGCCGCAACACATGACACGAGCATGCAGTATGCAGTAGCGAGATAGTAGAAAGGCCAAATGCGTCATGTAGTGGGCACACTTCCTGCCAAGGCTGACCAATGGCGACGCAGTTGTGTTGGCCAATCGGAAAGGTAGGGGCGCAGTGTACAACAATCTGGCATGCCTGTCTCCTCGGCGCACTCACCCTCTACGCTCATATCGCTGATGAGGTGGAGGCATGTGATGCACAGATTTGGCAGCAATGTGGGAATGTTGAAATGCTTCCAGTGTGTGGCAGGGTATTTCCGGAACGCAGGATCGCCGGAGATGGTACGTGAGATCTCTATGTGTGACAGGGCAACGGCGATGTGTAAAAAAGTTGCCGAAACGTGCGCGCTCACGTCAAATTGCTGGCGATATGGCACCATATTGCCGCGTGTGACGGTACCTTTAGAGATAATCTTGTGAAGTCTGAGGTTTAATGCAGACAGCATGTCTTGTGTTCTAGAGAGTAGATCAATTGCCTCTTCATTCATGGACAAAGACTTAGGCCTATTGTCTTCTCCACCAGTTAACAAGCATCAGATCAGTATGGCTAGGGTCACACTGTCTTATGAGCTGATTTTAACGGTCTGCGCTAAATACTTAGAAATTTTCTTCAGAAGCGCATAGCGTAAATGCTATGCACTTCTAGAGAACGCTGCCCCATAGCAACCCGTTATGTACCTTGACAGCGGCCGCACACAGAGCTGCTGGGCGGCTGCTTTTCAGGAGCGCACAGGAAAACGCTGCATGCAGCGTTTCTTGTGTGCTCCTGAAACGTAGCCGCCCAGCAAATCTGTGTGCGGCCGCTGTCAAGGTACATAATGGGTTGCTATGGAGTAGGGTTCTCCAGAAGTGCATAGCGTTTACGCTATGCGCTTCTGAAGAAAATTTCTATGTGTTTAGCGCAGACCGTTAAAATCAGCTCATAAGGCAGTGTGACCCTAACCTACTTCCTCTCATCTCCTGGGCTTTCTGTCTGAGTTCATAGATTGTCATTCGATACTCAATGAATTTGCTGTGGATGTCTCTGTCCTTGTAGTATATAATAACCCTGGCACACTAGTATATAGAAAAATGATGATTAGGAGACGTCAACTCAGACTATCAAAGTTTTATTCAAAATAAATGTAGCTCTGTCCTTGCCGGTTCGACCACACAGGTCTTCGCAGAGGATAAAGGAGCTGTGGCAGTGTGTACAAAATAAAACAAGAAACAACAGTCAGTTCTTGACAATTAATACAAGGAAACAAAAAAACAATCCTTACAAGAAATAGTTAAGGAAAGTACAACTTATACGATAAAAAAGACGTTCAGCTACAGTTGCAGTTTTTGTATATCAAACAGTCGGGTATCTGTACCCGTATGGTTAAACCCGTTACCATGATTTATTTATAGTGGTTGGTGAATAATATACAGAGATATAGTGTTACCTCAGAGTGAAGAACGAGAAAGAAAGATCTTTGTCATTCAAGTCTATATGCTAAAAAGTGCCAGAGTGGGGTAGAAACCCCCCATTTGCCAGACCCAACACGTGTAAAGAGGTATACGGCTACACGTTATAGGGTTACTACCTGTGATCAAAAGAGGTATGGGATTACGGTAAGTGCAATCTCCTGTATAATAGGAGTATACAGCACATATAAACATTAAATAGTAGGTTATGACATAATATGGGGTTAAAGAGTACATGTGAAAGGCAAGAAAATGCTACCTATGTCGGTGGTGTGGGATAAGTATCCAATTGTGGCCACTCACATCAGGCCAAATCTGGCCAGTGATTAGTGCTGTTAACAGAAAGAGGAAAGTCAATCAATACTGGTGGTTTAAGGGGACTTATATCTCAATATACAGGTAGTGCCAATAGGTACCTTAATGGCTGAGTGGTAAGAAAAAGAGAATGGTTTCTGAAAGTATAATAGAGGTGGTTACTGGCAAAATTAGGCATCAATCAAAGAGTTAACAATGTGCAAAGTAACACTACTATACCTCCGTGCGGCTGGGCGGCTGGTGCATGAGTGGCAGTGAGCACTGTGAAACCGCGTATGACGCGGATAGGTGGGACTAAGTCGGTCTGCTTCCGTAAATTGAAACGCAGGTGAAGCGCAAACCGCGCGTGCGCCGTGAGGCATACAAATCGCGCGTGCGTAGTGCAATCTACAAGCCGCACATGCGTACTGCGGCGGGCGCGCCGCGCATACGCAGTGCTACAAGTGGTAGAACGCTACATGTGAAAGGCAAGAAAATGCTACCTATGTCGGTGGTGTGGGATAAGTATCCAATTGTGGCTACTCAATTCAGGCCAAATCTGGCCAGTGATTAGTGCTGTTAACAGAAAGAGGAAAGTCAATCAATACTGGTGGTTTAAGGGAACTTATATCTCAATATACTGGGAAAGAAGGAAAAGAATTAGCACATGAATATAAGAATCTGGAGATGGGAGACAATAGATCTCATACTCTCGGTTTAGTCCATTTGGTTCAAGAGTCCGTAAATGGACTAAACCGAGAGTATGAGATGGTACCGTAGACCATTCTCCCACTCAGGGACTAAGCATACTGCCCACCTATTCCCATTCTGGGGGTCCCACCCACCTCCTCCTGCATTATAATATTGTAAATTATGACACCTAGTATTGATAACTATAGCAAACTGTTTAATATCCTTTATGTATGAGTATTTAGTTGCATATCTAATCTATTGTCTCCCATCTCCAGATTCTTATATTCATGTGCTAATTCTTTTCTTTCTTTCCCACAGATTCCTCAATTTCCTATGTCATGACAGACATCACTATGAAGCACCTTTATATTTCTTTCTGCACCAGGCTTAGTGCATGATCTAGCACTGTATCCTTCAATAGATGCACTTCCGCGCTGCAGCAGCGTTCTACCACTTGTACCACTGCGCATGCGCGGCCCACCCGCCGCAGTACGCATACGCGGCTTGTAGATTGCACTACGCACGCGTGATTTGTATGCCTCACGGCGCACGCGCGGTTTGCGCTTCACCTGCGTTTCAATTTACGGAAGCAGACCGACTTAGTCCCGCCTATCCGCGTCATAAGGACGCGGTTTCACAGTGCTCACTGCCATTTATGCACAAGACGCCCAGCTGCACGGAGGTATAGTAGTGTTACTTTGCACATTGTTAACTCTTTGATTGATGCCTAATTTTGCCAGTAACCACCTCTATTATACTTTCAGAAACCATTCTCTTTTTCTTACAACTCAGCCATTAAGGTACCTATTGGCACTACCTGTATATTGAGATATAAGTCCCCTTAAACCACCAGTATTGATTGACTTTCCTCTTTCTGTTAACAGCACTAATCACTGGCCAGATTTGGCCTAATGTGAGTGGCCACAATTGGATACTTATCCCACACCACCGACATAGGTAGCATTTTCTCGCCTTTCACATGTACTCTTTAACCCCATATTATGTCATAACCTACTATTTAATGTTTATAGGTGCTGTATACTCCTATTATACAGGAGATTGCACTTACCGTAATCCCATACCTCTTTTGATCACAGGTAGTAACCCTATACCGTGTAGCCGTATACCTCTTTACACGTGTTGGGTTTGGCAAATGGGGGTTTCTACCCCACTCTGGCACTTTTTAGCATATAGACTTGAATGACAAAGATCTTTCTTTCTCGTTCTTCACTTTGAGGTAACACTATATCTCTGTATATTATTCACCAACCACTATAAATAAATCATGGTAACGGGTTTAACCATACGGGTACAGATACCCGACTGTTTGATATACAAAAACTGCAACTGTAGCTGAACGTCTTTTTTATCGTATAAGTTGTACCTTCCTTAACTATTTCTTGTAAGGATTGTTTTTTTGTTTCCTTGTATTATTTGTCAAGAACTGACTGTTGTTTTTTGTTTTATTTTGTACACACTGCCACAGCTCCTTTATCCTCTGCGAAGACCTGTGTGGTCGAACCGGCAAGGACAGAGCTACATTTATCTAATATATAAAGCTGAATGTGTGTGTGTATGTATGTGTGTATGTATGTCCGGGATTGGCATCTACACCATCACAACTACAGCCACAAAATTTTGCACAGTCACACATCTGGACCCCGAGAGCGTCATAGGCTATGTTGTGAGGCGAAATTTCAACCCTGCGCGTTCCAGTTCACCAAACAATTTTGCCCCTATCTACATAATGGGGAAAAAGTGAATGGAAAATCGACAGCTGTCAGCTATAGCCACAAAATTTTGCACAGTCACACGTCTGGACCCCGGGAGCGTCATAGGCTATGTTGTGAGGCGAAATTTTAACCCCGCGCATTCCAATTCACCAAACAATTTTGCCCCTAATTACATAATGGGGAAAAGTGACAGTTACCAGTTGACAGTTGTGATTGAGAGAGGCTTAATGATAGCGCCAAAGACTAACAGCACATACCAGCATTTAGTCACTAAGGTGGGGCCCCAACATGAGATATTCACCACGCACGGGGACATGTATACACACACCACACGCATACAAAGAGTAACAGCAAGTGTATAGCCGCTAAGGTGCAGCCCCGATATTGGATACTCACCACGCACCCGAACAAACACACACACCACAAAGAGACACACACAACACAGAGACACACACACCCACGGGGAAACACACCATATAGCGACACATGCAGTCACCCCACATGGAAACACACACACACAACACAGACACACACACACCACACAGACACCCCCCCCACAGGGACACACACACATACCCACCCTATAAGGACACATGCACTCACCCCACTGGGACACACACACACCACAAAGAGACACAGACACACCACACAGACCCCCCCCACAGGGACACACACACATACATACCCAATAGGGACACATGCACTCACCCCACAGGGACACACACATACCACAAAGAGACACACACAACACAGAGACACACATACCCCACAAAGACACCCCCCCACAGGGACACACACACCTTATAGGGACACATGTACTCAGCCCACAAGGACACACACACACCACAAAGAGACACACACAACACAGATACACACACCACACAGACCCCCCCACAGGGACACACACACATACACACCCTATAGGGACACATGCAATCACCCCACAGGGACACACACACACCACAAAGAGACACACACAACAGAAACACACACCACACAGACCCCTACCACAGGGACATACACACCCTATAGGGACACATGCACTCACCCCACAGGGACACACACACACACACCCCAGGGACACACACACCACACAGACAGACACAGATGTGCACAAATCACCTCACACAACTCGTCTCATACGTGTGCTATCTTTAATTTCCAAACATAAACATCTGATTAAAAACAGCCAATGTGCAACACATGTGCCACATAGGGAATTAAGGTAGATGTCAGTCACATGAGCTGTCTATTATGTGTATGTGTGAGGTAACATATACTGCCCGGCCAGGGGGAGGGTTTACTGTTGGCTGGAGATTTATTAGGCTGCCTATAGCAACCAATCACAGCTCAGCTTCTATTTTCTTACAGGTCATTAATATGACATATTCAAATTCAATTTTGTTATAGCTAACATCAGTTATTTATTAACCCGGAGTAGCCGTGTACTACAGCTAGTTTTGAATAAAACTTTGATTGTCTGAGTTGACGTCTCCTAATCATCATTTTTCTATATACTAGTGTGCCAGGGTTATTATATACTACTGATACAGATTTTTCCCTTACTTAAAGGGTTTAGAGCCAGACCTTTCTAAATAATTTTAAGTCTCTGTCCTTGTGTCATAGGAATCTGAGGTAGCTTCTACTGGCTTCCCTCATGATGAAGCAATGAAACATTTCCTGCATTTCAGGTTTTACTGTAAGGCTAGGGTCACATCTGTGGTTGGGCTTAAAGATCCTGATCCGGTTTTGAGCATTAAAAATGCTCAAAACCGGATCCGGATCCGCAGCCTTAGGCTGCAATAGAAATCTGGATTGCACTATTTACAATACGGTTACCAGATCCGGTTTTGGAACCTGCGGGAAAAATCATGCAGGCTGCGTCTATCGCGCCGGTTACTAAACCGGAGCTGGTTTATTTATAATGGGAGTCTATGGAAATCAGATCCGGTAACGCAAGGTACAAAAATGTAACTTGCAGTACCAGATCCGGATGCGGTTTTTAAAATTGCAAAAGCCCACATTCCAAAACCAGATGCATTAATGCATCCAGATCCGGAATGAGGGTTGCCATTTTGCAATTTTACTATCAAATGATAGTATGAAGGCACGTGGTAAAACCACATCCGGTAATGGATGCGGTTACTGGATTGTGCCTTTTAAGTGTAACCGTAGCCTAACTGGTTCTTGTCTGAAGCGAAGTAAAACTCCAGTAAGCCTGGGGTCACACATAAGCCCTGGATCCGTTATTTGCATCAGCCTTTAAACTTTAGAATTCTAAGTCCAAAAACTGATGCTGTTAACAGACCCTGGACTCAAGTGTGACTGCTCTGCAATGCGTTTTCTAACAGGACCCAAGCAGCGTTTTTGGGTGCAGTAAAAAAAATGCATAGGGTTTTTTTAAAATGGGACCCTATGGGAAACGCATCTGTTAACGCATGGTACATGGTACATACGTTAACGCATAACTTTTTTAGGTTCACAAATAGCATTTTCAAAAAACGGAATCTGGTTTTGAAAAAGAAAAAAAACTGATGGACATGTGTGACCCTCGCCAATGTTTGGTTTCTACAGCTTTAAGTAACATTTACAGTAGCACCTATCCCACGTAAACCTCCAAGACCAAGCCTACTCCCCTCTCCAACAATCTTTTTTCCCTTTCCATTACAGCCTCGAGATTTTCCACTCATCTTTTATGCACACAGATTTGGAAAGCACTTGTTTAAGGCCAAACAGAGCATTTTAGGGAAACTCAAGGATTTCAGAATCACAGGTTACAGGCAAAAAAAATGCCTTTGTAGGCGAAACTCAAAGATTTGAGAATCACAGGTTAGAAGCAAAAAATGCCTTTTTAGGGGAAACTGTAAAATTTGAGAATCACAGGTTAGGCTACCTTCACATTACAATTTGTAGGGAGCCGATGCTGTCCGATATAAATCGGACAGCATCGGCTCCCTTCTGATGCCTGAAATCGGGTGCCTATTCCGGCATAAAATCGCTCCCTGCGGGGTGAAAAAAAGAAAAAAAAAAAAAAAGTTTATTCTCACCTCCCCCCGAGCCCCCACCGTCTTCCGCCATCTTCTTGGAGGCTCCCGGTGGATCCCGCAGTCTGCCGGTGTCAGCAGAGGGCTCCCTCTGCTGTTCAGGACCTGCGGTGATGTCACAGTCATGTGACCGCGGGTTCACCATGGTAACCCGCGGTCACATGACTGTGACATCACCGCAGGTCCTATACAGCAGAGGGAGCCCTCTGCTGACACCGGCAGCCTGCGGGATCCACCGGGAGCCTCCAAGAAGATGGCGGAAGATGGCGGGGGCTCGGGGAGAGGTGAGAATAACCCTTATTTTTTTTTTTTAACCCTTGTGCTCCTAGTTAGGAGCAGTTTTACTGTACTGAGCATGCTCAGTACAGTAAAACGGGGTCCGAGGAGACATCACATGTTTCCTCGGACCCTTCTCCATAGGGCCCCATGTTATAGGGATCGGACCTAATCGGATGTGCACTAAATGCCATCCGATTTGGTCCGATCCGAATCTGTCAGATTTTATTTTCGGTGCAAAAATCGGAGCAAGCTCCGATTTTTGCACCAATAATAAAATCGGACAGAATCGGATCGGACCAAATCGGATGGCATTTAGTGCACATCCGATTCGGTCCGATGCCCATAGAGCTGCATGGGGCCCAAAATCGGTCCGATGCTGTCCGATTTTTATCGGACAGCATCGGAAATGATAAAATCGTTATGTGAAAGCAGCCTTACAGGCAAAAAAATACCTTTTTAAGGGAAACTGACTGATTTGAGATTCACAGGTTAGAGGCCAAACAAAGCTTTTTTAAGGAAGCTGAAGACTTTGAGAATCACAGGTAAGGCTGGGGTCACACTTGGCATGAGTTTTTTTAGTGACTTAAAAAAACTCATGCGTTTTTGCATGCGTTTTTTCATTTAAGCATGCGTTTTTTAAGGTGTGTGATGGCACCCTGCGTTTTTGCATGCATTTTTAAAACAGCACAAAAAAATAGTGCATGCACTATTTTGTGGTGCTGTTTTAAAAACGCATGCAAAAACGCAGGGTGCCATCACACATCTTAAAAAATGCATGCTGAAATGAAAAAATGCATGCAAAAACGCATCTACTATATAATTGCCGTAGGCACGTTTGTGTCGGACCCCGGCACGCCGTGGCTTTGTCACTATGTGACGTCACCACGCCGTGCGAGGCATTGCCCGCGTAGCGGGCATTGCGACCCCTCGCCGCTGTCATCCCGCTCCGGAGCATTACCGCTCAGGTAGCGCGAGCAATGGCCGCGAGGCCATTGCGAGTCGCTGCCTGAGCCGCAAATTGCTCCCCCATGTCCGCACAGCCCTCCCCATGTCCGCACAGCCGCCCCCCCATGTCCGCACAGCCGCCCCCCCATGTCCGCACAGCCGCCCCCCCATGTCCGCACAGGCCACCCCCCATGTCCGCACAGCCACCCCCATGTCCGCTCACCCACCCCCATGTCCGCACACCCACCCCCATGTCCGCACACCCACCCCCATGTCCGCACAGCCCCCCCATCTACACACAGCCCCCCCCATGTCCGCACACACACCCTCATGTCCCCACAGCCCCCCCCATGTCCGCACACACACCCTCATGTCCCCACAGCTCCCCCCATCTCCGCACAGCCCCCCCCATATCCGCACACTCACCCCCATCTCTGCACAGACCCCCCCATGTCCGCACAGCCACCCCGCAACAAAACCACCCCGCCGCACCAAAGCCCCTACCCCCTAAGTGCGCCGCACCCCTACACCCTAAGCCCCGACACGCCGCACCTATGCCCCTACACCCTAAGCCCCGCCGCACCTAAGCCGCTACCTCTAAGCGTCGCCGCACCTAAGACCCTACCCTATAAGCCCCGCCGCACCTAACCCCCTACCCCCTAAGAACCGCCGCACCTAAGCCCCTACCCTCTAAGAACCGCCGCACCTAAGCTCCTACCCTCTAAGCCCCGCCGCATCCTAAGCCCCCACCAATACCCCCTAAGTCCCGCCGCACCTAAGCCCCTACCCTATAAGAGCCGCCGCACCTAACCCCCTACCCCCTAAGCCCCGCCGCATCCTAAGCCCCCATCAATACCCCCTAAGCCCCGCCGCCTACCCCCTAAGTCCGCCGCTCCTAACCCCCTACCCCCTAAGCCCCGCCGCATCCAAAGCCCCCATCGATACCCCCTAAGCCCCGCCGCCTACCCCCTAACTCCGCCGCCCCTACCCCCTAAGCTCCGCCGCATTCTAAGCACCCACCGATACACCCTAAAGCCCCGCCGCCCATCCCCTACTCCCTAAGCCCCGCCGCTTCCTAAGCTCCCGCCGCTGTCCCCCGCCGCTCGCGCTAACACCTAACGCCCTACACCCGAAGCCCCCGCCGTCCCCTAACCTAACGTCCCCGTCGATCACTTACATGCCTTCAAGTCATCTGATCGTCCGTCCGATCCACAATCCCTTTGTCCGGCCAGCCGTCCTCTTCCTCCGGCCCCGGGGGTCTTCTCTCTTCTTTCCGCCATCTCCGCCTCTTCGTCCGGCCCCGGGGATCTTCTGTCTTCTTTTCGCAAACTACCACCTCCGACGTCCTCTTCCTTCTCATTAAGATAGAATGGACGAAAAATCCGCCATTCTACCTCAATGAGATCTGA
The DNA here is from genome assembly GCA_033576535.1 of Allobates femoralis. Classification (NCBI taxonomy): domain Eukaryota; kingdom Metazoa; phylum Chordata; class Amphibia; order Anura; family Aromobatidae; genus Allobates; species Allobates femoralis. The sequence goes on from JARQOC010000002.1 coordinate 362,794,882, forward strand.
GGCCCTCTTCTGATTGGTCGCTGTATACTGCCCTCAGCCAATCAGAAGAGCCCCTCATTTTTTTATTATTTTTAAATTATTTTTTAATTATTTTTTTTATTATTAAATTTATTTATTTTTTTAAGTCAGACTGAGACACAGTTCTCATTCAGGTCCGCATTTTTTTTTTTTTTTTATATTATTATTATTTTTATTTAATTATTTATTATTTTTTATTTATTTTTTTATTATTTTTTAATTATTTTTAAATTATTTTTTTTATTATTTCATTTATTTATTTTTTTAAGTCAGACTGAGACACAGTTCTCATTCAGGTCCGCCTTTTTTTTTTTTTTTATTATTATTTTTATTTAATTATTTATTATTTTTTTATTTATTTTTTTATTATTTTTTAATTATTTTTAAAAAAAATTTTATTATTTAATTTATTTATTTTTTTAAGTGAGAGTGAGACACAGTTCTCATTCAGGTCCGCCTTTTTTTTTCCCCATTGACATACATTACCGGTGTGTCGGCGATTTTATGGCCGCCGACCTGGTTCTATTTGTCGGCCCTAAAATCGCGGACACACCGCTAATACATGTCTATGGGCAGTGAGCTCGAATTCTGATTGGTCGGCGACCAATCCGAAATCGGGCTGACTGCCCATAGAGATGCATTAGCGGTGTGTCCGCGATTTTAGGGCCGACAAATAGAACCAGGTGGGCGGCCATAAAATCGCCGACACACCGGTAATGTATGTCAATGGGGAAAAAAAAAGGCGGACCTGAATGAGAACTGTGTCTCACTCTCACTTAAAAAAATAAATAAATTAAATAATAAAAAAAATAATTTAAAAATAATTAAAAAATAATAAACAAATAAATAAAAAATAATAAATAATTAAATAAAAATAATAATAAAAAAAAAAAAAAGGCGGACCTGAATGAGAACTGTGTCTCAGTCTGACTTAAAAAAATAAATAAATTAAATAATAAAAAAAATAATTTAAAAATAATTAAAAAATAATAAAAAAATAAATAAAAAATAATAAATAATTAAATAAAAATAATGTATTTCAATGGGAACAAATAAATTTAATAATAAAAAAAATAATTAAAAAAAAAAAAAAAAAAAATAAATAAATAATAAATAATTAAATAAAAATAATAATAAAAAAAATAAATATATGCTAATAATATCAGCCCTTTCAGCGGACCTGAAAGAGAACTGGGTCTCAGCCTAAATAATAAATTTAATAATAAAAAAAATAATTAAAAAATAATTTAAAAATAATAAAAAAATAAATTAAAAATAATAAATAATTCAATAAAAATAATAATAAAAAAATTAAATATATGCTAATTATATCAGCCCTTTCAGCGGACCTGAAAGAGAACTGGGTCTCAGCCTAAATAATAAATTTAATAATAAAAAATAATTAAAAAATAATTTAAAAATAATAAAAAAATAAATTAAAAATAATAAATAATTCAATAAAACTAATAATAAAAAAATTAAATATATGCTAATTATATCAGCCCTTTCAGTGGACCTGAAAGAAAACTGGGTCTCAGCCTAAATAATAAATTTAATAATAAAAAAAAAAATTAAAAAATAATTAAAAAATAATAAAAAAATAAATAAAAAATAATAAATAATTAAATAAAAAATAATAATTAAAAAAACAAATGCTAATAATAATGATATTACTGCTAATAATAATGCTATTAATGCTAATAATTATGCTATTAATGCTAATAATAATGATATTAATGCTAATAATTATGCTATTCATGCTAATATTAATGCTAATAATGCTAATAATAATCATATTAATGCGATTAATAATGCTATTAAGCCTAATATGCTATTTATGCTATTCAAAATGCTATTCATGCTAATAATATTGCTATTAATGCTAATAATAATGCTATTAATGCTATTAATAATGTTATTAATGCTATTATTAATACTAATAATGCTATTATTAATGCTATTTATGCTAATAATAATGCTATTAATAATGCTATTAATGCTATTATTTATGCTATTAATGCTATTAATGCTAATATTTATCCTATTAATGGTATTATTAATGCTATTAATGCTAATAATAATGCTATTAATGCTATTAATGCTAATAATAATGCTATTAATGCTATTAATAATGTTATTAATGCTATTATTAATGCGAATAATGCTATTATTAATGCTATTAATGCTAATAATAATGCTATTAATGCTATTAATAATGCTATTAATGCTATTAATTATGCTATTAATGCTAATATTTATCCTATTAATGCTATTAATGCTATTAATGCTATTAATGCTAATATTTATCCTATTAATGCTATTAATGCTATTAATAATGCTATTAATGCTATTAATTATGCTATTATTGCTATTAATGCTAATATTTATCCTATTCATGGTATTATTAATGCTATTAATGCTAATAATAAAGCTATTAATCCTATTAATGCTAATAATAATGCTATTAATGCTATTAATAATGTTATTAATGCTATTATTAATGCTTATAATGCTATTACTAATGCTAATAATGCTATTATTAATGCTATTAATGCTAATAATAATGTTATTAATGCTATTAATAATGCTATTAATGCTATTAATTATGCTATTAATGCTAATATTTATCCTATTAATGATATTAATGCTAATAATAATGCTATTAATGCTATTAATAATGCTATTAATGCTATTAATTATGTTATTAATGCTATTAATGCTAATAATTATCCTATTCATGGTATTATTAATGCTATTAATGGTAATAATAATGCTATTAATGCTATTAATAATGTTATTAATGCTATTATTAATGCTAATAATGCTATTATTAATGCTATTAATGCTAATAATAATGCGATTAATGCTATTAATAATGCTATTAATGCTATTAATTATGCTATTAATGCTATTAATGCTAAATATTTATCCTATTAATACTATTAATGCTAATAATAATGCTATTAATGCTATTAATAATGCTATTAATGCTATTAATTATGCTATTAATGCTATTAATGCTAATATTTATCCTATTAATGGCATTATTAATGCTATTAATGCTAATAATAATGCTATTAATGCTATTAATAATGTTATTAATGCTATTATTAATGCTAATAATGCTATTATTAATGCTATTAATGCTAATAATAATGCTATTAATGCTATTATTAATGCTATTAATGCTAATAATAATGCTATTAATGCTATATTAATAATGTTATTAATGCTATTATTAATGCTAATAATGCTATTATTAATGCTATTAATGCTAATAATTATGCTATTAATGCTATTAATAATGTTATTAATGCTATTATTAATACTAATAATGCTATTAATAATGCTATTAATGCTAATAATAATGCTATTAATGCTATTAATACTGTTATTAATGCTCATAATACTGCTAATAATGGTATTAATACTGCTATTACTGCTAATAATAATGCTATGGCTTATATTATTGCTATTGATGATGCGATTATTATTTAAAAATCTTTAAAAAAACAATAAACATATTTTAGATACCCGATGCATTTGCATCAGGCTAACAGCTATAACTACTATAATCAAATTAATGCACGTTCTAGAATCCCGATGCATTTGCATCGGGCTCACAGCTAGTGTGTTTTATAAGTCACTAAAATAACTCATGCCAAGTGTGACCCCAGCCTTAAAGGCAAAAAAATTCCTTTTTAGGGGAACTAAATGACTTTGAGAATCACAGGTTACAGGCCACACAGAGTATTTTCAGAGGAAACTGAAGAATTTGAGAATCACAGGTTACAGTCAAAAAAGTGCCTTTTTAGGGGAAACTCAGGGGTTTGAGAATCACAGGTTAGGCTGTGGTCACAGTTGACATGCGTTTTTTTAGTGCCTTTTAAAAACGCATGCTTTTTTACATGCGTTTTTCATGTGATCATGAGTTTTTTAAGGTGTCTGATGGCTCCCTGCGTTTTTGGCTGCGTTTTGAAATCTGCACCCAAAAATAGTGCATGTACTATTTTTTGCTGCGTTTTGAAAAACGCATGCGTTTTTGAAGAAAACGCATGCGTTTTTATAACATGGGCCCCTATGGAAAACGCATGCAAAAACGCATGTACAATTAGTACCTTTTAGTGCCATTCAAAAACGCATGTGTTTCCCATAGGAGGTTTTCTAAAACGCATGCGTTTTTTTTAACATGGGCTCCTATGGGAAACGCATGCGTTTTTGAATGGCACTAATTGTACATGCGTTTTTGCATGCGTTTCCCATAAGGCCCCATATTAAAAAACGCATGCGTTTTTGGAAAAGCACCAAAAACGCATGGGACTGTCACACATGCTTTTTGGCTATTAGGGCATGCGTTTTTTAACATGGGGGCCTATGGGTGCGTTTTTTACATGCGTTTTTGAAAACGCAGGTCTCCAAAAACGCATGTGAAAAATGCTACTGTGACCCCAGCCTTACAGGCAAAAACATGCCTTTTTTGGGAAACTGAAGGATTTGAGAATCAAAAGGTTACAGGCCAAACACAGCTGTTTAAGCGGAAACAAAAGGATTTGGCAATCCATTCCTGCATGCAAGAAAACGCGACTTTGCCAACACACACAGATTTAGTAAACACTCATGTTCTTTTTAATACAAAATGCCTGTGTCTCTCAGATTTTAATAGTTTTCTATGTCCGAATGGACACTTGCCCTCCTATGACATCTAAAAAGCGATTGACTATCTAGCTAACTAATTGAGCAGCACAGAGCAGCAGTAGCACTGTCCTTAGCAGTAACACTTTCAAAATGGCGACTACAGCAAATGGCTGCTTCTTATAACACTAGGAACATCTGGACCCGTAGAAGCGATAGAAAGTCGCGAAACGGCGTCGTTGTCCGGCGGCCCCCCGTGCCACCTCCCTGCACCTTGTTTGTCTATGTAACCATGGAATAAAAGGACCATCTGCTTTAACTTGGTGAGTGCCGCCTTTCCTTCAAAGAAATTTGTTGTATGATCTGCTGCTTTGGCTGGGCACCACCAAAGGGGAATCTGCCTATTGGGAAGTGTCCCTGGAATTGATTACTAGTACTGCTAAGTGCCCTGATTATCTTCTTTGTCTATTAACACTAGGAACATATGATTTTGTCTGTCAATTAAACAAGCCAGCCATTGACACAGGCCCTTGTGCTTTCAACTTGTAAATGTTTTATGCACCCTGATTGGCTGTCGTCACAGAAAATATCCACACAAAGTGCTGGAAAAAAATGGAGTCCAACGCTCCTCTGGACTCTCCACACCTTCTCCCCTCATCAAAGATGTCCCACCCATTATCCTATACTGTTGGAAGGTAGGAAAAACAGCATCACTTAAATGCTTTTTTAATCCAATCACTCACCGAACAAATGCGCGCTCACTGACTTTTGGGGAATTGTTTGGATTTCCGTTCAAGATCTGAATCTGCAATGTTCATGCAGAATTGGAAACTGGCCAACATGTTTAGGGAACGTTCACTCATTTCTACTCAGCATAACATTACAACTGGTCATATGCAATTTTTTTTAGTATGGATTCCATTCACACACTGTGATCACGGAGCACCAGAACATTAAATCATCGCAGTTCCAGTGCAAGATCAGGTGCCTAGCTTTATGAAAGCTCCCAATATCTTTCTGCTGCCAGCAGTTACTACAATGTCTGTATCTTTAGGCTTGCAGCTGATCTCTTCCAAACCTGTAGTGGTCTTTTCTAATGTATTTTAGGGGAAATGTATCAGTTTAGGGTATTGAGGGAGCACTCTAGATTATTTAACTCTGTGATTTCAGTTTTCAGGGGATGAGCCCAAGTAGATGAGAATAATTATGTCCCTTCTGTAAGGCGGTTCACAGTCTTGGACATTTTCATTATCCCCTCAAACCCCAGAACGGGTTTCTGTTGACACCTTAGGGTTAATATTTGATGAACCTGACAGAATCCAGGTCACTAAGGCCAAGATTATGAACCTGACACAGGCGAGCTGCACAGCTGAGGACTATAGTATCGGGAACGGTCCATCGAAAGTGAGGACTTCACTCTTCATACATTTTTTGTTTTATTTTGGATATAATCTACCTCCTGAGGTGGTACTGGTTATTGTTCAATGCAGTCCCAACTGTCATAAGCAATGTCTAGGTTCTGTACAAATATGCTCCACTAGTCTGTAGGGTCTTCCGATGAACCTGAGAGAAACCGGAGATGTCTTTTCGGAATGAAAGGCAGAAATAACTCCTCGCCATCATCCTTATGATTGTGCTATTAATCTTGTCCCTAATGCTAAATTATCTAAAACTCGCCTTTATAAATTGTCATGACCTAAACAGACTGCCATGAAAGATTATGTGAACGAAATTTTCTCAAAAGGGTCATATCGTTTATTTTCATACCTTCTAACTGCTGGAATTTTTTTTCAAAAAAAGAAGGATGGTGGCCTCTGTCCTTGCCTTGACTTCCGAGAGCTGAACATAAGCATGGGTAACCTTATACATATATAAGTGAATATATATCTACTAGCTGTGAGCCCGATTCTAAAGAATTGGGAAGTCTAGAATCCATATATAGTTTATTTACTAATATTTAGGGGAGTGCGGTGAAATTAATTGTGTGTATACAGGTGGCTCAGTGGGTAGCACAGTATACGGTGGCTCAGTGGTTAGGACTGCGCGGTGGCTCAGTGCTTAGCACTGCGCGGTGGCTTAGTGGTTAGCAAAGTATGGTCGCTCAGTGTTTAGCAGTGTACGGTGGCTCAGTGGTTAGCGCTGTATACGGTGGGTTAGTAGTTAGCAGGGAGTATGGTGGGTCAGTGGTTAGCAGAGTATACGATGGCTCAGTGGTTAGCAGAGTATACGATGGCTCAGAGGTTAGCACTGCGCGATGGCTCAGTGGTTAGCACTGTGCGGTGGCTCAGTGGTTAGCACTGCGCGGTGGCTCAGTGGTTAGCACTGCGCGGTGGCTCAGTGGTTAGCACTGCGTGGTGGCTCAGTGGTTAGCACTGTGCGGTGGCTCAGTGGTTAGTAGTGCGCGGTGGCTCAGTGGTTAGCAGTGTACTGTGGCTCAGTGTTTAGCAGTGTACGGTGGCTCAGTGGTTAGCAGGAGTATGGTGGCTCAGTGGTTAGCAGTGAGTGCGGTGGGCAGAGTGGTTAGCGCAGTGCGGTGGGCAGAGTGGTCAGCAGAGGACAGAGGCACTCTGCCTGTCATACTTACCAGCGGGTTATCGTCTTCCCTGCCACGGCATTTTCACTCCGCCGTCCCCAGCATCTTGGCTCCACTGATGCAGAGCATTGCTCCTGTGCAGCCTCCTCTCTGCTGAGTATTGCTCCTGTGCAGCCTCCTCTCTGCAGAGCATTGCTCCTGTGCAGCCTCATTACTGTAGAGCATTGCTCCTGTGCAGCCTCCTCCTCTCTGCAGAGCATTGCTCCTGTGCAGCCTCCTCTCTGCAGAGCATTGCGCCTGTGCAGCCTCCTCCTCTCTGCAGAGCATTGCTCCTGTGCAGCCTCCTCCTCTTTGCAGAGCATTGCTCCTGTGCAGCCTCCTCCTCTCTGCAGAGCATTGCTCCTGTGCAGCCTCCTCCTCTCTGCAGAGCATGGCTCTTGTGCAGCCTCCTCCTCTCTGCAGAGCATGGCTCTTGTGCAGCCTCCTCCTCTCTGCAGAGCATTGCTCCTGTGCAGCCTCCTCTGTGCAGAGCATTGCTCCTGTGCAGCCTCCTCTCTGCAGAGCATTGCTCCTGTGCAGCCTCCTCTCTGCAGAGCATTGCTCCTGTGCAGCCTCTTCTCTGCAGAGCATTGCTCCTGTGCAGCCTCCCCTCATGCAGAGCAATGCTCCTGTGCAGCCTCTTCTCTGCAGAGCATTGCTCCTGTGCAGCCTCCTCTGTGCAGAGCATTGCTCCTGTGCAGCCTCCTCTGTGCAGAGCATTGCTCCTGTGCAGCCTCCTCTGTGCAGAGCATTGCTCCTGTGCAGCCTCCCCTCTGCAGAACATTGCTCCTGTGCAGCCTCCTCTCATGCAGGGCATTGCTCCTGTGCAGCCTCCTCTCATGCAGAGCATTGCTCCTGTGCAGCCTCTTCTCTGCAGAGCATTGCTCCTGTGCAGACTCCCCTCATGCAGAGCAATGCTCCTGTGCAGCCTCCTCTCATGCAGAGCATTGCTCCTGTGCAGCCTCTTCTCCGCAGAGCATTGCTCCTGTGCTGCCTCCTCTGTGCAGAGCATTGCTCCTGTGCAGCCTCCTCTCTGCAGAGCATTGCTCCTGTGCAGCCTCCCCTCTGCAGAGCATTGCTCCTGTGCAGCCTCCTCTGTGCAGAGCATTGCTCCTGTGCAGCCTCCCCTCACCTGTATCCTGGAGATCAGCTCTTGGGGGCTCAGTCCGGGGTCCTCTGTCACCTCTATATTCCCTTGTGATGGCAGGATGTCAGAGGCAGAGAATCACTGATGAGGACACGTCTGATGTGAGACAGCGGCATGATGTCTCCTGTGCTGACACTGCAGCAATTAAAGTGCCTGTGATGATGTCACAGTCATGTGATATAGCCCCGCCCATACCAGTGACATCATCTCAGGTCCTGCAAGCCGTGGGGGGGAGGATAAAGAGAGAGAGACTGTGCAAGGACTCGCAAAGGCATTGCGAGTGAGGCAGCCACGGACACGACGACGGAAACAGCGCCGAATATGATGGAAGTGCCTTAAGGTAATTATATATTAGATATCTATCTGACTCACCGTTGCCGAGTTCTCAGATCTCAGGCGCTGCTTCACTGTCACTGTTCCATGCCTGAGACAGTGGGGCCCGGTGGTCAAATGGACGGGTTAGTGGAATAAGGAATAAAAGTCTTACTTGTCTCGTGACGCCACCTGTGGGTATCTGGTGATGGCACCGGCGCTGCTTGGGCCTCCGGGGGATGTGCGGCAGCTAGATGGGATGCTCCCCACAGGATGAGCAGTAGTCCCAGGGCCAGGAGATGCACTGGATGGAATACGGCAGCTCGGGTAGTTTGATAACTGCATGGGTTAATAACAGTTCTGGAAGAAAGGCACTGACACGACGCTCCTCTGTAACGGGTCTTTACTGGAGTTATACACGGTACACGGTAACACAGTTCCTGGGTAACGGACCGGGTGGTCCCAGTGGTGATCGGTCTCTGTCCAAAGCTTCTCAGTGTTCCTCTATTACTAACTGTCCTGTTATTGTTGCCGTTGCTGCCTTGCTGCACCAGGTGGGGGTACTGTTTTTTTTTTATTTGATTGCATGTTCCATGTTCTTCAACCGGCTACAAAGTGTCCTAAACTCCGTGGCGGGTATCCCCCTGGTAAGACTGCAGAAGTGGTGGCTTTAATGAGGAGGTCCTATAAAGCTATTCCGTCACTCCAGTTTGTAGTACAGCGATGGACGACTGTCTACCTCAGAACCGGTGTCCGGTAGGACTGGGCATGAGTGTCTTTGGACCCGTTGCTTTGCTGTTGCCCGCTTTCTTGTCTGGGTCACCGCTTCTCGGTGCCCTCCCGCTTAGATCTGTCTGGACTTCTGTTCTTGACCTTGTCTCTCCCACGCTCTAACTTTCCATGTTCTATTCTTCCCCCACACTACACCTTCCACTCCTCCCACCAGGACCTGGTTGGTCCTCTGCCTCTGGCTGGTGCATGTGGTACATGGAGCCTTGGATTTCACTTTTTCACCACTGAGACGGACGATATTGCATCTGCTGTTAGGGATGCAATACCTTCCCGTGACGCACTCGTTGCGGGGCACCACACTCCCCCTTGGGAAATTACACTTGTCCCCAAGTGTCATGGAACCCAAACAGTACAGAGAAATTATTTTTATAAATTTGCAACATAAAAGAAAATAAACATTTTTATTAACAACATTCACGCTTTACTTGTTTTTCTTCCCGTCCGGGAGGCACATTATCTTAGAACGTTTCAAACTTTTATTACTATAACGGAACCGGTTAATGCTTGCGGACCAGGCGGGCAGTGTCACTGTCCTTTTTGGCAATGTCCGTATTACCGTCGGGCCGCTTTACTGGCACACAATTTAACTGGAAAGTGTCCTTATGCAAAGTCTAGGGACAGTCATTTTTAATGGTGAAGTTCACATTTACGGACCCGGAAAGCATACCATCCCCGGTATCCAGCATGACGCTCGTAGGAGATGGTTCTCCCCGGTACAGGTCTCGGTCGGGGTATCCTTTGGGGAGATGGGACTCAACGTCCCGGCGGGATACAAATATCTCCTCATATACCCCCTCCTCCCGGGCAAAACCCCACCCGTTGTCCAGGTTAAAGGTAATAACTTTACTTCGTTTGCAGAGTTCGTCCGGCATGGGCGGCTGACAGCGGGCTTTGGCACGAGCCCGTAGATTTTCCTGCTCCCAGGCCCACCACTCTGCTCTGCGGCACTGGCGTTCGACGTCGTCGGACCGGTGGACGGTTTGGACATAATCCTACCGATTCACAGCGCTGTTCCGGGTTTGGGTCTGACGGTAGCTCTGCACCAGTATGCGACCGTTGTGGTTGGAGGCGGATGCCGCGGCGGCGCAAGACCATTCAACCCGAGCTGCTTGTGGCTGCTCGGCGGGAACTTCCGACTCGCCCTCCTCCTCGGAACTGGTGTGTGCTGAGTCCTCTGGTTCACTGGGACTCGAGTCGTCTTCTCCCTGCACGGCTTCGATGACTACATCCGGCTCCTCGGTAGGTTGGGATTCTCGGTCGGGGTCATCTGGTTGGTCAGGTGCTGCAATCACGAGGTCCTCCTCTCCTTCCTCGGTCTCATCCCACGGTGCTTCTGGGCTGCCCACCTCTTCTCCTTCTGCCTCTTCCGCACCCGTTAGCGATGGTGCATCTCCTCCGGTAACCGGGTAGGCCGCTGTTTGTTCTGGCCTGGTTTCCGGTTCTGGAGTGGGGTGGCTTGTCAATCTGGTTTGCACCGCTCGGTGCAGCTGGCTGGCCAGGCTCGCACACCAGCTCCTTATGGTCCACTCCGTGGCCTCCATCAACCGCACCGGCAGGTCTTGGAGTGCGGTCTCCCAAAACTCAGGGTCCCCACCAATGGTGAGAACGGGACCCGGTCCGGGGTTACCAATGGCGGCTCGGGCTTCTTCCTCCACCTCTCTCATTAGCTCGCGGAGTCTTAAGGTTGCCATGTTGTTTCTTGCAGGAACCACACCCTGTTGGAACTGGTACACGTCCTCGTGGCGGAGTCTGCGGCAAGGGGCTGATTACACCCTCTTCTCTTTGTTTTATAGTCCATGGGCTGGCTGAGATCTCTGGCCCGCCCCCTTGGTTGTTTCCCAGCAATCGGGGCGGGCAATTGTTTTGGCGCCTCTACCATGGCCCTCCCGCGACGAGGGGCGGAGGCACGCCCCTCGGCCAGCACATAGTCCTTCACATGGCGAGATCTGCCATTTTGGCCCAGTAGAAAGGGCGGGAAAAGTTCCTTTTGGCCGATTAAAGTCATGTAAGGCACACAATACCCGTTGGAAACGGGCCTGTTCGTATCCTGTTCGTGAACGCCAGATTTGACTCACCATTGCCGAGTTCTCAGATCTCAGGCGCTGCTTCACTGTCACGGTTCCGTGCCTGAGACTGTGGGGCCCGGTGGTCAAATGGACGGGTTAGGGGAATAAGGAATAAAAGTCTTACTTGTCTCATGACGCTACCTGTGGGTGTCCGGTGATGGCACCGGCGCTGCTTGGGCCTCCGGGGGATGTGCGGCAGCTAGATGGGATGCTCCCCACAGGATGAGCAGTAGTCCCGGGGCCAGGAGCTGCACTGGATGGAATACGGCAGCTCAGGTAGTTTGATAACTGCATGGGTTAATAACAGTTCTGGAAGAAAGGCACTGACACAATGCTCCTCTGTAACGGGTCTTTACTGGAGTTATACACGGTACATGGTAACACAGTTCCTGGGTAACGGACCGGGTGGTCCAAGTGGTGATCGGTCTTTGTCCAAAGCTCCACAGTGTTCCTCTATTACTAACTGTCCTGTTATTGTTGCCGTTGCTGCCTTGCTGCACCAGGTGGGGGTACTGGGGTTTTTCTATTGGATTGCCTGTTCCATGTTCTTCAACCGGCTACAAAGGGTCCTAAACTCCGTGGCGGGTACCCCCCTGGTAAGACTGCAGAAGTGGTGGCTTTAGTGAGGAGGTCCTATAAAGCTATACCGTCACTCCGGTTTGTAGTACAGCGATGGACGACTGTCTACCTCGGAACCGGTGTCCGGTAGGACTGGGCATGGGTGTCTTTGGACCCGTTGCTTTGTTGTTGCCCGTTTTCTTGTCTGGGTCACCGCTTCTCGGTGCCCTCCCGGTTAGATCTGTCTGGACTTCTGTCCTTGACCTTGTCTCTCCCACACTCTAACTTTCCATGTTCTATTCTTCCCCCACATACACCTTCCACTCCTCCCACCAGGACCTGGTTGGTCCTCTGCCTCTGGCTGGTGCATGTGGTACATGGAGCCTTGGATTTAACTTTTTCACGACTGAGACGGACGATATTGCATCTGCTGTTAGGGATGCAATACCTTCTTGTGACGCACTCGTTGCGGGGCGCCACGTATCTATATATATATAGTTCATATACATACCCACTTCCACTCATCACCTACCTATATAATCATCTTATGGGTGCTAAATGGTTTTCTAAGCTGAGTTTAGAGGGACTTACAAAGTGATACACATCTGGATGGGTGGAAAACAGTGTTTTTAACATCTGCTGGTTTATTCGAAAATCTTGTCATGCCAATTGGCTTATCAAACGCGTCAGAAGTATTTCAAAACTTTATGAACGATATTTTTTCTTATTGCATTGGAAGATTTATTGTGATTTACCTGATAACATTTACATTTTTTAGACCAAGTTAAATTCTCGCCAGGAACATGTTCGCGTGGTATTACAAAGATCGAGGGAGAGTTCTTTGTTAAGTTTTAGATTTATATTTTTCTGCACAGGAAATGTTCTTCCTGAGGTTCATTTCTCGAATGATGGGGTTCTTAGGGATCCTAGGAAGTTGCAGGCCATAATGGTTTGGAGCGAACCAAAGAAGACAACTGGATTTACCTGCCCAGATCACAATATCTAATGCACTAACAGAACACACCAAATCCCCTTAAAAAGATGGAGGCAAAACAGCTGCAAAACAGTGATGAAACAACCTCTCACAAACTACCAATTCATAGAGGAAGTGATCGCTTAGTATAAAAGTTGCACACAAAAACACCTCAGAACATTGCAACGTTTTCTGTGCACACTGATGGAATTGAGTGCCGCATATTTTTTCCATTTTATTCTTTTGTCTGGTCTACCTAATGCAGAGTCACTCTCCAGGTTCTTTGTCATGTTGTGAAAGTGCATATAATTCCTCTTAACAATGTGAATACTGTAATTTTAGGGAATGCAATTTGTTTCCAAACTCTGGAGATCTTTTTGGAATACACTGGGGACTAATTTGTCATTTTCCTCTGTTTACCAATCTGAAACAAACGGTCAGACAGAAAGGACAAATCAATCCTCTGAACAAATTTTAACATGTTTCTTCGTTGTTCAGCAGGGGGACTAGTCCTCATTCCAACCTCTGGCTCTGGCTCTTGTCAGGCAGGAAACCGCTGGGTCCTAGTGCTGCCAATGTGTCTCTCAGACACTCAGCTCTGCAAATGGAGAGGAGAGCAGAATCATCTTTAGCAGATCTTTGCACACACATGGCATGTCATTCTCTACAAGAAAACTTACCCCTTATCTGTCTCTCACCTAGCTAGACCTGATCACACACTTTGCACTGATAAGGGGAAATACCCCTAAACACAGTTTCTGCAAGTTGAGATTCCGGTTCAGTTATTATTATCTTAAGCTATATGGCAAGGCTAGATATTGAGTTTTAGGTTTGCCACTTCCAATAGATGGCACTAGAAGTCAAGCTTTCTTCATCTCTGAAGAGGTTATTTGCAAACGAACTAGAAGCAACAGATTCAGCTAAGGATCATGGTAAGGAGTCTCATCTCACTCTGAAAACAGAAAAGATATTTTCAGAATTAGGGAAATTACAAGATGTGTGTCAAGAAACATCTGATAATACTTGGGCTTGTAGCACAATTGGATCGGCAAGCCAGACCTTTAATGGATATTTATCTACTATTTTTGTCAGGTTCACCGATTTGTGTTTTCTTACATATTTTTGTTTCACTTTGTTCTGTCTCGTCCCAAGGCAAATAAAGTTGTGGCTGGCTAATGGGTGCTATGAGATTTTCTTACCTCTGTATCCAAAATAAGGAGCAGGCAGGACCTACATGGACTCAGCTTCCGTGGACTCAAATCTGAAACCACAGCACCAGTTCAACTCAAGACTTGGTTTATGAAATCAGGACACAGTATGGTACTTGTTGCTGATGAAATACTGTAACTTTCTCAGAAGCCGCTGATGTAGTTGCTGATGGTCAGAAACTGATGCCTTCACAAACCCAGTATATGTGGTCGCAGACTCACAGAAACACAAGACAAAATGGCTGCTTGGAGCAAGTGACCCAAATTCTCCCAAGTGATTACATGCCAAGTTTGAACCAACTTAATTGAAATAGACAAATGTGAGCGGCATTCAAATATTGGCCAGCAGACGGAAGCATAGTGAAACACTGTAATACATTAAACAAATAACAAAACAATTTCCTACTATATGCAAATTGAACAACTAAAAAATAATTATATCTGGGGGAACAGCACAAATTTATAACAGAAAAGGAAATATTTGCTATTGGGCAGCATGGTGGCTCAAGTGGCTAGCACTGCAGCCTTTGCAGCACTGGGGTCTTGAGGTCCTGGATTCAATTCCACACCAAGGACAACATCTGCAAGGAGTTTGTATGTTCTCCCCATGTTTGCATGGGTTTCCTACAGGCACTCCAGTTTCCTCCCACATTGTAAAGATTTACAGATTACAGATAGGATGTTTAGATTGTGAGCTCCAAGAGAGACAGCATTACTGATGTATGTAAAATGCTATGGAATTAATAGTGCTATATGAATGAATAAATATTACTATGCAGTTTATGGCTTTTAGGGGTGCCGCGACGGCATTTTTGTTGTTGCATATTTGCTTTTTATATTTTCCATTTGACTTTTTACATTTTTTTATACTTTTTCTTTTCTTAATGTGTCACTGTCCCTTGAGAATTTAGACAAGTCATTAATTTGTTTGGACTGGTGATGCTAAATAACATTGATTTCCAATATGTAAGACTAAATGACATTTAACTGGGTGTTTACAGGTCAATAACACCAAATGTAGTAACTTACAGTCTGTTACATCTGATATGCAGAAATCACTAATTTGGCATATTTTACTCTGCATGCTAAATGGTCAAACTACTGTTAACTACAACTAAATATAAAATGTAGGTCAAAGCTATATCGTGCCATCGTAAAGTTGTTGTTATTTGTACCTGGATTACTATAGTATATCCATTGAGCCAACGGAAATGGAAAAATGTTGTGAATGACTTTATTATTTGTTTCATTTAAGAATATATTGTGGAATATTTGATCATGTTTTAGATATTATTATTATTATATTTTGCTTATATAGGAGTGTGGAAGGAAATCAGAGTACCTGGAGGAAACCCACACAAACACAGGGAAAACACAGAAACACCTTGCTGATGTTGTCCTTGATTTCTTTTTTCTTTTATGAAAATAATGAGGTATAGCAGATTTTTTCAGCTTATATTAGGTTATAAAAGACTGTTTTTTTCTGAAACAGCACAACTGTCATCTATGGATTTGTCCATTATTGTGGCTATAGAGGTGCATATCTGTACACCATGGTGAAAAAGTCAGAGCTACGTATATATAGTATTAGCATAAAAAATCCAGCATGAATCTGGAATTTATAAACTTGATTTTTTTCTTTTTTTATGGACCAGTGTCGAGGGGGAAAGGGGGACAACACGATACTGTAGATCTATTTGCTAGATACTGCAAGAGAATTCTAATCTCCTATCTATTAGCTTTAGGTTTATAGGTTAAAAACCTGGATTGCATTTGGGATGTATTCAAATGATGCGTGTTGCATTCAATACAGTAGTTGTCAGTACTGGATATGTATCGTTTTTCTAATTCCCCTAGACACACTTTGCCTCCAGCTTTAAGAGTGTGCTATTTCGAGCTTTGTCGCCTGCAAGACACAGGAAAGCGAGAATGCAGGTAACTTCAACACCTCCTTCCACAGCCCACAGGGGGTGTTCAGTAGGTTTCAGACTGTAAAGTGGGAAATGTGAATATTTGTTTTCTACAGAAGTGTCCAAAATGCCTGAGTTAGCCTGCTATCAATTGCATGCTTACACGTTTAAAAGCTGAGGAAAGCATGTGGCAACTGAAAGCAGTTTAGGACAATATAGCTACTAAAGCAAATGACATTTATTTGGGCACTGCATTCTTAATTTCATGGTCTTTGTACCTATATATAGGGTGCATTACTATAAAATGCAGTGGCGGATTAAGAGCATACACAAGTTGTCCAGAGTGGGTTTCCCAAAATCCTGGCTATGTTACCTGCCACATGACAAATCAGGTGACATATCATGATGGGTCATGTGATGGGTTACATTACAAACACATAGGTGCTTAGGTTTACATCTGAAAAACAATGCAAAGAATGTAGGAGTGCAAAAAAAGTGGCACAAAATGTATTTTTTCATTATTCGTTGTCCTACCTACAGTCATGGCCAAAAGTATTGACACCCCTGCAATTCTGTCAGATAATACTCAGTTTCTTCCTGAAAATGATTGCAATCACAAATTCTTTGGTATTATTATCTTCATTTAATTTGTCTTCAATGAAAAAACACAAAATGAATTGTCCTAAAGCCAAATTGGATATAACTCCTGTGAGGTAGCGAGCCGGGGGACTCGCTTGCTGCGTAATGACGCCAACACATGTGTACAATTTTTCACGTTACTACCCGTTTATTTCTCAATAGCATCAATAACCGGGTTAGTACATTTAACATTTAACACATACACGTCACATAATACATTAATATTACATATCACATTACACATATACCATTATAATAACCCGGGACCGGTAACCACCTCTCTCCACATTGGAGCTCTAACACTTGCTCCCGTGGTAGCTACGGCCTCCGGCCTATATACACTTTACACATACATTCATCAGTTCACCATATGTATATTTATCCACGATGATTCCTCTATGACCCTAACAGGGACCTGTGGGTCCCAATGGCGGTACCTTCCGCCTGGCTTTAGTCACCCAGCCTGATGACTCCATTAACCCGTAGTCAGGATTCCTGCCTGACCGGGTCCTTACATATCACATGTGATCCATCATACACTATCCATGGATCACATGCATCCACACATCCGCTCACAGCCCATCATAATACATCCATGGACTGTGGCTCCTCCTTGGTCCATTACAGGGATTGGCAAACCTTAGTACCCGGGAAACTCATCCGTTACCTAATAGGAGCCCTATTACCCCTGTGTCTGGCATCACAGGCACACCCACACCATTAGAGGCCGTGGTTGAGGGACGGGTACCCACTGCAAGCAGCAGGGCAAGCCCCCTCTCGTCCCACAGGGACGGAAATCCTCCAATATCATCCACACTAGCTGGGTCACTCTCATTCAGGGCATTTACCTAAGCCCTCATATACATATAGTTAACACAGGTCCCTCACTGACTTTCTAGTCGGACCTCGGGCGGCTATGCCCGCCTGGCACATCTCACACACCAGGTGCACAGTTCACACAAGCATTTGAGAACTGCTTTCTTACCGGGCACGGATCCGGGTCTCGCTACCCGTGACACAGGTTCCACCAGGCATCCCCACGGGCTCCTTTCCCGGGCGTGTTTCACCCCACGCCCGGACCAGTATCCACGAGGTTCAGCCATAGCTTCCCCTTCCAGGTGCTGCCACGACCCCGGACCGAGGCACCGGCATGGAGCTAGCATGCTCCCATTATTCCTTCACACACAGAGCTCTGGACTGGACAGCTCTGCACTTTGGCTGTTCATAGATCACCATCCTCTCAGGCTGATCTCTGGCTGATAATGAATCTCTCAATCACTCAGCTGGCCGGCTCTTTATCGTGCCTGCCACTCCCACACTGACTCAACCAGCTGGGCTGCTATTCCACCGGACACACCCACCTGGGCTGTCAGCAATCACTCATTACATTCCTTTCCTCAGGGCTTCCTCGATCTCACGAGCCACTCACTAGTCACATTAAACTCATTGTGTTCAGGACAGGTTCACACAGCGTCATCTACTATCAAACCGGCCAGTGTGAACAGGATCATACCCTGATCCTGCATGTGATGCGCCCCGGCCATGGGGATCATGCCGGCGGTGCCTCACACTCCACACCAAACATAAAAAAGGGGGTGGACAAAAGTATTGGCACTGTTAGAAAAATCATGTGATACTTCTCTAATTTGTGTAATTAACAGCACCTGTAACTTACCTGTGGCACCTAACAGGTGTTAGCAATAACTAAATCACACTTGCAGCCAGTTGACATGGATTAAAGTTGACTCAACCGCTGTCCTGTGTCCTTGTGTGTACCACATTGAGCATGGAGAAAAGAAAGAAGACCAAAGAACTGTCTGAGGACTTGAGAAACCAAATTGTGAGGAAGCATGAGCAATCTCAAGGCTACAAGTCCATCTCCAAAGACCTGAATGTTCCTGTGTCTACCGTGCGCAGTGTCATCAAGAAGTTTAAAGCCCATCGCACTGTGGCTAACCTCCCTAGATGTGGACGGTAAAGAAAAATTTGACAAGAGATTTCAACGCAAGATTGTGCGGATGGTGGATAAAAAACCTCGACTAACATCCAAACAAGTTCAAGCTGTCCTGCAGTCCGAGGGTACGACAGTGTCAACTCGTACTATCCGGCGGCGTCTGATTGAAAAGGGACTGCATGGTAGGAGACTCAGGAAGACCCCACTTCTTACCCGAGACATAAAAAAGCCAGGCTGGAGTTTGCCAAAACTTACCTGAGAAAGCCTAAAACGTTTTGGAAGAATGTTCTCTGGTCAGATGAGACAAAAGTAGAGCTTTTTAGGCAAAGGCATCAACATAGAGTTTACAGGAGAAAAAAAGAGGCATTCAATGAAAAGAACATGGTTCCTACAGTCAAACATGGCGGAGGTTCCCTGATGTTTTGGGGTTGCTTTGCTGCCTCTGGCACTGGACTGCTTGACCGTGTGCATGGTATTATGAAGTCTGAAGACTACCAACAAATTTTGCAGCATAATGTAGGGCCCAGTGTGAGAAAGCTGGGTCTCCCTCAGAGGTCATGGGTCTTCCAGCAGGACAATGACCCAAAACACACTTCAAAAAGCACTAGAAAATGGTTTGAGAGAAAGCACTGGAGACTTCTAAGGTGGCCAGTAATGAGTCCAGGCCTGAATCCCATAGAACACCTGTGGAGAGATCTAAAAATGGCAGTTTGGAGAAGGCACCCTTCAAATATCAGGGACCTGGAGCAGTTTGCCAAAGAAGAATGGTCTAAAATTCCAGCAGAGCATTGTAAGAAACTCATTGATGGTTACTGGAAGCGGTTGATCGCAGTTATTTTGGCTAAAGGTTGTGCAACCAAGTATTAGGCTGAGGGTGCCAATACTTTTGTCCGGCCCATTTTTGGAGTTTTGTGTGAAATGATCAATGTTTTGCTTTTTGCTTCATTCTCTTTTGTGTTTCTTCATTGAAGACAAATTAAATGAAGATGATAATACCAAAGAATTTGTGATTACAATCATTTTCAGGAAGAAACTGAGTATTATCTGACAGAATTGAAGGGGTGTCAATACTTTTGGCCATGACTGTATGACATTTGACTCCTCAAAATGTATAAATTCCACACCCTAGATTAATACAAATAACATAAAGAGCCATCAGTCACTAAGATATCACACTATATATTAAGTCAGGACACTGTAATAATGGATGGTGCTTTACATGGTATGAAAGGACACTATCTAATAATGGATGATGTTATCTACTATATAATTGTCGTAGGCACTTCCGTGTCGGACCCCGCAAAAGACCGTGGCTTTGTCACTCTGTGACGTCACCACGTGCGAGCAATGGCCGCGAAGCGGCCATTGCGAGTCGCTGGCCGAAAATCGAACCAGAGGCTCGGCCACAAAGTTAGCGATTTACTGCTCATGTAGTGCGAGCAATGGCCGCGAGGCCATTGCGAGTCGCTGGCCAAGTTAGCAATTTACCGCTCATGTAGCGCGAGCAATGGCCGCGAGGCCATTGCGAGTCGCTGCCTGAGCCGCCGCACCTGCCGCAAGTCCCCCTATACTTTCTATGGGGATTACCGCAACCGCGCCGCAAGTGTAACGGTTATGCGGCAAACGCGGCAGATGCGGTTACACTTGCGGCGCGGTTGCGGTAATCCCCATAGAAAGTATAGGGGGACTTGCGGCAGGTGCGGCAAGTGCGGTTTTGCAACTGCTCATCTTGTAAAGTTGTGTGACCCACAAAAGTGCAATAGGTAATGATTCCACATGCTGCATCACCAACTGGTTGGGGGCTCCAAAGTAATAATCAAGTAGGTAAAGATGAGTTGTTAAATCTGCGCTGCTGAGACTGTTACCCACAAAAAGGGTCCAAATATGATATAGAAATATCAATGCACTTTTAAGCTCATTGCATTTCTAAGTTAACATATTTCTTTCTCAGTGGTTTTACTGAGGAAGACATTTGCTAACTTTGAAACACATTGAAATTAAAACCACAGACATTTCTATATCATGTTTGGAAGCTTTCGTGGATAACATTAGCAGTCGCACAGATTTAACAACTCATCTTTAACTTTTTTTTTTAAACTTTTTTTGCGACCACATTTACTATCTACAACAAAACTTTTGATAATATTGTTATCACGCCCCCATATCTGAGCAATGTCAACAGTACTATATCCCTCTGTAAGAATTTTAAGCATTTTTGGCTTTTCAGAGTCAGTTAAATTTCATTTTTGGAACTAGTTGTTTGAGATGTACACTGGAGCTAGCTATATTTTTAGGATAAGTTGCTGCTGTGAGGCCTTGGTGGTGCCGCATATAGCACACCAATAATTCGTTATGAACTGTGATATCAAAATATAGTATAAGTCAAGCGCTAACTTGAGAATTTGTGGTGTTTTTGCTATTAATGGTCCTCTGAGAAAATGTGACTTTCCATCTAGCCTAAAGGTCAAAGATTGTAGTTTTTCAATGTGGGTTTATCCCTTTCTTTCATATGATGTTTATTAAACATAATATACATATCTATATTATGTCTTAATAAACATCCCATAAAAGGGTTAAACCCACATTGAGTAACTACAAACTTTGACCTTTAGGCTAGATGGAAAGGCAAATTTTATTTTTGGCCTATTTTGTTCGAGGAAAACAAATTACCTAATAATTCTGCACACCATGATAAAAGCTGTTGTATTTTAGGCCACACCTTCCCTCATTACACAAATGCACGTCACCTGATATTATTCATGCAATAAGTATTTTCCAACCTGGAGTTGGAAAACCTTAAATAAAAATGATGGTATGGTTAAAATACTCACCTGCCTTATTTAATGTCTCCAAGTATAGATACAGAAAAAATATTTACAACCAGTGACATATCAGTGATGTTTTGTCTGAGTAGAGTCATATTCTCGCGTTTCCTCGCCAACTTCTCCAGGTCTTCAAGTTGACATCTTTCAGCCAAGACTTGTCTGTGTAGAGTAGGGTACCACCAATGGTGGCAGGCCACACTATTCCTATGGGGCCTGTGACATGGGGGGGCCAAGTGGCAGGTGCCCACAATGGATGCACCTTTGCTGATGTGTCAGTCTGTCAGCATCAGCAACTTAGCGCCATGTACGGTGTCCTAGGAACTCCTCTTCTCTATCGCTCTTCTCTCTGAATTTGCATATGCAGAGACATGACCCCTGGCAACATAGGTTTCCAATAGAGAGACAAGCTTTGGTATGGTGGTTGCTACTGCTCATGAGTGGCTCTGGCTTGATATGGGCAATGAGCAAGGAGACACATGAACACTGCTTCTGGAGACAGTGATTTGGACCCAGCGGTGGTACTACTGGTAATGAATGGTATAGCAGCCTAGGAATAAGTATTAACTTTAGATTCATTTTAATATGTATGCCTCCCCATTATAGGTTATGCCCCCTCAGTAAAATGTGTGCCCCCCAATAACATGTATGCCCCCAAAAAATATACATTCTCCCCCAGTAAAGTGTATGCCTCAGCAGTAATGTATGTCGCCAGTGATATCTATGCCCTCAGTGATGTCTGTTCCCCTAGCCCCCCTGTGATGTATTTGTCCCATGTCTCCTGTAATGTATAATAGCAGTCTTAGTGTGCATTGTGCGGACTTGTCTGCTAGCAGTGACTGGCACACAAACATAACTAAAAGCGCAGTGCCGGCCTAGTAGTGTCAGTGCTAGCAGATACAGCTGCACAATGTCTGTTAAAAGTGATGGCAATCAAGTAAAGTACCATGCACAACCACATTGTCACTGGGCCATGGTACCGAACTCCCCTGGGTGAGCTGGTCCTAGTTTAACCAACCCTTATACAGGGATTGTCAGGGGCAAGCCCAGGGGGTCTAATTACCACAGCTGCTAGTACCCGGGGGGCGGCTTGTAGGGTTAGCCTATACTACGGTATAGCTAAGAAGGATTCAAGGTAACAGGGCCCAAGGCTAGGAGAGCAGGAATGGTTCTACCGGCGGAGAGCACAAGGAGGACCTAACCAACAGCCAGCAAAGCAGAAGCTTAACTAACTCAATAATCAGGCACCTCCCATCAGTGGAGGTGGCCTGATATACCGGAAGACAGGCAGCTATTGGGCAAGGGGAGTGTCAGGTTGGGCCATGCCGGCACCTAGAGTCACAGGGTAGGAGCGCGGCGACGCCTAGTGCACCGCTCATTACACTCATGAAAACTGACCACTGCAGCATGCTGGTGCATGATCCGGGCAGTGAGCAGACAGGAAGGGGACCCGGTGATGGTTCCAGGACACAGCAAGCCTGGACGGCGGATGCCCGATCAACAGAGGAGAGGAGGATGCAGACCCAGCAGAGGTGAGCTGGAGAGCGGTGCCAGGGGACCTAACACACATGACTTGAAGAAGCTGGACGGCAAACAAGCATATTCATGCCACCACCCTCTCTACTTTGAAATAGGGGTTTCCATTCAGACTTTTGTTATGGAGCCCATGATTTCTATGTTAGTACCTGGCTTGCCCCATGGATGTTCAGCCGATTGCAGGATTTTAGAAACTAATACAATGACAAACACAGTATATAACCCTTAAATAGAAAATGCTGCACAGTGTCCCTAAATACAAATACAAATGACACCATTAATCAGGGTAAGACTTGCCATCTGGTAATTCTGGCAATTGACATAAGGGCCAGTGCCTGGAGTGGGCCACTCAGACACTCTACAGGTCTGTACTGTAATGTATACAGATCTGGGACCTGAGGAGGCACAGGGATCCGATTCCCACCTTCTCTGACATGTAAACCTTCCTTCCTTCCTATTCATAAAAGGCACATAGAGGAGGAGCCAGGTAGTTAGGCTGACATAGTCAGTCAGCATCTTGACTTTTGGGTATGGGATGGGCCCCCACTTCACCATAAAACAACCATATTTACAGTAAACATACACACTGGAATAAATATATGAAAAACATTATTTTCATTGTCGAAATGGTCACAGTTTTATTAAAATCACAGGATTAAACAATCCCAGTAGGAGTCAGGTGGAGTGCTATTACATTGGGATTCCCAGGTACTGTGATATCCCCAGCTGTCTGACAATCCAGCACCCGGCCAGACAGCCATAAACCGGGGCAGCACACACTGGCTCCTATTCAAGCAGAGCCAGTAACTTTCATAGCACCAATGACCCTATTATCCTCACTTCTATGCTTAACCACTGTGCCCGCCCCAGATGACTTTACCATTATGACATCCTTCAGGCTGACCACTAAAGCCACCATGATCACCACCATGAGGGTTTACATCCTCTGTTAGTTAAAATTAGTCCAATTTAACTTGTCTGCAATTTCCACCTGATTCCTAATCCACAAAGCTTTGAGAGGTTATAAATAGCTACATATGACACTTTTTGGTTATTTTTTTTTTAAACAGTTATATCAATTAGATAAGCTTATAAGAATATTGCCCCTGCAAAAGCACTAAGGAGGGGACTAAACTTAGCAAACCTCCACCTCACAAAGAATCATCCTACAGTGCTCAGGAGAGGAAAGCCCCTATGGAGGAAACTTCTAGGAAATCATTGCTGAAAGATTGCCTTTGCCTTGGGCTTAGAAGGTTTAATGCCAAAATTAACTCTTTATAGCAATTGTATAATTGGACATGGCACAAGATAAATAAATGCTCATTCAATACATAAAATAAGGTATTCATCACTATACAAGTAATGGTTAAATAAAAAATTTCTATTTAGTAATTATAACATAATGCTTCCTCCAATTCTTTTGGTAAGAAAGAGACTGAAAGAGATATCACAGAGAGATTTATATCATCCTTATTGCCCTACCAGGCACCAACATATTGTGCTCCTTCCTCTTAAAGCAGAATCACTCTTGCTCATAGTCTACACAGCTTTACAACAAAGGTACAGAGGTTTTGGCTCCAACCATCCAAGCGTCAAGTCCCCCTTTACTCAGTGCTCCAAGGGTGTATAAGCCATGCACAGCCACCCAGTAGGAGCAGGCTGAGACAGACGGTTTATAAAGACTAACAATTAGCATGGTTACTTTCTTTACTGCATCTTCCTCCCCCATTCCGGAAGGTGAGTAGGGCATTTTATGATTTGGGGAGGTCTAGGAGAATAGCTATTCTCCTTGTTAAGATTAATCCACTTATTAGCAGTGAGGAGACTTTTAGGCTGGGTTCACATTTGCGGACCCCTCCGCAGCGTTCTGCGGAGAGGTCCGCAATGTGACCGCAGCGGCCACGAGCTCCTATCTTTATAATGGGAGCGCACGGTACTGCGCTTGCCAGCGCATGACCGTGCGCACCCATTCACTCCCATATGTGATCTGTGCGCAGGCGAATGCCTGCGCACAGATCACACACTCTCGTCCGCACCAGGGATGCAACATGTCGCGTCCCTGGTGCGGACGAGACTGTGTGATTTGTGCGCAGGCATCCGCCTGCGCACAGATCACATATGGGAGTGAATGGGTGCGCACGGTCATGCGCTGGCAAGCGCAGTACCGTGCGCTCCCATTATAAAGATAGGAGCTGGCGGCCGCTGCGCACACATGGCGATTGCCCTCCGCAGAACGCTGCGAAGGGGAACGCTAATGTGAAGGCAGCCTTAGCTGATACGGAAAGTATTCAGACCCCTTTAAATTTTTCACTCTTTGTTTCATTGCCATTTGGTAAATTCAAGAAAGTTCATTTTTTCACATTAATGTACACTCTGACCCCATCTTGATTGAAAAAAAACAGAAATGTAGAAGTTTTGAAAATTTATTTAAAAACAAACAAAAACTGAACTATCACATTGTCATAAGTGTTTAGACCTTTTGCTCAGATACTCATATTTAAGTCACATGATGTCCATTTCTTTCTGATCCTCCTTGAGATGGTTCTACTCCTTCATTGCAGTCCAGCTGGATTTGATTTGGAAAGGCACACACCTGTCTATGTAAGACATCATAGCTCACAGTGCATGTCAGAGCAAATGAGAATCATGAGGTCAAAGGAACTGCCCAGGGAGATCAGAGACAGAATTGTGGCAACACACAGATCTGGTTAAGATTACAAAAGTATTTCTGCAGTACTCAGAGTTCCTAAGAGCACAGTGACCTCCATAATCCTTAAATGGAAGAAGTTTAGGACCACCAGAAGTCTTCCTATACCTGGCTGTTCAGCCAAACTGAGCAATCATGGGAGAAGAGCCTTAGTGAGGGAGGTTAAGAAGAACCCCAATATCACTGGCTGAGCTCCAGAGGTACAATAGGGAGATGGGAGAAAGTTCTACAAAGTCAACTATCATTGCAGCCTTTCACCAGTCGGGCCTTTATAGCAGAGCGGCCCAACAGAAGCCTCTCCTCAGTGCAAGACATATGAAATCCTGTATAGAGTATGCAAAAAAAAAACATGAAGGTTTCCCAGACTATGAGAAATAAGATTCTTTGATCTGATGAGATGAAGATAGAACTTTTTGGTGAGAATTCTAAGTGGTATGTGTGGAGAAAACCAGGCACTGCTCATCACCTGTCCAATACAATCTCAATAGTGAAACATGGTGGTGGCAGCATCATGCTGTAGGGTTGTTTTTCAGCTGCAGGGACAGGACAACTGGTTGCAATTGAAGGAAACATGAATGCGGCAAAGAACTGAGATATCCTGGATGAAAACCTCTTCCAGAGTGCACTGGACCTCAGACTTGGCTGAAGTTTCACCTTCCAACAAGACAATGACCCTAAGCACATAGCTAAAATAACAAAGGAGTGGCTTCAGAACAACTCTGTGACCATTCTTAACTGGCCCAGCCAGAGCCCTGACCTAAGCCCAATTGAGCATCTCTGGAGAGACCTGAAAATCACTGTCCACCAACATTCACCATCCAACCAGACGGAATTGGAGAGGGTCTGCAAGGAAGAATGGCAGAGGATCCTCAAATCCAGGTGTGGAAAACATATTGCATCATTCTCGAGAAGAATCATGGCTGTACTAGCTCAAAAGGGTGCTTCTACTCAATACTGAGCAAAGGGTCTGAATACTTATGATCATGTGATATTTCTGTTTTTCTTTTGAAATACATTTGCAAACATTTCTACATTTCTGGTTTTTTTCAGTCAAGATGGGGTGCAGAGTGTACATTAATGAGTAAAAAAATTAACTTTTTTGAATTGACACAAATTGAAACAAAGAGTGAAAAATGGGGTATGAATACTTTCCAAACCCACTGTATGCAAATTGTCTCAGAAGGAAGGATGTAGATGAACTCTAATGCCACCTATTGAAATTATTAATTCAAAAAGCCATAATTGACTCTTTAACAAGCCTTTTAATATGACTTAGGGCCCAGTTAAACTTAGCGATGCTCCAGCGATAATGACAACAATACGACTTGGTAGGGATCGCTGGTGTGTCGCTACGTGGTCGTTGGTGAGATGTCAAACAGTCAGATCTCACCAGCGATGCAGCAACGATATGGAACGATACGGCGATCGTTGGGAACCTGTCACTCTCGGGCGTAGTATTGAGATTGTTGGCCATTGTCCCTGTCAAACACAGCGATGCATGCTGCCCAGCGGGAGCCCGATGACCAAAAAATGGTCCTGAACGGTTTGTAATGATTAGCGATCTCACAGCGGGGGCCTGGTCGCTGCTACGTGTCACAAATAGCGAGATGGCAGGCGAGGTCACTGTTATGTCACAAAACCTGTGATGTTGCGGCGATATCGCTAGCGATATCCTTGTGTGTGACGTATCCCTTAGGATTTATGCCAGATCAGAGCCCAAATCTGCAGACACAGCATTTCGGAGTGATTGCCCTCATCAGTGCAGTGTGTGGGAATTCTGATCTGGCTGTATGAGAGGAAAAGATGAGGTCTGGGGAAATAGTTACTCTCCTTATGAGATTAATCTGCTTGTTAGCACGAGGAGACTTTTAGCCATAATGCTTCTCTGGGAAATATGCAAATTGTCTCTTTAGGGAGGAAGTAGAGGAACTCTAGTGCCACCTATTGAAGGTAGCAATCCTAAAAGTCATAATTGACTCTTTTACTAGACTTTTAATATGAGTAAGGATTTATGCCAGATCAGAATCCCAATCTGAAGACACTATGTTTCTCATTTTTAACCACAACTCCCCAACTATATGTCAGTCTACGTCATCATCATCCATGGTCATTCTTCACTTCAAAAAGGACAAAAACACAGAATAAATTCAAAAGACATACAATATAAATATTCACCAACAAACTATGAGCTTCCAATCTGAGGGAAAAAAAAACAACAATAAAATGTGATGTTATCTTTTGACTACAGAACTTCCCATCATCATTGGAGCATACAACACAAAAGTATTAAAAATCAAATATTTCAACTATTATTCTTTAAGGACTACACTTCAACTCATTTCAACATCATCATACCATCTATAACCATTTGCATAAGCAATAACTCCAATACGGTTAGTGTGGGGCCCCGCGTAGTCAGGCGTCACAGTGGGGTATTGCACCCGTAAAAGAGGTGTCATCTTCCCCAGCTGCAAATGGATCCTAGGTTGGTGGGTGGGACCCATTCCTGCACTCCCACATTAGAATAGGAGTGGGAGGTTACCTGGGAGGGTGATATATTCACCTCTAGGGGGAACAAAGGAGGTCAGTCAGTAGAAAAGAATAGTCAGACAATGGACGTCTGAGAGTCAGGACAGTCGGAGGGAGGAGGAGGAGAGGAGAAAGATTGTGGAGCGAGGCGGAATGTTTACCCAGACAGCTCTACGCTGATAAGAAGGAAAGGAGAGAGAAGATCCTGAGGCGATCCTGGAAGAGGACGCCCGACATGCGGATTCTGGGCCCTACAGAGAAAAGGGGGAAGCCCAGCGTGGAGCGACCATACTCCAAGGAATTCCCCAGTCCACCACGGGAACGTCGGGCCCGAGGGTCCGGCCAAGGTCTATCTTTGCAGTCGGCAACTAGCTGCTGTGGTCCGTTTATCACCACAGCACCCTGCCAGACGGAGCGGTCTGCCTGCTTCCTCACCACGAGGGAGGGAGCCCCAAGTCTACCTACATGGAGCCATTGGGTATTGACTCATACTAGGCGGGGAAGAAAGGACACAGGTTGGTCTACTAAGGTTTACCACGGGTTCCACCATACCACCTGCCATCCACTTGCAGCCACCGGTAGAGCTACCTGTTTGCTTACCATCATGTTTACAGTAAAGTACACGGGAGAAAGTGACCTTGCCTTTGTGTGGTTATCGCCATCAACCTGTTTGCTTGCAAGAACGCTGCCCCGGAGGACCAGTTCCACCTGTACGGAGCTTTGCCATCTCAGCCGCATTACCATCGACCTCCGGAGGACTGAGGAGGCGCTGGTGACCCATCACCAGGTACTACAGGTGGCGTCACATGACAAACTCTAATCCCCTGTACATACACCCCTTTTTGAAGTGTCACCCAGGCCACGGGCTCAGGCGCTGCCACCCGTGACATCCCTCGTGAGAATTATCACCGAGCCTGATACCTGAGTACCCCAGGGCCTGGGGCTCAACATTAGCAACTTCATAATCCATGACAAAGAGACTAGGAACATCATTAGCTCTCTTTCTCCATTTTTCTGGGATCCTGTATTCTTTCATGGAAAAAATCCTTGTTACTTCTTAATTCACCCAAGCACAGCACCTAAGTTTTCCAAGACGTTCCCTGGATCAAATCAGCAATATATTACTTCATAATCATCTCCATCTTCTTCTACTTCTTCATTTCTTTCTTGAGACACGGCCACCTCTGTTTTAAATTTAGAAATCGCAGTCTCCAAAATGGCATCTTCTAATATATGTTTCTCCAAACCCACCACAGTATCCAATAAAATAAATTCCTTCTCCTCCTTTTTAGCTATTGCGAAATCCTTTTTTGAGAACTTTTTTCTCCTATTCTAGCTTTTTCCTATCTTCAAAGACAATTTCCTCCTCTTTCTCCGTTTCTTTCCCATCATTTTCTTCAAAAACTTTCTTCTACCATCCATGTAACAAAAAACAGCACTTCCTCCATTTCCATACATGGATCATCCATATGTGTACCTATACTCTTTGGTCTTCCTACAAAGGATACTTTCACTCCAACATTCCTCATATCATCCTCTTTCAATTCCTTGAAAAAGCCAATGAATTTTTCTTCCATCCTCAATGTTACATCATAATCCTTTCTGTACCTGATCCTCTCCATACACAGAATGTCCTTTTTTTCAATCAAACCATGACGTCATTATTTGTGCGCGGTCATATGGATGGACGCCGGGGCCCGGGTGCAAGCAAGAAGGAGAGCGGAGGATGCGCGCGGTGACAGCAGGAGGATAAGTATGAAAGATCTTCTTTTTACAGGTGTGTGGCAGCAACGGGGGGGGGGGCTGTATATACCCACAGGGGGGGCTGCTGTATACTACCACAGGGGGGCTGCTGTATACTACCACAGGGGAGGGGCTGCTGTATATATACTACGGGGGGGCTGCTGTATACTACCACGGGGGGGCTGCTGTATACCCACAGGGGGGGGCTGCTGTATACTACCACAGGGGAGGCACTGCTGTATACTACCACAGGGGAGGGGCTGCTGTATATACCACAGGGGGGGCTGCTGTATACCCACAGGTGAGGGGCTGCTGTATATACCACAGGGGGAGGCACTGCTGTATACCCACGAGGGGGGGGGTGCTGCTGTATACTACCACAGGGGAGGGGCTGCAGTATATACCACAGGGGGAGGCACTGCTGTATACCCACAGGGGGGGCTGCTGTATACTACCACAGGGGAGGGGCTGCTGTATATACCTCTGTGGCTGCTGTATACTACCACAGGGGGAGGCTGCTGTATACTACCACAGGGGAGGCTGCTGTACACTACCAAAGGGGGAGACTGCTGTATACTACCACAGGGGGAGACTGCTGTATACTACCACAGGGGGAGACTGCTGTATACTACCACTGGGGGAGACTGCTGTATACTACCACAGGGGGAGACTGCTGTATACTACCACTGGGGAGGCTGCTGTATACTACCACTGGGGAGGCTGCTGTATACTACTACTGGGGCTGCTGTATATACCTCTGTGGCTGCTGTATACTACCACTGGGGAGGCTGCTATATACCACTGGGGGGGACTGTATACCTGTGCTGGGGTCCACCCTCAGCTTATACAATCAATAGGTTTTCCCAGGTTTTGGGGGCAAAAGTAGGGGGGTTGGCTTATACACGGGTCGGCTTATACACGAGTATATACGGTAATTTAAGTGTTTTATTTGAATACCTGTTGCATTATTGTACTGTAAGTGAATACGGTTGTTCATAAACAAATGAAAAATGAAATCAAAAACAACATTTTTATTTTTTGTGTCAAAAAATGTTACATGGCCTTATTGTAATATTCATACATATTGCTCATTTTCACATAAAAAATATTCTTTACATAACTGTAAACTATCACTAACAAAATCAAACTGTATTTATATATATATTTAAAAAAAAAATCCCCCCCTCCCAAAAAAAAGTTCACTTTTTTAATATAAAATGGTAAATAAGGTTCACGGTGCTAAATTTTCTGTTTTTATTGATCACAAGTATAATTTATATGTCTTTTGCATAAGTACTTTGCATAACTGCAGCATATCACATTTGTTTTGTGATTAGTAGATGTTGGATAGAAGGCGGATCATTTCCGATTTAGGCTGGTTGCATTGCTGGTGGAGGCTGTGGGTATCGTTGCAGTGATGGTGGAGGCTGTGGGTATCATAGCAGTACTGGTGGAGGCCGTCCGTATCGTAGCAGTGGTGGTGGAGGCCGTGGGTATCGTAACAGTGCTGGTCCAGGCTGTGGATATCGTAGCAGTGCTGGTGGAGGCTGCGGGTATCTTAGCAGTGTTGGTGTAAGCCAAAGTTCACTCTCTTTAGCATGCTGTTGGATCCTGTGGACAATGGCTGCCACTCCATCATCTCTGGGTGTTACTTTTCTTTCTTCGATATATGGGCTAACCAGTAATTTTCCCAACTCCTCTATAAAAATTATTTTTTATAGTTTATTTTTGTTCCAATTTGGGTCTATTTCACACCATAACATAAATGCATTGTATGTCGACGCATGAAGAATGATATAAAAAACAACCATTGGCCACCGATTTGCTTTGCGTTTACAGTTGCAAATGTCTTTGAGTTGATCTAGAGCAGGGGTCTCAAACTCCAGGCCTCGAGGGCCGCACACTGTCCAGGTTTTCAGGATTTCCATAGAATTTGACAGTTGGTCATTTGATTACCAACTGTCAAATGCTATGGAAATCCTGAAAACATGCACTGTGTGCGGCCCTCGAGGCCTGGAGTTTGAAACCCCTGACTAGAGTAACAACTCCCCCTTTTAATGTAAAATCATGTCCGACTTTTTGTTGTGTCGATTACTCATCACAATGAACTGTTTGTGTTTTTACGGGAACGTTAAAAACTACAGTTGTATCCTCAGTAAAATAAAACAGAACTAAAAACATCTCTCTTAGGCTAGGACCAGACTTGTGTCTGCCTCTGAGCCTGCAGGATTTGGCAGAAACTTAGTTTCTGCACCGAGCAGCACCTAGTGTTACCAGTTGCGGCGCCAGGCAATAGATCTCTATGTCTAGGGTCACACTTGGTTTAGGACCCACGTTTCTAGGCAGCACTAATACCAGACAGCGTTAACAGCAAACGCTGCCTGGAAACGGGGCCCCATAGAAACCCATCATGTACCTTAGTTACAGCCGCACACAGAGCTGCTGGGCGGTCGCTTTTCCTGGGGGCTTTGCAGTATTTTTAATTCTAGCCCAATGAAAGCAGACAGCTTCGAGCTGCCACCCTCAGCTGCCTAATTTTACCTTGGCTGGCAAAAAAAGTGTGGGCTCCACCCTATTTTTAATTGCCAGCCAAGGTACAACTAGGCAGCTGAGGGCTGGTATTCTCAGCGGGGTAATGGCCCATTATTTTTGGGCCTCCCCACACTAAAGAGTAGCAGTCCGCAGGTGCCTGTGGGTAATAAAGAGTTAATACCAGCTTTGTTTTACTAGCTGAAATTCTTAATATCAGGCCAAGATAGACCCGGCCATTAAGAATCTCAAATAAATGAACAAAAAAGACACAACACAGAGAAAAATTAATTTATTAGAAATAAAAACACAGAGACACTCAGACGCTCAAAGAGGCCATCTTTATTACTCCCCCTCCCCACCCTCGTACCCCTTGACAATTCTTGTATTCTGTCTTCCTGAACTGATTCAGCTCTGCTACATCAGAGACCATGGGGAGGAAGAATGCTTCCACTCTCCCTTGTCTCTGATCACTGAATGAGTGAGCAGAGCCCTACGGCATAGTAAGCGGTGACGTCACCGAGAACACCATTGCCAAAGTAATCGAGCAAGTGGTTCCCATGGCAACGGTGTCCTGGAGTGATCTCAGTTAATTCCCTGCTCACCCCGCCTCTATCCCTGCAGCTCCTGAATGAGGGGATAGCGGCCGGTAAGCATGGTGTAACTGAATTCACTCCAGGACACTATTGCCATAGAAACCACTCACTCGGTTATTATGGCAATGGTGTCCTCGATGACATTACCACCTAATACACTGCAGGTCTCTGCTCAATCATTTAGTGATCAGAGACCACAGGGAGTGGAAGCATTCTTCCTCCCCATGATCTCTGATGTAGCAGAGCTTCATCCGTTCAGGAAGACAGAAGATGAGGATCGTGGAGCGGTACGAGGGTGGGGAGGGAGTAATAAAGATGGCATCTCTAAGTGTCTCTGTGTTTTTATTTCTGTCAGGACTTTCGATTTCTATGGAGATTCTGTGCATTTTATGCCTTTACAAAATTGTGTCCGCTGCTTCACTCCTGATAATGTGATCCTCTCCTCTGCCTTTATAAACCTCTGCCTTTATACACATCTGCCTATTGCCCACCTGTGCTCAAGTATTCAGTTTGAATTCCAGGCTTTATAAGTGTATTCCACCTCCTGCTGATCTGCTCCAGATTTTCCAGCTATTGCTTTGGACTTGTGCAAACTCACCTGCCTCAGCTACTCTCCTGCTTGCAGCTGTATTTGTTTAGCTCCTGATTTTGCGCCAACTTCACAAGCCCTGGTCACGTAAGCTTAGTGTGCTCTTCTAGCACTAAATGAACTATTCTATATGGTGCAGTTACAGCTCTTTGTATATTGGCACTCTTTAAAAGCTGTTCTGTACCAATAAGTATTGAACTTGTTTTTCTCCATCAGTTTATCCCAGTGATCATTATCTCCAGAGACTTTTTGTGTTTTGTTATCTTGCTAAGAACTATTTCCAGAGACTTCTGTGTTACCTGTTTGATGAACTTTCCCATTTGCTGCACATCTCATTATATCTACTATGTGTGATAATAAAGACTTGTTCACTTAAAAACTTTGATTTTTGTTTGTGGTCTGTGCTCCCAATTGCAAATAGATCCCTGAGTAATCCTACAGTACATTACAATTTCTAATAAATTTATTTTTCTATATGTTGTATCTTTTTTAACCATTTATTTGAGATTCTTAATGGCCGGATCTAAATTGGCCTGACATTAACAATCTCAGGGTTTAATACCAGCTGGTAAAACAAAGCTGGTATTAACCCCTTATTACCCAAATGCCACCCCTCCCCAGGGACGCTGGAAGAGCGTGGTAAAGCACCAGGAATTGATGATTCTTATGAATTCACCATATTCAGGGGCGTCTGTGGGCTGCTATTTTTTTGCGTGGGAGGCCCTAAAACAATGGTGTCACATCGCCATTGGACTCGGTGGCCGGTGTTCCTGCCTCGGCCGCTGGGAGGAGCCGGATTCCTTCGGCTGGTGGCGCCGGTGACAGGAGGGCCTTGTCCTCATATGGAACTGCTCCCGCGACGTCTGCCTCTGTCGCTGAACGCCGCTGTGTTTCCCCTCTGGGTGGTGTTGGTCGCAGAGGAGCGGGCCCTGCAGAGGTGTCCGTTAGGCGCAGCCTGCGTTCTTCTGTCAGAGGTGGCGTGGGTGGAGCCAGTCGTGCATCTCCATCTGGCCTGGATCTAGGGGCGGTCCGGATGAGGTCATCGGGCTGTGAGCTCCAGCCTATGGGAGGTAACCGCGCCCTTCAAATACATTGGAGCCTGTCTTGCAGGCCGCCAGATATAGTTTTGGTTCCCCAGTGATAGTGTGTGTTTAGTTTCGTGTCTGACCTTGCCTGGATTTCTGACTCTGCCTCTGCCTATCGATTTTGTACCTCAGCTGCCCTCTTGGTTTTGCCCTTGACCTTTGCCTGGATTTTTGACTCTGCTACTGCCTGACGATTTTGTACCTTCGCTGCCCTCTCGGTTTTGACTCGGACTTCTGACTTCGTTTTTCGGGTCTTGATTTTCCCTGGCGACCTCCCCGGCTCTGTTGCTCATATAGGCAGCTACCCCCTGGGCTCCGCTGTAATTCCAGATCCCTGTATAGGGGTTAAGGGTCTCGGGGTTTCTCGGGGTGCTGCCTACCAGCAGCTCGGCCTCACAGCGGATGGTCGTCACAAATGGGCCCTCACCCCGCTGAGAATAGCAGCCCTCAGCTGCCTAGTTTTACTTTGGCTGGCAATTAAAAATAGGGCATTTTTTTGCCAGCCAAGGTAAAATTAGGCAGCTGAGGGTGGTAGCTCGCAGCTGTCTGCTTTCATCAGGCTAGACTTGAAAATACTGTGCTTCACGCTTTTTTTAACTATTTATTTATTTAACACCCTATGATGGCAGGTTGGTTGCCATGCACTAATGTGTTCATCATGGTGCCCGATATACCATTTATCTGCTCTCTTTGCTAAATTTGTAAGGTATATGACACATATTTGATGAATATTGGTGGTGCACACCTTTTTGTTTTTTGTATTGTGTATGGCAACCAAGCACAATCGCTGTCCAGATTGAGGTAATGCAGTCTGACTTCAACAGCCAATCACAGAGGCTCTCACAGAAAGTGAGTGTCTGTGAATGGCTGTTTGCCAGTCAGTGCAGTGAATATGCATGAGGCTTAATGGGCGGCCCTGGAAGTAGCAGCGGGAGTCTGGTAAGCCCGATCTACCTATTCTATCTATCTATCTATGGCCCCTTTCACATCTATGCGTCTGCTGCGTTTTGCTTAATTTGCGTTTTCATTCGTTTTTACCGCAAAAACGCATCAAAACGCATGCGTTTTTGTCCCCATTGATTTTAATGGAAACGCATCAAAAACGCATGCAAACGCAGGTTAAAAACTCATATGCGTTTGCAAAAACGTGGCAAACAACGTTTTGGGCTGCGTTTGCAAAAACGCATGCGTTTTGCGTTTATGCAAACGCACATGCTTTTTTAAACATGCGTTTGCATGCGTTTTTGATGCGTTTCCATTAAAATCAATGGGGTCAAAAACGCATGCGTTTTGATGCGTTTTTGCGGTAAAAACGCATGAAAACGCAAATTAAGCAAAACGCAGCAGACACATAGATGTGAAAGGGGCCTATCTATCTTTTTTTACATTTTACTGAATGAAAATATCCATGCTAAAATCACAGTCCCAGTGCTCTGCGTATGGGTGCATTTTCATCGCACCCATAGGCATTGTTCACACACAATTTGCGTTTTTTTTTAGCACTCTAAAAAGCACTTGCGTTTTTTTAGGAGTGCTAAAAAATGTCTCTTGTGTTTCTGAAAGGAAATTTTGCCTTTTTGGACTTTCCTCAAAAACGCAGGCAAAAACGCAAGCGTTAACGCAGGGTGCATAAATGTGCCTTTTAAAAACGCATGCGTTTCCCATAGGGCCCCTTGTTATAGAAACGCATGTGCGTTTTCCCAAAAACGCATGCGTTTTTTTAACATGGGCCCTATGGGAAACGCATGCGTTAACGCAGGGCACATATAGGCACTTGCATTAACGCATGCGTTTCCCATAGGGGCCCATGTTAAAAAAACACATGCGTTTTTGGGAAAACGCGCATGCGTTTTTTTCCAGCACCCAAAAACGCTGCATGCAGAGTTTTTTGGACTGGAGGAAAAAAACGCAAATGAAGCTGAAAAACGCATGTACACTCAAATGTACCCTGCGTTAACGCACCTGCGTTTTTTTTAACAGCCCAAAAACGCAGGGATGGGCAAAAAAAACGCATGTGTGTGAACATGGCCATACACTTGCATTGGCGGAATCTGCTGAAATACGCAGCTTGCTACAAATTTTTCCTCAGCACGTTTCTCGCAGAGGAAAAACTTGCAGATCTGCATTGCGCAATAGGTTAACATGTAATGCAAGTGCAATCTGATGTTTTATCAAATTGCACTTGCATACCATTTACGCTGATGTGAATGCACCCTAAGGCTGACATAAGTTATGACTAGGCTCCTTAAAGGAATTTTCTGGCCTTCTGATAAAAGTCTGAAGTCATTCTGTGACTGCAGATTTCTGAATTTTGACTGTATGTACACTACACGTTGTCAGGATTTTTCAGTATTGCCGGCAAGAGCAGGTGACCACATGACAAGTATATGATTTGCCTGCTTCTAGCCACATTCCTACTGGACATACTTATTCTCACTTAATACACTTGAATTTGGCGAGGCTGAGTATAGCGTATTTATTCCGCAAGCGTGACATACACCCTAATCATCCACAACCAACAAATGTATGAACATATTTCACATTCACCACCACACACCAATTGGGCCTATGTGATTTCAAATGCTAGGGCTGAATATCAGTCCCAGTCCGTTCATGCCTTGAATATATAATTAGCCATTATGCAACCCCCAGTGAAAGAATAAATTAATAAGCTAGCACAGTGCACCCCTACTTGTCACAAATTACTCACCCTTCCCAACAACTGTGCTGCCTCTAATCATTACCCGCTATGCCTCTCCTCTTCCCAATTCTTTAGACACTGCAATATCCCCCAATTTTTTAACCCCTGTTCCTCTCACCCCCGCTAAATTAATTAGACACTACACCTTTCTTTGCCATAATTCATTACCTTCTGTGCCTCTCTCTATCTCCCAATTCATTAGCAACTGCACCTCCCTCCAAGCTCAGTTCATTACTCACTGTTCTTGTCAGAATTTTTTTTTCGAAAATTACAGAAAAGTTACATTTTTATAATCCCATTCATCACTTCATCATGGAACGACAATGACCTCTTCTGGTCAGGATCTATTGAATGACACAGAGGGTGCAATTAAATGATTATATATGGCAGGCATCACATCTGTACAAAGTAGTGACTAGCAAATCGAATCAATAAAAATTGAATTTGAGATGAATTTTAGGAAGTTTCAACTTCCAACGACTTGAAAAATCTGCGATTTGATTACTGCGACTCTTCCAAAAAACATACCGCCTGCCTTTTTCACAATGTAGAAGATTGCATTAACCACAGAAGGCTGACGTAGCCTCAGACCTTAGGTTTGATGGGATTCCTCATAATGCCTTGTAGCAATCACAATACATGGTATAGTGTACACAATTAGGAAGGACTAAGGACAAAGCCTGTATAGAAGCCTAACAGGAAATGTAGCATTCATTTATGGCTGATGAAGAATAGTGAGGGGATGTTAGAGCTCACCGCTCAGCAATAGAGTTATTGCGGAGAGTAGGGTGTTCTTTTAATTGCAGCACTAAAGTTGAGGATAGTAGTCTGTGACATACTTTGATTCAATTGGTAGGGGAGGGAGAAATAGGGGAAGCAGTAACAAACTTTGTGTGATTTATTTGTAATCTGATGTAGCTGGCATCTGTCCACCTGCATTTAAATTACAGATACACATCTGTCCTTCATTCATAATGGACTAGAAGGTGGCAGAAAAGGCAGCGCAATATTTTATATAGAAAAGAAAATATGAAATCAGTATCAGAGACACTTTCAGTAATACAGTACAAACTTTTGTCTATTGCTGTAGTCAAGAGCTTCTTGACTTTTGACATAGTTTACATTTTTAGTCATAATGGTTTTTTTGGTCCTGTGATTTTCTAACACTTAGGGTCTTTGTTTCAAAGTCTAAAAAGCATGTAAAGGTGACACAGCTACCGAGAATAAATTTCATACTATTGAACTTATTTTTACAATTATTGTGTGAATGTGGTGTAACCAGTAATTACATTTAAGGAATATTAACACAATTCTCATCTATGTGTTGTCCGTTTGTAAAACCTGTGTAATTTAGAGAAATAATTAATTTTTTAAGGATTCATGTGTCTGTTTTCATAAACTCAGTGCATATCTTATCATTATCCATTTTTGCAGCTCAGAGTCAGACATTCAAGACTATGGGTATCCATTAAAAATGGAAGGCTCACTACATCCATTTTCAAACAGATCTGTTTTTTACATAAGTATTTACGTACTTTTGCCTCCCGCTATTTCCTATTTATGTCCTATTATTATGAGTTCTTAGGTGAATAATATATATACTTTTGACTTGCATCTAGTTAATATATGATTAGTTATGTAGATTCTTGTCATGTCACTGCATTGTTACTGTTTTGCTCCTAAAAATCTAAATGATAATTTTTATTATTTTGTTAGTATTTTATAAATCCAACTCTGGCTTTCAACACTGTCTGAATCCTTCTGGGCATCTGATTCAAGCATGTCTTGATTGAAATCTGATTCCAGGTCTTCTCTACACATTCCCAATGTTGGTGCATAGTGGTCAATTCACTTGGGTATGTATACATTTTTTCTTCAACTCTACCCCCAAGTGTTTTGTTGGGTAGAGGTCTGATAACCAGCACCTTTAATTTATTATCATTGACCTATTTCGTTGCCAAACTTGGCATATGCTTCAGGCCATTGTCAAGCTGGAACACTATGTCGTCTTTTTCCTAGCCATAGTACTCGGGTGAGCGAGGTAACCAGCGCCGGACTGGGGTGTCTGGGGCCCACCAGGAAAATTGACCCCAGGGCCCACCCACCCGGGCCCGCCCATTTTTCAGCTAAATGCAAATACCTGTTATCCGTTATACCTATAATGGCCACTTTACACGCAGCTACAGGTAACAGGTTTTCCACAGGTAACTTACTGGCTGCAGTGAAATCATGGAGACATTGTTCCATTTGTACACAGCAACAAGATAGAACCTTGTCTCCATGATTTCACTGCAACCAGTCAGTTACCTGTGGAAAACCTGTTACCTGTAGCTGCGTGTAAAGTGGCCATTATAGTGGAGCGTGGACTGTAAAACCCAGGCGGCTCCTGCACATCACTGTGCGCTCACCATTACTGTAATGTACCATTACTGTAGTTTGCATTAAAGGGATTTTTTGATGAAAACAAGTTGTCAGCGATGCACAGGTTCGGAAGGTGATCACTTATTTATTGGTGGAATCCGCACCATCAGAAGAATGTGGAGTTTTGAGCATTTGGTGATATTTTTCCCTCAGTATTTGTAAGACAAAACCAGGAGTGGAGCAATCAGAGATAATGTTTCTGCATTTCTCACCCACTCCTGGTTTTGTCTTATAAATACTGAGGTGAAAATCTCACCAAACGCTCAACTTGCTTTCACTGGCGAACCTCTGTAAGGCAAGCTTCACATTTGCGTTTGGCACTGCAGCGTATGCAGCACTTACCCATACGCAGTGCCGAACGCAAACACTTTCATGTGAACGCAGCGGAGATTGTCCGCATGCGTTCACATGAAATGTCACTGTGAGTGTGCCCGGCCACCGAATCAGCGGCGGAGATCTCCTCCCAGCCACCTCCGCTGATCTCTTCCTCCCGCCGCTGGTTTAAAATAGCCGGCGGGAAAGCCAGTGGGGAAAAGTCTTCACCGCCGGCTTTCCCGCCCCACTGATGCTGATCATTTGAATTACTGGGGTTCACCGCTGGCTTTCCCGCCGGCTATTTTAAACCAGCGGCAGCAGCGGCAGGGAGGAAGAAAGAAGATGACAGAACAATAAGAAAGAAGAGGAAAGAAGAAGAAGAAGAGGAAAGAAGAAGAAGAAAGAAGAGGAAAGAAGAAGAAGAAAGAAGAAGAAAAAAGAAGAAAGAAGAAGAAAAAAGAAGAAAGAAGACGAAAGAAGACGAAAGAAGAAGAAAGAAGAAGAAAGAAGAAGAAAGAAGAGGAAAGAAGGAAGAGAAAAGAAGAAAAAAGAGAAAAGAAGAAGAGAACGTAGATCACCTGTAGATGACCTTGGAGGAGGACATCTTCCACAGTGTTTGTGCACACAGATTCACTTTCATTCATTTTTTGTGCGCGGCTGTCTGCATGCGTATAAAGCAAGCACACAGCTACACACAAAAAATGCAACATTTTGCATTCGGCATGTGCATAAATTTTGCGCAGCCGAACGCAAACGCAGCTGAGCGCAGGTGCACACAGGCACTATGCGTTCCTATGTTAAACATAGGAGCGCATAGTGCCTGCATTTTGCTGCGCTCAGGTATGCTGCGTTCACAGAGCTCATCGCGCGCAAATGTGAACCCTGCCTAACTGCATCTCTGCTGCTGTGTCTCAAGACGGCGATGGGTTAAGCATCCAAGTATTTAATATCTATTGGAAATAAAGAAGTTTCCACTTATTGATATCAGATAAAACAAATGACCGACCACAATCCACTCTACCAAGACCAATAATACCAGATAGAAGGCAGAAATACCATCATACCATGACCAGATCATATATTACCACCATATAGTGCCCAAATGATGCCACATACAAGGCACAAATACAGTCACACCATGACCAAAGCACATAATACCACCACAGTGACCAAATGCTACCACATAAAAGGTATAAATACTGCCACATCATGAGACCACATATTACCACCATATAGTGACCGAATAATGCCACATACAAGGGATAAATACTGTCATGTCATGACCAAAGCACATAATGCCACCACAGTGACAAATAATAGTAAATTAATAAAAATGTAAAAAATCTATGTATATTGGGTCAGTCTACACTACAGTGATCACCAGTGACATTATACACAGGAGTTCTGTATATAGTGTCAGTGTACAGGTAATACAGTTATCACCGGTGACATTATACACAGGAGTTCTATATATAGTGTACAAAGTTATACAGTCATCACCAGTGACATTATACACAGAAGCTCTGTATATAGTGTCAATGTACAGGTAATGCAATGATCACCATTGACATTATACACAGGAACTCTGTATATGGTGTCAGTGTGTGTATAGGTAATACATGTAGCTTCTCCCCCCCACGTTCCATATAGCTTCTCCTCCCCATCCATCCATGTACCTTCTCCCTCTATCCGCCCATCCATCCAAGCACCTTCTCCGCCATCCACCAAACCATCCACGTACCTTCTACCCCATCCATCCACTCCCTCCTTTTTCATGCCGCCCCCTGTCCATCCAACCCATTCTCACCCTTCTCTATGCTGCCCCCATCCATCCATCCATCCTGTTCTCTCCCCTTTTCCATGACGCCCCCCCCCCACTCATCCATCCCATTCTGCCCCTTCTTCCAGGCTGCCCCATCCATCCATCTATCAAATTCTGCCCCCTCTTCTAGGCCGACCGATTCATCCATCCCACTCTGTCCCCCCCAGGCTATCATCTTCGGTTGTATCAGCGCCTTACCTGACTCCACACTACTGATTTCGGCAGCTTCTTCCTCTGAGGCTCCCGGTCTCCCACTTGCCGGCACCAGGCACTGGGCACCAGGAAGTTTCTTCCTCTGCAGCTCCTAGTCTCCCGCTCACCGGCACCAGGTACCAGGCCCCTGGCAGCTTCTTCCTCTGTGGCTCCCAGTATCCAGCACCAGGTACCCGGCACCCAGCAGCTTCTTCCTCTGCGGCTCCCGGTCACCGGCACCAGGCACCCAGCAGCTTGTTCCTCTGTGGCTCCCGGTCTCTGGCACCAGGCAGCTTCTTCCTCTGCGGCTCCCGATCTCTGGCACCAGGCAGCTTCTTCCTCTGCGGCTTCCGGCCTCTGGTGCCAGGCACCCGGCAGCTTCTTCCTCTGTGGCTCCCGGTCTCCGGCACCAGGTACCTGGCAGCTTCTTCCTCTGCGGCTCCCAGCCTCTGGCACACAGCGGCACCCGGCAGCACCAGGCACCCAGCACTGCCAGGCACTTGGCAGCACCAGGCATCCGTCAGCACCAGGCAGCACCAGGCACCCGGCACCACAGCACCAGGCACACAGGGGCCCACATCACCAGGCACCCATAGGCCCGGCAGCACCAGGCACCCAGACCCCCGGCAACACCAGACGCTGTTGAGGATGGAAAGACATGAAATGTTTATATAGGGTTAAAAATATCTCAACTCTTCTCTAAAATATATATATTGTAATTTGGAAATGTTATGTTGTCATGCTGTCTGTTATACACTAGATGGTGCCCACGCTCCATAAATATATCTGAGATATAAGCCAACCCATTAAGGGAGGAATTTAGATATTAGAATAATTTGATAAGAATTGACCAATTAGGAGATTATCACTTTGTAGAAAGTTCTAGAATTCTAACACGCCTCTTGCTTTCTGTATAAAAATGTGTGTTTCAATAAACGCTTGCGCAGTGTTTAATCCCATTTGGCGTAGGCATGAGTAAGGCTTGAGACGGCTCTGGTGTCCGTATCATTTACTTGCAGTGTGCAGACGTGTACAAATGCCTATCTCTATACATAATCGGCAGTTTCGTGCTTCCGGCCACTGTGCCGCTGTGGAGCAAGGGCGCGTGCGCAAAACTGCTGATTATGCCTACCCCGGAAGCGCCGGCATATTACGACACCCATGTCGCTGCCTGCCGGCGGCTCCCTGCAGGCTCCCGTCACCGCACACCCCCGCACGCTCCTGCCTCCACCGCTCTGATGCCGCCGCCGCACTCTCTTTCCAGCCTCCAGGCCCGCCGCCCGCCAAAGCCACGGTAAGCCACATTACAGAAGGGGCCGCCGCCACCATCTGCGGCCCCCTTCATCACACACACCGCACTCTCAGTCACCCTCTAGGCCCGCCGCAGCCCGAGGGAGCCCTATTACTGAAGGGGCCGCCGCCAGCATCTGCGGCCCCCTTCATCACACAAGCTGCCCGCCGCTGCGGCCCTCGCTCTGATGCCGCCGCCACCGGCGCACTCTCATTGCAGCCTGCAGGCCCGGCGGCCTGCAGTCTGCTACCACCACCCCCCTCCTCAACTAACGTTACAAGGGCAGCGGGGCTAACATCTGCAACACTGCCCCTCATTACACCCCAATCACCCACACTGCCCCTGCTCACCCACACTCACCCTCCATAGCCCTCCCAACTCACCCACACTGCCCCTGCTCACTCCTCTTCCCCCTCTATGCCCTCACTCACTCCTCACACTGCCCCTGATTACCCCACACTCACCCACACTGCCCACACTCACCCACACTGCCCACTCTCACCCACACTGCCCCCACTCACCCACACTGCTCCAGCTTACCCCCCCCACTCACCCATACACCCTGCTTACCCCTCTCACCCCCCCAATTACCACAATCACCCACACTGCCCCTGATTACCCCCCACTCAGCCACACTGCCCCTGCTCACTCCTCTTACCCCCCCTATCTCATCACTCCTTACCCCTCTCACCCCCCCCCAACTGCCCATAATCACCCACACTGCCCCTGATTACCCCACACTCACCCACACTGCCCCGGCTCACTCCTCTTACCCCCCGTATCTCATCACTCCTTACCCCTCTCACGCCTCCCCCCCCCCAACTGCCCACAATCACCCACACTGCCCCTGCTTACCCCCCCAATCACCCACACTGCCCCTGCTCATGCCCCCACTCA
Organism: Allobates femoralis; assembly: GCA_033576535.1. NCBI lineage: Eukaryota > Metazoa > Chordata > Amphibia > Anura > Aromobatidae > Allobates > Allobates femoralis. Next base: position 362,839,438 of record JARQOC010000002.1, read on the forward strand.
CCCCACACTGCCGGTGTTTATCCCTTCCACCTCCCCACACTGCCCCTGCTCACCCCTCTTACGCCCCCACATGCCCTCACTCCCCACACTGCCCCTGCTGACACCCCACAGGGTCAAGTCACAGCTGCTGGCCCCAATGCCAAACTGCCCGCCCCCCATCTTTATGTCACCCCACTCCCGATGCGATAGCATCTGGCCTTTTTACTAGTATATATATAATTAGGAGTGGCTGGTGGACTTGTGATTGAACTGAGACCCTCAACAACACCACTAGGCCCCCATCAGCGCCAGGCACCACCAGGGGCCCGGCAGCCCCAGGCACTACCAGTGGCCCGGCAGCCACCAGGGGCCCGGCAGCCCCAGGCACCACCAGGGGCCCGGCAGCACCAGACGCCCGGCAGCACCAGGCGCCCAGGCCCCCGACAGCACCAGGCACCATGGCACCCCGCAGCACCAGACACCACCAGGGGCCTGGCAGCACAAGGTCCCCGGCAGCACCAGGCACCCAGGGGCCCGGCAGCACCAGGCACCATCAGGCACCCAGCACCACCAGGCACTCAGGGGACCGGCACCACCAGGCACCCAGGGGCCCGGCACCACCAGGCACACAGGGGCCCGGCATCACCAGGCACCACCAGGCACCCAGGGGCCCGCACCAACAGGCACCCAGGGGCCCAGCAGCACTAGGAACCCAGGGGCCCAGTAGCACCAGGCACCAACAGGCACCCGGCACCACGAGGCACCCAGGGGACCGGCAGCACCAGGCACCTGCACCAACAGGCACCCAAGGGCCCAGCAGCACCAGGCACCCAGGGGTCCGGCAGCACCAGGCACCCAGGGGCCCGGCAGCATCAGGCACCCAGGGGTCCGGCAGCACCAGGGGCCCGCACTACCAGGCACCCAGGGGCCCGCACTACCAGGCACCCAGGGGCCCGGCAGCACCAGGCACCCAGGGGCCCACAGCACCAGGCACCCAGGGGCCCGGCAGCACCAGGCACCCAGGGACCCGGCATTACCAGGCACCACCAGGCACCCAGGGGCCCGGCAGCACCAGGCACCCAGGGGCCCGGCAGCATCAGGCACCCAGGGGCCCGGCAGCACCAGGCACCCAGGGGCCCGCACCACCATTCACCCAGGGGCCCGGCAGCACCAGGCACCCAGGGACCCGGCATTACCAGGCACCCAGGGACCCGGCAGCACCAGGCACCCAGGGACCCGGCAGCACCAGGCACCCAGGGGCCCGCACCACCATGCACCCAGGGGCCCGGCAGCACCAGGCACCCAGGGGTCCGGCAGCACCAGGCACCCAGGGGCCCGGCAGCATCAGGCACCCAGAGGCCCGCACTACCAGGCACCCAGGGGCCCGGCAGCACCAGGCACCCAGGGGCCCGGCAGCACCAGGCACCCAGGGGTCCGGCAGCACCAGGCACCCAGGGGCCCGGCAGCATCAGGCACCCAGGGGTCCGGCAGCACCAGGGGCCCGCACTACCAGGCACCCAGGGGCCCGCACTACCAGGCACCCAGGGGCCCGGCAGCACCAGGCACCCAGGGGCCCACAGCACCAGGCACCCAGGGGCCAACAGCACCAGGCACCCAGGGGCCCGCACCACGGCAGCAGCAAAGATGGGATGGTGAAGCACTGTCTGGGACTCTTGGCCCCAGGATGGTGACTGAGGAGCCCATCTCTTCAGTCACCAGCACCCCCAGCCCCGCTCACACACCCCCCCCTTCCATACTTAAGCAGCGCTGTTCAGCTGCTGCAGCTTGGCCTGGGGCTATGTCCTCTGCAGCGCGATGAGTGCCGGCACCCGCTCAGGAAGGAAGCAGTCACAGGGCGTGACGTCATCGCCCTGAGACTGTCTGTCTTCCTGCGCACGCGCGGGCGCTTGTCGCGCTGCGCAGAGGAGTCAGAGCGGCACTGTGACAGCAGGGCAAAGCAGGGAGATCGCTCTCCCTGCTCTGCCGCTGCAAAGAGGGACCATCACTAATCATATCGGCAGTGCGCCGATATGATTAGCGATATTACAGGATGGGGGGCCCTCACCTCAACATACAGGACCCAGGGGGGGTAGGGGGCGGGGCTTGGGGGGCGTGGCCAGCAACTCTCGGGGCCCCCCGGGGATTCTCCCGATCCTCCGGTGGGCCAGTCCGCCCCTGGAGGTAACTCATCTTGTAGACTACTATCATATAGCTACGCATTGAAACCACCATCAATCCTGGTTAAATATCCAACACCTTTGGCTGTGAATCATCCCCATATCATCAGGTTATCTGCACCGAATGTGACTGTTTCAGTATCTCAATTCGTTAGCCCCTTTCTTCCAGACTTATTTGACTTTTATATTTTGTCTCATCACTCCAAATCCCAGATTTCCAATCTTCTGTTCATTTTTTGGTCTTTTTTGCAAATACAAGCGATGTTTCTTATGACAATATTGAAGTTGAGGCTTCTTCACCTTTTTTGAGCCAACATTCCAGATTTATGTAATGTGCATCACACAGTGCCTGCATGGACATCTGTGATTTCACTAATACAAAGCAAACCAGCCACCTCCATTGCTGTGTTTGTTGCTCCAAATCTGATAGAACTTGGGATGAGCTGACTTTTTGACTCAGATACTTTGCCTGGACATCCACCTCTTGGCTTTTAAATGGATGTATGGACTTCATATTGCATTCTTCCAACTATTATGTCATAAAAATTATGCAGTTTGTCAATTTTCTTGACCGATAGACCTCTATTAATGAGCTGGATGATGAAGTTTCTCTTTTCTTGGGAAGTCTTCTTCATCGCTGCTCCTCCATTCAAAGCAGTGACCTTTTGCTTTATAATCACTGAGCTATTTGGGAATATGACAAAAAGTTGTAATTTGTAATATACTGAAAGAAAAAGATTTTGCAAACCCTCAGAGAAAAACATTAACAATGCAGTGACATGACAAGAATCTGCATAATTAATCATATGCTAAATAGTTAAAAGTTAAATTTATGTTTGAGATAGCCATGATGATTGTCTATACCATGAAGGTAGTCTCACGCTCAAAGCTGTAGAGGATGGTGAGTTATGGAGCCTGAAAGTCAAAAGTTCATAACATTGTTACCCTTTTGTTCGTCAGTGTATATTGTTAAATGCTATCAAGGGGTCTGTGACAGACTTTTAAATTGGCCGATTAGCCCAACATACTTTATATTTCAACATTCTTCTGATACACTGCACAGTTTAAAAAAATTCTAGAGCATTGTAAGCACGCCATATGTAAATGACACAATATGTAGGTATAGGTCATTTCAGAGGCATGCTTTCTAAGGAAATGACAATTAAAAGTCAATTACAAGAGGAAAAAAAATTCATCATTCACATTCAAGCATCTGGCTCTTCCAAAGAATGTCGGCAGACGGCAGAATCTCTCATTAGCTCACATGCATCATTAGCATGCGCTAAGGATTGCTAAAGACAACAATCACAGTTCAACACAGTCCGGAGGAAGTTCACATTTGCACAAACACTTTCACCTCTTGTCCACACCTTCCTCCATCTGCTGTTCCTTCAGTGTTTGCAGCTTGTTAGAGATAATGTAACTAATGTGCTGGCTTTTATCAGTCAGTGAAATCCCAATGGCCCTCGACAGCGCCTAGAATGAAGGGTTGCCCTGTTATTGTTCTCTTGTTTCATTGACCATGTATAGCATTTCAAGTAAAGGCAGTATTCTTTATTCTCACATTATAACATAATAATAATAATAATAATAATAATAATAATAATATTTATTCATTTATATAGTGCTATTAATTCCATAGCACTTTACATACATCAGTATGCTGTCTCTCTTGGAGCTCACAATCTAAACATCCTTTCAGTATGTCTTTACAATGTGGGAGGAAACCGGAGTGCCTGGAGGAAACCCACGCAAACACGGGGAGAACATACAAACTCCTTGCAGATGTTGTCCTCAGTGTCCTTGGTGGGAATTAAGTGCTGCAATTCACATATACAGTAGGTACGGAAAGTATTCAGACCCCTTTAAATTTTTCACTCTTTGTTTCATTGCAGCCATTTGGTAAATTCAAAAAAGTTCATTTTTTTCTCATTAATGTACACTCTGCACCCCATCTTGATTGAAAAAAAAACAGAAATGTAGAAATTTTTGCAAATTTATTAAAAAAGAAAAACTGAATACCACATGGACATAAGTATTCAGACCCTTTGCTAGACACTCATATTTATGTCACATGCTGTCCATTGCCTTGTAATCCTCCTTGAGATGGTTGTACTCCTGAAACCCATTGGGTTAATTCTGTATCAATAAAATTAACATGGTTTAAAGACTACTGTATTTATCTATTTCTGAATACTTGAATAGGCTAAAATATATCAATTAAAAATTATTGACCTATGTTGACTGACCACTGACTACGACCATAGGACAGTGAACTGGTTTATCAGACAGACATTTCTGGTTTGATACTGCAATAATGTTTTGTGAACTTTGGTTCTGTCTTTACATGTATGGGTAGTATTGTGTTTGATATCACCTTATTCACTATATTGGTATGTTTAAGCCTCATGGCACTTTAATTTTGTAACAATAAAATATAATTTTAGAGTTTATCCTTTAGTTTATTTTTTAATAATTGTGGAACTCTATATATCTACTTTCTGTGAATTATTTGCCATAATGACCATTGTTACGTTTGGAGGCGACAGGGAGAAGCTTAAAAACCTAAGAACACCATTCCAACTGTGAAACACGGGGTTGGCAGCATCATGTTGTAGGGTTGTTTTGCTGCAGGAGGGACTGGTGATCTTCACAAAATAGATGGCACCACGAAGAAAGAAGATTATGTGGCAACACTGAAGCAAAATCTCAAGACATCAGCCAGAAAGTTAAAGCTTAGGTGTAAATGGGTCTTCGATATTGACAATGACCCATATCATACTTACAAGCTGGTTACAAAGTGGCTTAAGAATAACAAAGTCATAAGAGTAACCATAACAAAGCACTGATCTCATTCCATTGAACATTTATGGGCAAAGCAGAAAAAGCAGGTGCATGCAAGGCGACCTACAAACATGGCTCAGTTACAACAGTTCTGTCAGGAGGAATGGGCCCAAATACCTACTATTGTGAGAAGCTTGTGGAAGGATATCCAAATTGTTTGACTCATGTCATACAGTTCAAGGGCAATGGTCCCAAATACTAATAAAATGTATGTAAACTTGTGACTTTGCAGAAAGTAATAAAAATGCCTTAAAATATTCTCTCTTATTAATCTGGCATTTGGCAAATATTAATAATTATGGTAAGACTATTTGACCTAAAACAGGTAAGGTTTATTCTGCTTTCATGTCAGACAGAGAAAAAAACATGCATATATCGGTATGTCTTTTTATATAGTGTATGTAAACTTCTGGTTTCAACTGTAGCTGTTGGTTTTCTTATGTTGCATAGATTTGTATGGTATAATTTACAATTCGATCCATGAGCAAAATTGAACATTTCTTGGTACGTTGTCTGTACCCTAATAAAGGACATCTCAATGAGGCCTATCTATTTATTTATATAAAAGGTAAAGGATCAGATTCATCATAATTTTTACCAGATTTCTGTCATAAATCTGTTTGAAATAACCCAGAATTTCTGTGCTGTTTGTAGCTGCTCAAATATTTTTTTGATGTCAGTACAGGGAAGGGGAATAGCTAAACATAAAGAACAAATTCATCATAATTTATACCACAAAAGAGGCATAAATTATGACTACAATGTACTTCAGTCTCACTCTGTCAATATCTTTGTCTTATAGAGTTACCTGAGACGGCCTACCTACTGTATATTCTGCATCAGCTGGAAATTTCATGCAACAGGCCATAGTGGATCAGTATCAGATTCCTGACCGATGCCTCCAAAATCCCTTAAAGGGAACCAACCACCTCAGATCACCCTAATACACAGTTAGTACATGTCCCTGCACCCTAAGGATACCTTTCCAGCACTGTTTTTGTGTAAAATCTTGCATTAGTATAACTCATATAAAGAGTTTATAAACTTACTAGCCTGGTGACTTCTGGGCGTATCCCTCCTTCTGTTATACTTCAGGGCTGTGCATTGAATGTCTGCGCTCCCCCTCCCTCCGTGCCTGCTGCCCTGCCCTGATGGGTGTGATCGTTATCTCCTCTGCACAGAGGGAGGGGAGCACAGCCATGCAATGAATGCACAGCCCTGAAGTATAACAGAAGGAGGGATACGCCCAGAAGTCACCAGGCTAGTAAGTTTATAAACTCTTTATATGAGTTATACTAATGCAAGATTTTACACAAAAACAGTGCTGGAAAGGTATCCTTAGGGTGCAGGGACATGTACTAACTGTGTATTAGGGTGATCTGAGGTGGTTGGTTCCCTTTAATGGCATTGTCTGTCAATGAAAAACTCTTATCTGTTCCAATGCACTTTGTATCTGAGCAGGTAGAACTACAGGTAGGTACTTCGCATTTGGAGACGATCTTTCTTTCCGGCACCCTGGCTCTGAAGCCACAAACTCGTTCATGATAGGAAATCCAGACAGGTGCTAAATTGGGGTCAGTATTACCCTGAGGGCTTCTAATCAGTGCTCATTTATCCTGGTCTTTTGAATCACCACCTTGTCCTTTGGCATTGCTTCCTGCCTGTTGGACAGACACTTTTCCTGGTACACTGGAGAGAATTTGGTTCTAAAGAGATCCAGGGATCCCAGGGATAACATTCACACTCCACTACTCTTGAAGAGACACTGACGTAATCACAGTTGTGGTCGCCCATGTTTTCCTGTCTCCTGTTTAGGTCCCAACTGTGACTTCCAGGACCTGCACACATCAGACAGGTCTCCAAGCCACACATTTAGGGTGCTTGCCCGCACACTTCATGCCTCTTAAAGGGATGGTGCGTGTTTTTCACAAGTGTCCCCAGACTATGGCTGGGAGGCACTACCTATTTAAGACACCCTCTCCTGTATGTAGTTGCCTGTGCAATATTAGTTCCTAGTCAGTCCTGTCTGTGGAATTATTTTCCCTTGAGCACCCGTTTGGTGGTCGAGCTACATTTTATAATTTATATATGACATTTTTTTGATCAAGCATGGCACCCCATAGGTTAATGTGCCACAGAAACATCAACACAGGTTCACTCCCCACACAACACTACACTAGAAAGTGGGAGGAGCTTAGGTGGCACCTACACTAGTGGGAGGAGCTAAGTTGTTTACCACAGAGCAAGAGTGACAGTTAGGGAGTTGAGTTCAGTTTTAGTTGAGTCTGGAGCAGGAGCAGAGTCAAGTAGAAGTGGAGGTCCTGAGAGGTCTGAGGAGAGGAGACAGAGGAACAGAGGAACATACCCGGGATAAAGAGTTACCCCAAAAACTTGACCCCGGGGAGGCGCTTAAGACGGATACCGGATCCGAGGCTGTGCCTGAGACAGACAGGACAGTAAACACTGGCATAGTGAAGGTCCACCATCTTCACAGCACCATAGCAAAGCAACACGAAGGGGTCAGTGACACAGAGGACTCAAGTTGCCCAGCATATTGGTACCCGTGAGCAGAGACAGGGCCAGCAGTATAACTACAAGCAGCAGCAGGGCCACACACAGCGCTTAAGTAGGAAGCCAAGGACCCGGTCAGGGTGGGAGTAACCTGGTACAGACTCCGTGGACAATATTGTGATATACCATCTGCAAGAAAAGACTTGGAAAACAACAAAAACCGTGAGTGTGTGTGATCCTTATACTGAAGCCGCACTTGCCCTCATATACTGCGATTACCTCTACTCTCATCATCTCTACTGCTACCCCTACTCTCCTGCAGCATCAATAACTATCCTCACAGACTTTAACTACTACTACCACTGCCCCGGGGAACCCAGTTCTGCCCACAGGAACTATTCTATCCCATCATCCCCGGAGGTTCTGCAGCAGCGGCAGCCCCTTTACTGGCCGCATATAGTGGGTGGCGTCACGAGTGACAAATCCCCTGTAAATAGCCCCCCCATTTAATTGTGCGGGCCCGGGACACGGTCCAGACCAGGACCGCCGTGACATCCCCCAGCAGTACCCTGGTCCGGCACCGAGTACCCCGTCCCAGTGGGCTCCACACAAGCTCACACCTGTCTATACAATTAATGGATTCTTTTGGACTGTTCTCTTACAATGAGGAACAAACTAATGAGATTCTATCGTCAGCAAAGGAAACTGACTATTTTTTGAACATCTCTAACCGAGAGATTAAGTCAAGAGACTACGAGAAAGAACTGAAAAAATACTCCTCTGTAGAGCTTCATGCATATACACTGGCCCAATATACAAGGGCCAAATGAATTCCACGAGGCTTACGAGTGGGACTACAACCTATGTTGTTTCACAATAATGAGGAGTTTTGTTAACTGTTTGAGAATATTCTCAATAAATAATTCCTTGATCTCATGGTATTGACCATTAAATTAATTCAAGATGAATTGGTGAAGGTTAAGGAACAGATCGTAAGTATAGAAAACCAACTGTCGAACACTCTTTCCCCAGCTGATCTGATGACTCTCAAATCAAAGGCAGAAAAAAACATTCAAGATTTCACCAACGAGCTCAAAGCCAGGAAACGGACTAAGTTCCTGCGAGATCAGGATGATTATACGAAAAATCAAGTTTACAGATGGTGCTATACAACTCTACCATACCGTCCCTGAAACCGCTATGGGTCCTCCGGCTCTTCGGGTTCCGAAGGAGGACGGGGATGTGGAAAAGAAAAAAAACAGATATTGCGCCACACTGAAACTTAATACGCGGTTTTACTATGTTTGCACTAACCGGTACTGGTTGTGCAACACCCTGCACAACCAGACTGATGGCTTAATGTGGGTCACTGTGGTGACAGGGGCCAATATTCCCTCCTCCTCTGATACTCCGGGCCTGGTGGTCGGCTCCTTAGTTCCTCCGGAGATGGAGGTGGGCTCCTTCACTCCTCCACCCGAAGAGGCAGACTCAATGCACTGGCTTCCGTCCCAGCTCCACACTGTGCATCAGTTGATCATTCAAGGGTGGGTCTTTATGATGTACTGCCAGGTCCTGTGGATCTTAGAGCAGCTCACACACCGCACTCCCAACAAGGGAGAAAGAAATTAGCAGATAGAAAACAAGCGGTGTCAGAGGTTTGGAGCGCTAAAGAAACCACGGATTGATGATTATATTACCAATACTTTATTGCACGAACAGCAGGGGTCCAATATGCCACAACACGTTTCGACGCACAGATGCATCTTTCTCAAGGGGATGTGGAAAAGGTAGTCATGGAAAACCACGCCAGCCTTTTTTCAAGCCCAAACCGGCACCACTGAAACACCCAACAGCACCATCATGAGAAACCACAGACGAAGACGAGGAAGGAGGACTGGACGAAGATCCATATGTGGAGAATCGGATGCAGACCCAGTCTCAGGTGAAGGAAACATTGTTTTCAACATTTCATCCTACCTTCTATCACCGGCCGAGACCAGAGTGCTCCAGAAGGGACTCTCCTTCTGTCCCACCCCCTCTTTCAACACGTTTGAGGTCCAACAGGAACTTAACCGGTTCTATTGAGCATTGAGACTCAAAGTACACTTCAGCAATGTTCCTGGGGAACACAATACAGTTCCTACACCAACCAGTGATGACACCCCACCCAACATGATCACTTTACAGCCCCCGTCACACGGGGGCAACATCGCCGCCGATTACATAGGCGACGTGGGGGCATGGCCTATTGGTGGCAACATCGCCCCTACGTCGCCTCATGTAAAGGGGCGATGTCTGCGGTGCCGGGCGGTCACCCGGTTTCAGATCAGTGCTCTGAAACCAGGCGACCATCATGGAGCGATGTGCACACATCGCCCCATGTAACCGGGCGCCGGCAACCTGTCAGGCGATGGGAGCCATAGACTCCCATTGTCCTGCATAGCCGCTGGGGTTTTCAGACACCCCGGCGGCGATGCCGCCTGACAGCTCACCGGCGCAGGGCTGGAGGTGTCGCCCTGTGTAAACGGGGGACGGCGATGCTGTTGCCGCTGACATCCCCAGTCCCGTAGCCAGGTGTGACGGGGGCTTAAGAGATCTGGGACTAAGGACACCACCAAGTTTTCAACCTCCAAAAACCTCACACCCCGTGGAAACATATATTGGTCTTGTAAATTACTCTGTTAATAATGTATGCAAAGGTATAAACAAAGGTGATTTTCACCTCAAACATAATACCACCTGAGTGGAGACATTGGCATTAAACAACCTTAAAAACAATAAACAAATCATTATAAAACCCGCTGATAAAAGGGGTGCCATTGTCATTCTCAACAAGACTGACTACCTTACAGAAATCCACAGACAATTATGTGACACCAATACGTATGTACCACTTCGTAGTGACCCTCTGATCGAGATTAAGTCAAAAATATCTAACCTGATCACTAAACATGTAACAATGGGCAATATTGATAAGAATCTAGCCGAGTACCTTCAGAATCAACATCCCATAACATCGGTTATTTACATCCTGCCCAAAATTCACAAAAACTTAGAACATCCACCGGGCATACCGATAGTTGCCTCAACTGACTCCATACTCTCTCCGTTATCCATCACATTGGAGAAAATTCTAAGTCCTTTGATTCCTAAGATAAAGTCGTTATTTCATAACACCAATGACTTTCTTAGCCACATCAGTAAGGTATCACCTATACCATCCAGTAGTATATTGTTAACACTGGACGTCAACAGCCTCTACACGAGTATCGATCATCACCTCTGTATCGAGGCTGTTGAATGGTTCCTTAACATACTCGAACCTACTAATCAGTCCAAAATAATTTTCTGCTTAGAAACATTAGAACTGGTACTCACGAACAATTACTTCCTCTTTGAGGACCAGTTCTATCTGCAGAAACGTGGGACCGCGATGGGGGCGAACGTTGCACCCCCTTATGCAAATGTATATATGGTGAAATTTGAGTCAGGCCATATATACAGCAATATACTCTTTCAAACATATGCTATGATGTGGCTAAGATTCATTGATGATGTATTTTGCATCTGGACGGGCACCAGAGAATCCTTTGACAATTTTGTAACTGAGATTAACAACAAAACACTGAATCTGACGTTTACATCTTATACCGACCGGGAGAAGGTGAATTTTCTTGATACAATAATAATAAAAGACTCCAACGGCTCCCTCAGTAGTGACCTATACATCAAACCAACAGACCGTAACAGCCTGTTACATTGGACAAGCTGTCATCCCAAACACATAAAAACCTCATTGCCTAATTCACAACATCACAGGGCACAGCGAAATGACAAGAAAATTAATGGACAGGGGATATCCTGATGAGTTTTGCGTTAACCGCACCAAAGATACACGGAGACCAGAGAAATCTGTTAATGTAAGGGTCAAGTTTGTGAACACCTATCACCCCTTGTCCCCTTTAGTTAAAAAGGCTATCCTTCAGCACTGGCCCCTTCTCGAGATTGCATACCCCAAAATCCAAGAGTACAAAAATCCTCCCTTAATCTGCCACAAAAGGGCCCCGAATCTGAAACAGCTATTAGTACAAGCCGATATGGGACCAGCAACACCCTTACTGAGGCAAAAAACACACAGCACGGCCCGCGGAGGTATATTTCCCTGCTTTGGTTTTGCACAATGCACTAATGTAATGAAGAGGGGACTCATTTACACATCCCAGGTCAGGTAAAAGATTCAATATAAAAGGTTTTTACACGTGTAACTCAACACATGTGGTCTATCTGATTAAGTGCCCTTGCGGTCTCGGGTATGTAGGGGAAACTACCTAGCATATCCACATAAGCAAACACAAGTCGACAATCAGATGTCAGAACACTTTACTGCTGGTTCCAGCTCACTTCATTGCGAAAAAGCATAACGTCAGCCAACTGAAATTCCAAGTGATCGATCATGTACCCATGTTAAGACGGGGGGGTGATCGTGTCCATAAACTAAAAGAGAAAGAGGCATTCTGGATACACCATTTGAACAACCTCTCTCCATTGGGATTTAATAGGGAATTTGAGTTAATTTACTAATTGACTATTCTTTGAAGTGTTGCTGGACTGATGGATAAAAAACTGATCCAATCGAAAAATCTCTAATTGTGAATTTTTGTCCTTTTGTGTAATTTGTTGAATATAAGATATGTACACATATATGTTTGTTGACTCACTTACTAGGTAAATAATTCTTACCAAACTTGTGATATGATCTAATCTGGTATTTTTGTATGTTCCCATTCTAGAGATGACGAATAAAAGGGTGCAAATAATTCTGTGTCACCTATGAAATGGGCACCACCATTATAACTTCACCAGGTCCTCCACAGGATACTGCCACCGGATAGTGGCACTGCTATCAACACAGATCGGCACCTAGATTTCGGCCAACTCACTTCAAGACATCACAATCCTCACACCTAATGATGCTTTACACTAGTGCTGCCATTTAGCCTTATTTCACCATCCCCCTTATACTCAGTTTCCACCATAAGAAATCGCGCTATCCGCGCATGCGCCTGCAAGCATGTCACCCCATAGTATTACATATACCACCGTTAAAATGGCGCCTGCGCATACGCACGGGCGACCGGATGACGCACATAAGGCTAGATGTTGCGCATCTGCCCTCCAACAAGACCTGCCCCTCCGATTGTAAATAAAAAGCGGTAAAACACCGCTGACAACCACTCCTATCCTCTCAACCACCTCCTGGACCAGACACTTGGAAATAAAGGTAATTAGATGACACAAAGACAATAATTGTAAACTAAGTAAGACTGTATTCCTACTTACTGCTGTCCCTAACTTACAGGCAGGAGTCACATACCAAGTAACCCTTGTAGGTATGTACCCTGTCTACCCATTAATACTTCAACTAATACTATATCAATACTAATGAATCTTTATCTATTTCACAGTTCTTGAGGTTAACACCCAGGACTTCACAAAAAAAACTTCCCTCCTCAAACCTTGCAACCTAGGTGGTTGATTAAACAGGTATATATTTTTCTCAATTACTGGCACTATTTCAGGGATACTTATCCACCTGGTTAACAGCTAGCTTCCCGATTACCAAACTTAAAATTTAAAGGATACTGGTGCTCCTGCATCTATTTCTACAATAAATCATATTATCTCCCCTAGGCATAGGCATAAAAGTGATGCCATAAATAATACGTCCTGAACAGACATAGGACCATTAGAAGAAATTGATAGGCCCCCCTTTCTCCCACACACCTGCCCACCTTGATTAGATCACCACCCCATTGATATGAGTCCTTCCAACACATCCACCCACTTGCTCCCATTCACCTGTAAGCTCTTATTGTTATTTTCATGCTCCTAAATGGCTACTTAACAATCTGTATGTTCATTTTCTCACCTCCAACCACGACAGCCCACCAGTCAGGTCTCCCACACACCACACCACATCCATATACCTTCAGTGACACCAATTGCACAAGTTTGTTGCTTAATGTAACACACGATATTTCACGCACAGCACGACACCCACATAGACCACCATATAAAACTGTTCTTTATGTTTGATTTTGGTAAATACTTTTATTAGACCAATCCTGATGAAGACCCATTGTAGGGTCGAAACGTTGATTGTTTGTCTTCACAACTGCAAATAAAAAACCACATCACAAAGATACTTTTCAAGTTTCTCCTTTGTGTGGTGCCAGGGATTGACTTTAATTATCCTGTTCCTGATTACATCCTGTGTTTCAGTTCTCGACCTGCCAGTGTACCTGAATCGGTAGCCCTGCCTGCACCTGAACCTAAACCTGTCCTGTCCGTACTAACCATCCTGTCTGTATCTGAATCAGTACCTTTTCTGTGTGTTCCAGCCATCCTGTCTGAACCAGTGCCATAATTCTCCTCACCTGTGGCTCCAGCTCTATCTTGCCTGTTGTCAGTCCACACTACAGCCAATGGATCTGACTCCATCTTGCTCACTGCTGTTCTGGTAAGCTATTGTGGAAGCGGGACTGCCCTGGAGTGGCTCCTGGTGGCTACTTTCAGCACAAACCTAACCTAACCATCAGAGGCTCTAGAGAAGACCTGGTAGCCACTTAGTCATGCTACTTTACGGTAAGCCTGTGCTCTGTGGTTCAGTAGGTCCGCACCTATATGCAGGTGGTAATGGTCACTGCCGCTCCGGCCTAGGCAGTGCCTAAATATAAAAATGACATAAACGACTATGCTCTTCAATTCATAAGCTCTTCAGTTCATAATACCTATCTAATACATTTTTAATCTAATCAACTGGATAAGACATAACATTACACACACATGATGGATGTGAAAAATTAACAACCCTATACATTTTCATGTCTAGTCGGTTTATTGTTCATCCTGTTAGATATTGTTAATTGATTCTATTTTCTTTCTTAATATTACATTTTGAAAAGGCAGAAAAAAACTACAGTAAATTGAAACAAAATAGTAATTCATAAATGCTCAAAACAAAACATAAAGGCCCTATAACAATCCCTGATCTCCCCTCATTCTGACATTCTTTTCCATTTTGCTCTGCATCACTCCATAAGCTATAAGGCATGTGACATCTTTGCTTGTAAGTCAATTGGGCATTTCTTCAAAGTCTTCTCTGGGGGCATGTTCCTCTCACTCCTTCCTAGACACTGCCAATAACTGCGGTAATTAAGGAAAGAAAGGGTAACTTGCGAAGAGCGCTGGGGGGCACAAATAAGGAAATTACTTATGGGTTAACACGTTTGTTTACCACGACACGTTTCCACAACGGATTGTTGTCTTCCTCAGGTGGATTTACAACAATCCGTTGTGGAAACGCGTTGTGGTAAATAAACGTGTTAACCCATAAGTAATTTCCTTATATGTGCCCTCAGCGCTTTTAGCCAGTAACCCTTTCTTTCCTTAATAGTGCACAACCACCCTTCTGGTGTGTTGTTACTGGAGCTGCAGAGAGGCACTGATAATCCTAGCCAAGTGTCCCTGGACTGATAGGACCTGTGGTGATGTCAGACCCTGTGACCAGTGACTCGTGAGTCACGTGACCATATTCCATCCAATCAGAGCAAGCCAGGAGCTGCTCAAGAAGCTGGCACAAGCTGTGTCAGAGTGGAGCCGGTGCCCGGAGGTCCTTTGAGCCATACACTACACTGAAGTTGTGCGGAGGCACACAACCATCACAGGCGAAAGGCGACCCCTCATTTACCCTCTAATTTGCCCCACTAGACCACCAGGTTCTCCCTATGGGAGCGCTTTTATCTTTTGTGTCTCCTGATCAGCAACAGTTGCAGAGACTTTATAGGGTTGTTAGTGGTGCCAGGTGCCAATGCTAGTGTTCCTAGGGGTCACCATCTCCCCTTTGCCCTTAACATGAGGGATCCCTTTTCCTCCTTGTCGTCCTGCGCTGGATGTCTCCCTACACCCAGCGTGACAAGTAATTTGCAGCCCCTTGGTGGTTAGCTTGAAAGCATATGTCCGAATGTAGGAGACCCTGAGACTGCCAAACAGTGATTAGCAGAGATTTCTCATATTATTCTCCTAAAGCAATAAATGTGAATATTTCTGACATGGAGTGATGAAACACAAAACAGAAAAAAAGTGTCATGAACACAGAATTTTAAGAATTTTTGCAAGGTATTAAATGCAACTTGTTTGTTTTTTTTTTGCATCTGACAGGTCCTTGTTAAAGGTGTTGCCTAAAACTACTTTGACATGCATTGTAAGAATTCTGCAGTGAAAATCCACATAAGAATGAATATGTTGCATAATGATATGGAGGAAATGGAGGAGGACGGCGTAGGACCACCGGCAGGGTGAGTAAGGGGACTGGGAGCTGCACAGGGAAGAGAGCAGACAGTAGGGAACCACGTGATGGGCACCGGTCTCCCTGCTAAGTGGAGACCAGCCGCGCAGTAGTGGTTAGGCAGATGGAGTGCCCTGGGCTGCATGTTGGTTACCGACCTCTCAACCCAGAAGAGGTCAGTCCCGCAGCACGAGGTGTAACAGAGCCCCGCTCCTTACATCTCCACATCCTCCCACCATTCCAGAGCAGATGAGTTGCATTAATATTCTCTTCAGGTTCCCAGGACCTCTCCTCAGGACCAAACCTCTTCCAGTCTACCAGTAAAAGAATCTTGTTGTCCCTTCCTTTCATTGCCAAGTTGTCTTTAACTTCATAGACATCATCAGCACTGACATGAAAAGGCAGCGACCCAGGATCACAAAAGTAAGGACTGAGAACAATAGGCTTCAGGAGGGACACATGGAAGGCATTTTGAATACGCAAGTAGATTGGCAATTCCAGGCTGATCTTGAAGGGACCAGTGTATCGAGGACCCAATTTGAAGGAAGCCTGTAAACGTGAGATAAATGCGCATAGGGTCTTATCCTTTTTACAAAGGGTTATAGCGGTGTATATTAGGAACTGCTCACCTGGCTCAGTTGTATCACCCACAACCGGTACAATCGCCTGTAAGATAGCTTGTAGGATGGCTGCTGCAGGATCGCACCTTCACGATAACTGTGGAAACAGGAATGCTGTAATGGGACAAAATTCCGGAATGACGAAAAGAAGGAGGGTCCAGACGTCTCTTGTTCGCATGCCTTTTCATCCTGACTGCAGCCTGTTTCAAGGAGACCTCGCAAGAAAGCCTTGGCAAGAGACTCAGCCATCAGATTGTCAGAGGTGAGTGTGACAGGAGCTGGAACTCTGGGATGCTGTCCATACACAATGAAGAAATGAGACTTCATAGAGGACTTGCTGACATGGTTATTATAGGAAAAATTCGTTCAGGACAGCAGCGAGGACCAATTACTGTGAT
The DNA here is from genome assembly GCA_033576535.1 of Allobates femoralis. Lineage (NCBI taxonomy): Eukaryota > Metazoa > Chordata > Amphibia > Anura > Aromobatidae > Allobates > Allobates femoralis. Next base: position 362,856,314 of record JARQOC010000002.1, read on the forward strand.
GACTGTTCACAAAATCTCATAAGTTACTTGTGAGGATTTGGTTCACTCATTCCACCTGGTCGTTGGACTGCAGGTGACAAGCAGAAGAGAAGTCTAGAGTGACATCCAGCAATTTGCAGAGTGACCGCCAGAAACGAGAGATGAACTGAACTACTCTATCCCAGGCAAAATGATCAGATAGGCCATGAAGGCAGAGGACATGATGGACGAAGAGGTCTGCCAAAATAGGTGCGGAAGGAAGACCTGTCAGCGGGATGAAGTGACTCATCTTGGAGAACCGATCAACTATGACTCAGATGACCGTACAGTTCAAGAAGACAGGCAGATCAGTGATGAAGTCAATGGCAATGTGTTGCCATGGCGAGACTGGAACTGGGAGAGGACGTAGTCGACTGACAGAAAGTCTCTTAGGAGTCTTGTTGCGGGCACAAGATGGGCAAACAGAGACAAAGTTAGTTACATCCTGGCATAAAGCTGGCCACCAATAATGCCATCCGATAAGATGCATGGACTTCCTCAGGCCAACGTGTCCCACTAACTCAGCGGAATGACCCGATGACAACACTCTCCTCTTATCCATCTCAGCAACTAGGGTCTTCCCAGAGGGAAGTTGAGACCGATTAACCAGAGCAAAAATGAGCATTTTACTGGGCTCAATGTTGTGTTTAGGTTCTTTCTCGTGATTTGCAGAATGGAAGCTCATGGAGAGCGCATCAGCCTTAAAATTCTTTTCAGCAAGACAAAATTGGAGACTGAAATTGAAGTGGGCAAAGAACAAAGACCAGCGGGCCTGATGGGGTTTCAACCTTTGTGCGGACTGGAGATAGGCCAAATTTTTGTGCTCAGTGAAGATAATAACCAGATGGACAGCGCCTTCAAGAAGATATTGCCACTCTTCCAATGTCAGCTTGATGGAGAGCAGTTCACAGTTGCCAATGGAATAAATGGATTCACTAGCAGAGAGGCTTTAGAGAAGACTTCGCAAATTACCTTTTTACCAGAGGCGCTTTTCTGGGTTAACACAACCCCAATTCCAGAAGAAAAAGCTTCTACCTCAAGGAAGAACTGCTTGTTGGCTTCTTGTCTGTGAACAGCAGGAGCCAAAGAGAAGGCTTGTTTGATAGTTTAAAAGGATGCCTTTGCTTCAGAAGCCCAATTCTTGGGGTTGGCTCTTTTGCAAGTTAAAGAGGACCTGTCACCTCCCTGGTGCTATGCTAACGGAATGCAGTACTGAATGCAGAATGTCTGCTGCATTCAGGGAAGGGGTCCCCCATGTCTCTAGCCTCTCTGTAAGTTGTTAAAAATACTTTATAAAGTGTACAGATAAGGAGTCCAGAGGGACTTACTCAGTAATGAGTCATCGTTGTTGCTGGTATCCTCCCCGCCTCCAGCCTTCTCTGTGCCACCTCTTGTTCAGCCTCCTTTATGTGTCTGTCCTCCTCCTTGCCTCCAGCCTTCTGTTGTACCACCTCCAGCCCTCTCTTGTTTAGCCTCCTCTATGTGTCATCGCTGAGCACTGGAGGTGGCACAGAGCAGACTGGAGGCGGGGAGGGCAGACACATAAAGGAGGCTGAACAAGAGGTGTCACAGAGGAGGCTGGAGGCGGGGAGGACACCTGCAACAGCAATGACTCATTACTGAGTAAGTCCCTCCAGACTCCTTAACTGTACACTTTATAAAGTCTTTTTAACAGCTTAGAGTGGGGCTAGAGACATGGGGGACCCCTTCCCTGAATGCAGCAGACATGCTGCATTCAGTGCTGCATTCAGTTAGCATAGCACCAGAGGGGTGTCAGGGGGGTGACAGGTCCTCTTCAAGGCAATAATGGGTCGAACAAGAGCAGAGAAATAAGGAATAAACAAGCAAGATAGTAATTCGCAAATCCATGAAATCGCTGAATAGCCTGGATTTCGACCTTACGTGGCCATTTGAGAGCAGCGGAGACCTTCTTAGGATCCATTTTGAGATTCTAAGTCGGAGATGATATATCCCAGAAAGTGATCTTTGTTCAAAGATGCATGTTTTGAACCTTGCAGAAAGATGTTTCTCCATTATTATTTGAAGGGTGAGTCAAACATTTCTCCTGTGGGTTGGCAAGTCATTTGATAATATCAGGATATCATCCAGGTACACTATGACACAGGATAAGAGAACCTCATGGAAGATGTCGTTAACAAACTCCTGGAACACCGCCGGGGCATTACTAAGACCAAAGGGCCTTACTCGATACTCATAGTGCCATCTCAAGTATTGAATGCAGTCTTCCATTCATCTCCCGAGTGTATTCTGATTAAGTTGTAGGCTTCCCCAAATATTGAGTGTGGTAAAGATTCTAACTCCCTGAAAACGATCAAATAGCTCCGGAATTAGAGGAAGAAGGTATTTGTTCTTCACAGTGATCAGATTTAAACCTTGGTAATCGATACATGGCCTCAAAGAACCATTCTTTTTCTTAATGAAAAAGAATCTGGCACCAGCCGGTGAAGAGGACTTCTGGGTGAAACCCCTGGCTATGTTCTCCTTGATGTACTCAGACATTGACTGAGTCTCTGCAGGTGAAAGAGGATATATTCGACCTTGAGGTGAAGTAGCTCCTGGAATGAGGTCAATCAGACAATCATAAGGTCAATGAGGTGGTAGGATCTCAGCCTCCTTCTTGTCAAAGATGTGAGGGAATGCTCAATAAGCTGCTGGTAACCTACGTAAGGCAGACCGGAATCGAGGAGAATACCTGGGGCATACAGACTTTAGACACATGCCATAACAAGCCTGTCCCCATCTAAAGACATCCCCAGATTGCCAATCAAGAACCGGTTCGTGGGTGTGCCACCATGGGAGACCCAGAAGAAGCGGAGGAGAGAGCAGCACATATAAGGACATCTTCTCCTTATGAAGGGCTCCGATTTTTAGCTCCACCTCTGCAGTAACTCCAAGAATGGTATCCTTCAGGGGTCTTCCATCGACAGAGATGATGATCTAGGGATGCTGAAAAGGAGTCACAGGAACACAGAGATGAAGGACAAGGGCTTATTGAATGAGACTTCCAGTGGATCTTGAATCAAGGTAGGCCACCTCTGATAACTGTGCTCCTCCATAGGATACCTGTATTGAAACAGTTAAAGGAAAGGAAGGAAACTTTCTCACCTAGGAAGGCCTCTATTACCTGGCCTAGGTGGAGGAGTTTTCCAGCCTCCCTGGACAGCAACAAAGAAGATATGTGTCCCTTCCCAGGACTATAAAGGCACAAATTCTTCACAGATCTCTCCTTCTGTTGATGGGTGGCCATTTTGATTTGGTCGACTTCCATGGGTTCCATAGCCGCGGGGAGTGTGTAGCCAGTGGTCAAGGAGCGAGAGGCCTCTGGAAGGAGGGGGCCATACGAGGAAGTCTCTTGTCCTGACTTCTCTCTTTATTTAATTCTTGGAATCTTTGGTCAATATGGATGCCAAGAGCAATAAGTTCATCCATCAAGGTGGGCATCTCCTGTCCAGCTAATTCGTCTTGCTATAGAGACCTCTTCTGAATGCCACGAAAAGGGGCTCATTTGTCCACTGAACCTCAGATACCAAGGTGTTGAACTGAACCACATAGTGGGCCAATGCGGAGATCTCCTTGCTGAAGAGTGAACAAGGCTTGAGTAGCAGAAGCTACCGTTAGGAACGTCTGTAGATTGGAGACAATGGGATCATAACTCTCTAACAGGGGATTTATCCAGGCTAAAGCCTCTCTATCCTGGTGAGAAACAAGGAAGGCCACTCTGGCAGAGTCGGAGGGATACTGTAGTTGGAAAAGCTTGACGTGCAGAAGACACTGGTTCAGGAAGCCTCTGCAGTTGAACCTAGATAGTTTGCAGAGACAAGGAGACAGACCGGGAACCATGACAGGTTCCAGAGCTGCAGGTTGCTGATTAGTGGTGCCTTGCCTTGCAAAGCTGTTAAAAGCTCATCCATTGAAGCAAAGTATTGTAACACACATCCCTGTGTCTCCTGTTGACGGGAGAGTTCTTGCTGGAGACCTGACAGTTCGGTATTCGTCGTGGCAGGGTCTATGGTCTGGAGCGAGCTTAGACGAATATCCATAGTCTACATGATTGTGATGAGCCTTTGTTGTTCATCTCACACTTGGGCAAGTTCTCATTGGGCTGAAAAGGCAGGACCAGCAGGGTCCATGGCCTGAGAAATCTGTAAGCCACATGGAGGTGTGAGAGTAGTAATGTGGACCCACTAGACCACAGAAGTGGTGGCTGACCCGAAGGTAAGAACAGGATAGAGATGCAGGTAGTGTTGTTTCAAAATCTTTAATGTAGGAAGCTCGACATTAGAGGCCAATAGGTACACACAACAGTTTAACAGACAAAGCAAAGCAGGAGTGAGATCCACAGTAACAAGCTAGTAGCAATCTGGTTCAGGCATCAAGGTGCAAGGACTAAGGTGGCAGAACCCTGGCCAAAGGTACTGGCACACTGGATGTAGTTCAACTCTGGACAGACAGGTAAGGGTGTAGCAAGCTCCAGTTCAGATTGGCAGGGACGACGCAGGTGGAGATCATAGCATACAGGTGAGGCAACCTCATGCACATGTAGGGAACTCTAGGTAATACATGGGATGAAGGTAGGAAGGAGATATAAAGGCAAGGCAAAGGTAGGTAGCAGGACAGGGACCTTGGGGAAAATTAACACAACTAAGAATAGACAGCAATGCTCAGGCACCCCCCATAATGGGAGGGTGCCATATATAGATGTAGCAAAGTCAGAAAGGGAAATTAGGAAAAAAGAGCTTCAGGTGTACTAGCCCTTTAAATCTGGGGAGTGGGCGGTGCGCATCTCCTGTGTGGGCTCCCAAAGGCTATGCAGGCAGGATGTGGGCCTCGAGAGCAGAAGGAGATGGAGGGACTGAAGGAGGATGACATGGGACCACCGGCAGGGTGACTAAGGGGACTGGGAAGCTGCACAGTGGAGAGAGCAGACAGCAGGGAACCCCGTGATGGGCACCAATCTCCCTGCTCAGTGGAGATTGGCCCCCCGATAGTGGGTAGACAAATGGAGCACTCTGGGCTGCATGTTGGGCATTGACCTCTCAGCCCAGAAGAGCTCGGTCCCGCAGAACTGGGTGTAACAACAATTTTGACCAGTGTCAATTTATGACGTTGTAACTCTTGAATGCTTCAACTGATCTCTATGATTCCAAGATTGTTTTTCCAGACATATTGGACCTTATGTGAGTCGTAAATTTAGTACCATATTTTTTACATTTATTTGTGAAACAAACGGAATTTTCGTGAAAACTTTGCAATTTTCAACCTTTTAATTTTTATACTGTTATACCAGATTATATCACACAAAACAGTAAATAAATAACATTTCACACATGTCTACTTTATATCAGCACAATTTTGGAAACAACAACCTTTTTGATAGGATGTTAGAAGGGTTCAAAGTTTAGCAGCAAATTCTCATTTTTACATCAAAATTTACAAAACAATTTTTTAAGGACCACATCACATTTAAAGTGACTGAAAGTGACTTTGAAATTTGGAACACATATTTGGCTGAAATAGATTGTGGGCACCATGTTGCATTTCAAGGGCCCCTAAAGTACCTGAACAGCAAAAACCCTCCATAAGTGACCGAATTAGTAAACTAGACCCTTCAAGGATATTATCGAGGGGTATAATGAGCATTTTGAACCCACAAGTACTTCATAGAATTTGATAACAATAGGTCATCATATTGAACATTTCCCCTTTTTATCACCAACTTTTTCACTTTTCCAAGAGGTAAAACCAAAAAGTGGACCACAAAGTTTTTTTTACCCCATTTATTATGAGTGCAGTGATACCCTACATGTAGTCAAAAAGTTTTGCTTGGACAAACAGCAAGACTCAGAACGGATGGAGCAATGTATAAATTTTAAAAAGCAAATTTGGCGCAAATATATTGCGCGCACCATGTTGCATTTCAAGGACCCCTAAAGTACCTAAACAGCAGAGACCCCTCACAGGTGACACCATTTTGGAAACTAGACCTGTCAAAGATTTTTTTTTTATGGGTATGATGAGCATTTTGAACCAACAAGTACTTCACAGAATTTGTTAACATTAGGTCGTAGTAATAAAATATATTTTTTTTTACAAAAGTTTTGTTTTAGCACCAAATTTTTTCACTTTTACAAGAGTTAAAACCAAAAACTGGGCCCAACACTTTGTTATGCTCTTACTTATGAGCACGGCAATACCCTGCATGTTGTCACAGAATTCTGATTGGACAAACGACTGGACTCCAAACTTTGTTGCATACTTTCTTATGAGCGCAGCCATACCCCACATGTAGACCAAAAGTTCTGTTTGGACAATTGGGAGGGCTCGGAACAGAAGAAGCAATATCCTGTTACTGTTGAACGGATCCCAGACATCCATCCAGGCACCAAGCGGCTTCAGGTGAATCCAGTTGAGCATTTCCCCACCCCGTTCTCTCAGTGTGCATAACATCTGTCTGCCTGCATGGCTGTCCGTTGACTGTCTTCTACACCAGAGGTTCCCAACTCCAGTCCTCAAGGCACACCAACAGTGCAGGTTTTCAGGATTTCCTTAGTATTGCACAGGTGATAATTGAATCACCTGCACTGGAGATGATTCCAATTTCTGAGGAAATCCTGAAAACCTGCACTGTTGGTGTGCCTTGAGGACTGGAGTTGGGAACCTCTGTTCTACACTGTTCTGTTGCCGCCAGTGCTGATAGACTACACTCAGCCAGGTATCTACTCCCTGTCCATCATGTCATCTATTCATCTATACTGTATTACCGGTTCAGTCAGGCCTGCCATTGCTGGCCCTAAAGTGCCACAATTCTGTTACCTGTCCCGTTTTAACTCTCTACCTGCTGCTCCTGGTGCAAGCACAGTTCAACCCCCCAGTCACACAAACCCTAGCTCCCCACTGTATTTCATTGTGCTAAACTATACTGCTGCTGATGGGCTTGCCATTGATGATCTACTATGCTTCTCCTGCCACAGTCATTGCACAGCCATGCTAGCTACACATCTACTGGCTGCCCACTGTTTTTCATAGTACTAGACTGTACAACTCATGCTAGGAAAAGTGCATAAACATGAAACAGCTCCCAAAATAGGGCTAATTTTTGCACAGTCTTGTTGACCACAAGTCATAGCTTCTTCACTTTGGAAATAGTACCACTGTTTTATCTCCCTAAAAAAAAAGAAACATTTTCAATCCTAGTTGAAAGAAAAATAGCTTCTTCACAATCAAAATAATAGAAATGTTTTCTCTCTCTAATTATTGCAATACTTTTTGGACTGTTTGTGATCAAGCTATAAAGTTTAAGAAAGTGATAAATTATTGATACCTACCAAACAGGGATAATTTTTGCAACCAAGCTTGTAAAAATACCAATATTTGACATTACTTCCTTAATTGTGATCAGGCGCACCACTAATGTCACAGTATAAATCTTCCTCTTAGGACTAGGGCTACGCAACATCTATATCACCCTGCCTATGACTGACAAAATATCATTTACCCCACAGCCAGACATGAGACTTGTGAGCAACATGACCTGCCATTTGGACAACCTACAAGACAAGAACAACATACACCAAACTCATCCACAACCACAAAAATGTATACACACAAAACAATTTCAAATACAATTTAAGTAAGCCTCTTAGTCACCAATAGAAACAAGTGACAAACAATAAAAGATACAGCTGCAGCCTAGACCACCACCCCAGTGAGAAGAACACAACTCACCCTCCTTAAATATACATGCACATTAAATTCCATATTAAATTCCATAGGCTTCATTTGAAAAATACGGGTTGCTCAAACAAGTCAGCATTATGCTTGCACACAATTTTTGTATTCTGTATATATTTGCCCTTCACACTTAAACTTTCCTTCACTAGTTTTCAATTCACCACATAGTCACATAATTTTATTCATTTGTCTCATTGTATTTTGCCTTTCTAACAGTTTACACTTGTTCCGCTTTCTAAATAGTCTATTGTTTCTATTGTTTCTAGTGATTTCCTTCTTTCTGCCTACAATTCTTTGACTCACTCTTAGCATATGTTAAAACCCTATTATGTAGGTGCTTCCAATCTGTCCCCTGAAAGTGGGTGCTCCATGGAGAAGTTTACTGAACCACCCCCTTTGTGCAGACTTTGCCAGACAACCCATTGGTGGTCCATGTGTTACCCATGTCATGCCAGGTTATGCTGTTTTCCTACAAATGGACAGAAAAAGTTACATTCTGACCTTTTAAGAAAACAGCCAGCAAGTGTATTGTGTCTTAAAATATTGCCTGTATGGGTATAGTGGGCCCAGGATGAGTATATTAAAATTACTTTTTATTATTGTACATAGCAAGTGATATATAAGCTTTTTAATCCCTTAACAGAAAAGCTTGAAAAAGCATTAAAGGGGTTATCCAGGAATAATTGGCTAATTTGGGGCAGCACAGTGGTCAGAGGTTAGTGTGGCACCCTGCCATTAGAGGTAGCCACAGAACTACCTCAAATATGGATGGATTTCCACAGTAGGTACCACATACACCCAACACCTTCCACCCCACACCTGTAGGGGGAGCTTCACTTGCTGCCTTAAGCAAGATCCCCTATAAATACCGGTGCTGGGGACGGAGTTAGTCAGAGTGTGCAGTCGCTAGGACAACTGTGAAGGTGTCCTGGTGTGTCGGAGCTGCGCTAGGCCCGAGTCAGTTGACAGTTAACCAGCCTAGCCAGCCTAGCCAGTGTGAGGGCCTAAGAGTAAGGTCGAAGGCAAGGCGGAAGGAGGGAAGTAATAGTAGACTGGGGGCAGAGGAGCAATATCGGTTCACCCCAGAAAGCAACCCGGGACCAGAGTCCAAGTCTGCAGGAGAGCATCTAGCCCAGCTGAAACACCGGTTCACCGAGGAGACTCCAGTCTCCCGGACACCTGTACAGCAACCAAGAAAGGAGCCAGGCACTGCAGAAGAAGTGATAGCGGTGGTCCACACAGAGGTTTCCCACCACACTACACAGGTGACAGAGACACAGAGGAGGCCAGGCCTAGTTTCACATGGGTCAGAGGCTTCACTAAGGTATAAGCAACAAGGAGGCCTTATACTCACTCACTGTGGAGATCCAGAAGTGTTTCCCGACCACCGGAGTGTGCCCTGGACAGTATCTTTAATACCAGCAGTAAAGGTACAGAAACAACTTCCATTGTGTGTGTCCGTTTCTCCAACACTGGAACAAGTAATGTTAGCCTCAGCACACTTAAATATGACACAGGCAGTCTGAGAAAAATTTATTTTTGTCGTTTTTTTATTGTACAAGCAAGGTTTACAGTCCTATGTTTCGTCACAACATGAGCCTTCCTCAGGGAGTAATTTACTAAATTGGTACATAAACATAAAGAAATGTCACAATTAATTAATGAAGAAAACAAACACAAGTATATTGACAAGTTAAATTCACTGATGTCATTCTACCTGGTGATTAGAAAAAACGGAGTGCGAAAAAAACGGGAAGGAAGTGAGGTGCAAATTGTGATGGTGTACGTGAAGTAATGAGAAAAAATGAGAAGGTAAAAGAGGGAGAGTTGGGAAGAAGAGATAAAGTAGCTGGGAGGAGGAAAGGGAAAAGAGAGAGGCTATGAAGAAAGGACAGCTTGGTACAGAAGGGGATATGAAATGACAAGACAGCTGACTTAAGTGTGCAATTATTACTATACAGTCATGGCCAAAAGTTTTGAGAATGACACCAAAATGATATTTTCACATGATCTGCTGCCCTCTGGTTTTTATTTGTGTTTGTCTGATGTTTATATCACATACAGAAATATAATTGCAATCATATTATGAGTACCAAAAGGTTATATTGACAGTTAGAATGAGTTAATGCAGCAAGTCAATATTTGCAGTGTTGACCCTTCTTCTTCAGGACCTCTGCAATTCTCCCTGGCATGCTCTCAATCAACTTCTGGACCAAATCCAGACTGATAGCAGTCCATTCTTGCATAATCAATGCTTGCATTTTGCCAGAATGTGTTGGTTTTTGTTTGTCCACCCGTCTCTTGATGATTGACCACAAGTTCTCAATGGGATAAAGATCTGATGAGTTTCCAGGCCATGGACCCAAAATCTCTATGTTTTGATCCCTGAGCCATTTAGTTATCACCTTTGCTTTATGGCAAGGTGCTCCATTATGCTGGAAAAGGCATTGTTGGGCGCAAAACTGCTCTTGGACGGTTGGGAGAAGTTGCTCTTGGAGGACATTCTGGTACCATTCTTTATTCATGGCTGTGTTTTTAGGCAAGACTGTGAGTGAGCCAATTCCCTTGGCTGAGAAGCAACCCCACACATGAATGGTTTCAGGATGCTTTACAGTTGGCATGAGACAAGACTGGTGGTAGCGCTCACCTCTTCTTCTCCGAATAAGCTGTTTTCCAGATGTCCCAAACAATCGAAAAGGGGATTCATCAGAGAAAATGACTTTACCCCAGTCCTCAGCAGTCCACTCCCTGTACCTTTTGCAAAATATCAGTCAGTCCCTGATGTTTTTTTCTGGAGACAAGTGGCTTCTTTGCTGCCCTCCTTGAAACCATGCCTTGCTCAAAGAGTCTCACAGTGCGTGCAGAAGCACTCACACCAGCCTGCTGCCATTCCTGAGCAAGCTTGGCACTGCTGGTAGTCTGATCCCGCAGCTGAAACAGTTTTAAGATACGGTCCTGGCGCTTGCTGGTCTTTCTTGGGCACCCTGGAGCCTTTTTGACAACAATGGAAGCTCTCTCCTTGAAGTTCTTGATGATGTGATAGATTGTTGACTGAGGTGCAATCTTTCTAGCTGCGATAATCTTCCCTGTTAGGCCATTTTTGTGCAGTGCAATGATGGCTGTATGTATATCTTTAGAGATAACCATGTTTAACTGAAGAGAAACAATGATACCAAGCACCAGCCTCCTTTTAAAGTGTCCAGTGGTGTCATTCTTACTTAATCATGGCTGATTGATCGCCAGCGCTGTCCTAATCAACACCCACACCTGTGTTAATGATAGATTGTTGACTGAGGTGCAATCTTTCTAGCTGCGATAATCTTCCCTGTTAGGCCATTTTTGTGCAGTGCAATGATGGCTGTATGTATATCTTTAGAGATAACCATGTTTAACTGAAGAGAAACAATGATACCAAGCACCAGCCTCCTTTTAAAGTGTCCAGTGGTGTCATTCTTACTTAATCATGGCTGATTGATCGCCAGCGCTGTCCTAATCAACACCCACACCTGTGTTAATGGAACAATCACTAAAACGGTGTTAGCTGCTCCTTTTAAAGCAGGACTGCAATGATGTTGAAATGTGTTTTGGGGGTTAAAGTTCATTTTCTAGGCAAATATTGACTTAGCAAGTAATTGCTGTTAAGCTGATCACTCTTTATGACATTCTGGAGTATATGCAAATTGCCATTAGAAAAACTGAAGCAGTAGACTTTGTTAAAATTAATATTTGTATAATTCTCAAAACTTTTGGCCATGACTGTAGGTTAGGTGACATATGATAAAATACCTTTATCCGTCAAGGATGCAGTTTGTAAGGAGTTAAGGCCCTGTCTCACATAACAATATCGCTAGAGAGATCATTGTAACTGTGATGTTACAACGATCTCTCCAGCGATGTCGTTATGCGTGACACTCCAGCGATTAGGCCCCTGCTGTGAGGTCGCTGATCGCTGCAAAGTGTTGTGGGTCACTTTTTGATCATTGGTTTCCCGCTGGTCAGCACGCATCACTGCGTGTGACCACGAGAAACCAGCGATCAGTGACCTCACTGGTTGGTAACCATGGAAAACACCGGGTATATAGGCAGCGTGCACTGCCTAGATACCCGGTGTTTACCATGGTTACCAGCATCCTCCCTGATTAGCACTGCCTGTAAGCAGGGAGGACGCCGGCAACTATGATAAACAGCAGGTATCCAGGCAGCGCGCACTGCCTGGATACCTGCTGTTTATCATAGTTACCAGCGTCCTCCGTGCTTACAGGCAGCGCTAAGCAGGGAGAACGTTGGTAACTATGATAAACAGTTGGTACCCGCTGTTTATCATAGTTACAGCTCCCATGGCCCTGATAGCTGGGGAGATCTGCCTGTTTGACAGCTCCCCAGCGATCAGGTAATGACACTCCAGTGATCCCAGCAGGTTGTTATCGCTGTCGGGATCGCTGGAGCGGTTGTTATGTGAGACAGGGCCTTTACAGTGGTATAAGGAATCAAGCGACACCTAAGTGGGATCATATGAAAGAGGGGGGGGAGGGGTTTTGGTTACTCTGAAGATTAAGTGAACACTAGAGAAACAGGAGTTAAATACATCCAATATGATCTAGAAAAAAAGTGTTCGTAACTCTGAAGCCCTAGTGGCCTATGTTGCAGTGGGTAAATCTTTTATCCAATGTTATGTGTAACAAACATGTAGAACCTTATGATATAAAATGCAGAACAGAATTATCAGTATGCTGTGCACTTCGTTATGATGGGGCAATCTCTTATAGATGGAAATCTGCATTTTTAAGGAAGAATGCATGAATTGATGGAGATATATTTATGGGGATACAAAACATTACCTGGGTGCTGCGAGGCAAATGAGCCTCTGAGGCAGAGAATTGGGTTTAGGTTGCTTGGGAAAACTACTGAAGAGAGAGACATGGAATAAATTGGAGTAAAGGTAGAGAGATATTAGGATTAGGGAAAGTTTAAAGGAGTCACATACCCATTAGTCAATGCTGGCATATAACTCCCGCCCTGCGGAGAAAATAAGTAGCAGGCAATGAGAAATCGGATGAGAAGGACAGAGCGGTGGGTCTGGGAAGGCAGCGTTACCTTGCGTCCTGTGTCTGGTGGGTAGGAGGCCTGGAGTGAATATGGCAAAGTGCGGCGGCGTTTTAAGCTGGCCGGCACTTCCTGGTTGGGCGGGGAGCAAAAACGTCCCAATCAGACTGCGCATGCGCGGGCGCCATCTTGGATGGGGAAAAAATGTCCAATCAGGTGAACTGCACATGGGTGAAGAAAAAGTTGTGAAAAAGACCTTCTAGGATGTGCTGGAGGCTGGAATAGTGGCAAACTGGTCGCTTATATAGTTGGAGGAGCTGTGCCTATATGTGGGTGCACAGTGCTGGAGATACTTGTTTATGAGGAAAGTGCCCATCAGATTCATCATGGATGACTTTGACCTGCCTAGAGGATGAGAAAGAGCAGTTAGAGAAGGCATTGCACACATTATAAGTATATCAAGGGCATTACTTTACATGTATCATCAGATAAACAATCTCAATAGGATCCCTACTATTTAACTAGGAATTACAAAGTAGCAAGTATATTGACGCCCTCTGTTATACGAACAAGACTCAGTAATGCATTTCAGATTCACGATTTAAACCATGTGGAAACAGGGTATTGAGATGGTAAATCTAATAGGCTTCCCTTTCTTTCAACATACAATTGTGGTCAAAAGTATTAAACACCCCTGCAATTCTGTCAGATAATACTCAGTTTCTTCCTGAAAATGATTGCAATCACAAATTCTTTGGTATTATTATCTTCATTTAATTTGTCTTCAATGACAAAACACAAAAGAGAATTGTCCTAAAGCCAAATTGGATCTAATTCCACACCAAACATAAAAAAGAGGGTGGACAAAAGTATTGACACTGTTAAGGGTATGTCACACGCGTCGATATCGCTGTCAATGTCGCTCGTACGTCACAGATTTTCAGTCGCTCGAGCGACGTAAAAGTGACGCAGGTGCGACATTGAAGCATGTGACCAAGCGATGCAACCAGCGATATGTCGCTGATCGCCGATCGCAGGTTTCACTGCCAGATGTAAAACCTGTCGCTCATCGCTCAGTAGACCTTGTGCATTGCTGCGTGTGACACTAAACTCAGCGACGTATTTTCTATTTTGACATCGTACAAGTGACTAAATAAAATCGCTCGCAAGATGGCGACATCACCGCATCACTGGGTCATATTGACGCGTGTGACATCTTACCTGCGATAATTCCACATCGCTCAGGCGATTAATAATTTGTGACGCATGAGCGATATCGCAGGCGACATTGACACGTGTGACAGGCCCTTTAGAAAAACCATTTGACGCGTCTCTAATTTGTGAAATTAACAGCACCTGTAATTTACCTATGGCACCTAAGAGGTGTTGGCAATAACTAAATCATACTTGCAGCCAGTTGACATGGATTAAAGTTGACTCATCCTCTGTCCTGCGTCCTTGTGTGTACCGCATTGAGCATGGAGAAAAGAAAGAAGACCAAAGAACTGTCTGAGGACTTGAGAAACCAAATTGTGAGGAAGCATGAGCAATCTCAAGGCTACAAGTCCATCTCCAAAGACCTGAATGCTCCTGTGTCTACCGTGCGCAATGTCATCAAGAAGTTTAAAGCCCATGGCACTGTGGCTAACCTCCCTAGAGGTGGACGGAAAAGAAAAATTGACAAGAGATTTCAACGCAAGATTGTGCGGATGGTGGATAAAGAACCTCGACTAACATCCAAACAAGTTCAAGCTACCCTGCAGTCCGAGGGTACAACAGTGTCAACCTGTACTATCTCTCGGCATCTGAATGAAAAGGGACTGTATGGTAGGATACCCAGGAAGACCCCACTTCTTACCCCGAGACATAAAAAAGCCAGGCTGGAGTTTGCCAAAACTTACCTGAGAAAGCCTAAAACATTTTGGAAGAATGTTCTCTGGTCAGATGAGACAAAAGTAGAGCTTTTTGGGCAAAGGCATCAACATAGAGTTTACAGGAGAAAAAAGAGGCATTCAAAGAAAAGAACACAGTCCCTACAGTCAAACATGACGGAGGTTCCCTGATGTTTTGGGGTTGCTTTGCTGCCTCTGGCACTGGACTGCTTGACCGTGTGCATGGCATTATGAAGTCTGAAGACTACCAACAAATTTTGCAGCATAATGTAGGGCCCAGTGTGAGAAAGCTGGGTCTCCCTCAGAGGTCATGGGACTTCCAGCAGGACAATGACCCAAAACACACTTCAAAAAGCACTAGAAAATGGTTTGAGAGAAAGCACTGGAGACTTCTAAGGTGTCCAGCAATGAGTCCAGACCTGAATCCCATAGAACACATGTGGAGAGATCTAAAAATGGCAGTTTGGAGAAGACACTCTTCAAATATCAGGGACCTGGAGCAGTTTGCCAAAGAAGAATGGTCTACAATGCCAGCAGAGCATTGTAAGAAACTCATTGATGGTTACCGGAAGCAGTTGATCGCAGTTATTTTGGCTAAAGGTTGTGCAACCAAGTATTAGGCTGAGGGTGCCAATACTTTTGTCTGGCCCATTTTTGGAGTTTTGTGTGAAATGATCAATGTTTTGCTTTTTGCTTCATTCTCTTTTGTGTTTTTTCAATGAAGACAAATTAAATGAAGATAATAATACCAAAGAATTTGTGATTGCAATCATTTTCAGGAAGAAACTGAGTATTATCTGACAGAATTGCAGGGGTGTCAATACTTTTAGCCACAACTGTATGTATCCTATTACCCCCTCTCCTTGGTGCTGGTACATGGTCAATGACCTGAAATTTGAGTTGACTGATTGAGTGGCGCTGTTCTATAAAATGGGCAGGAATTGGCAGGAGCATGTTCTTACACCTGATGGTGGATTTGTGCTTGGAGATGCGGTCCCGGGCATGCTGGGTGGTCTCCCCAACATATCCGAGACCGCACAGACATTTGATGAAATAGATAACAAAGCTCGAGTTGCACGTGAAGAAACCATTAATGTTGAAACATTTACCCGTACTGGGGTGGGTAAATTAATCACCTTTACTTACATTTGTACATTGTGCGCAACCTAAACATGGAAATATACCCTTGCGTGGTGTACTTAATGTCTTCTGTTTCGGTGTTCTGATGTTAGACCCAATGTTGGCCCTGACAAAGGTGTTCCTAAGGTTTTGTGCTCTTTTGTGACAGATGAGCGGTGGATTTTTAAAGTCACTGATAACTGGTTATGCCTTCTCAAGGAGTGGCCAATGTTCAAGGACAGCTTTCTTTATTAAAGGTGAGAAGGGGTGGTATGTGTTGACAAACTTCACTCTGTTGATATTGCGATTCCCTTGTCACATCAGGCCAAAGTATCTACAATCAGCCTCTGGGTATCCCCTCAATTGAAACTTAGCAGTCATCTCATCGTGTATTTCTGACCTTTTTTTGGGGTTTGAAACAATGTGTTCAACCCTATAGTGTTGTGATTTGGGTAGGGCTTTTTTTTACGTGTTTGGGGTGGCAACTGGTCCAGTGCAAAAGACTATTTCAGTCGGTTGGTTTTACATATAGGTCACTGGTCAGGTTGCCATCGTCTGTCTTGAAAATAAGTGTATCCAAGAAGTTGATGTGTTGGTTGTCATAATGTAAGGCGAAACGGAGATTATGTGTTTTCCCATTTATTTCGTCAATAAAAGTGGTTAAAGAGTTAATGTCACCGGTCCAAAAATGTCATCTCTATATTGGAGCCACGTACGAGCATGCAACTTAAAGTAGGGGTTAGTATAAATATGGTCAGCTTCAAACTTTCCCATATAAATGTTAGCGTACGGAGGGGCCATGTTGGCCTACATCGCGGTCCCACGTACTTGTAGAAAAAAATTGATCCTCAAATAAGAAATAGTTGTTTTTGAGGACTAGTTTTACAATGTCCAGACCAAATATTTTTTGTGGTTTGGTAAAGGTAGTCTGTTGTTCTAGGAACCAATCAACAGCCTCTACATCAAGGTCGTGATCAATTCTTGTGTAAAGGCTGTTTACGTCCAAAGTAACCAATAAACTGGTAGTTGGTATGTCACATAGGCTGTGTACATGGCTCAGGAAGTTAGAGGTGTCTTTAAGAAACAATTTGATAGTTGGAATAAGTGGAGTAAGGATCTTCTCGGGTGTTATTAAGAGGGGTGAGATAATTGAGTCCGTGGAAGCCACGATTGGCCGTCCTGGAGGTTTCTCTAAATTTTTATGTATCTTTGGAAGAATATATATAACTGGTGTGATGGGATCTTGTTCATGTAGATAGTCAACTAGCTTACTGTCAATTTTACCCTGATGTAGATGGAACTGTATCAAGGTGTCTATTTTCTTCCTGATGTCTGAGATAGGATTAGTGGGGATAGGTTTGTATGTCGCTTTGTCAGTTAATTGTCTGTAAATTTCCGATGTATAGTATGACTTGTCAAGAACCTTGATAGAACCCCCTTTGTGGGATGGTTTGATGATTATTTTATCATTGTTTTTAAGGCTTTTAAGTGCCATAGATTCTTCTCTATTTAAGTTGTGCCTAAGGTGGTAATTGCCATTTTTATGTCATGTACATACTTATCAACGGAATCAGAGACAAGTGAAATATGGCGCCATATTTGATGATCTTTGCGTTCTTCACCAGACTCATCTTTTTCTTCACAAGTGTGTTGAAAGGCAAAGTAGGAACGTCATGTAGTGGGCAGACGTCCTGGAAAGGCTGACCAATGGTAACGCAGTTGTGTTGGCCAATCGGAGGGGTAGGGGCGCAGTGAGAAACACTCTGGCAAGCCTGTCTCCTCGGCGTACTCACACTCTCCGGCCACATCACTGATGAGGTGGTGGCGTGCGACGCGGCGATGTGTAAAAAGGGAAATTACTTCCAGTCTGCGCCAGACGATTTCCGGAACGCAGGATTTCCGGAGATCGCCCGCCAAATCGCTACATGTGACAGCTTCACGGCGATGTGAAAACAAGTGGCCACGATGTGCGCGCTCACGTCAAATCACCAGCAATATGGAAGTCAAATCGCCAGCGATATGGAAGCCATATCGCTGCTTGTGACGGTACCTTAAATGACTGCAGGTTGATGAACCATAACAGTGTGCAATGTGAACAGTAAAGGTACCATCACACGCAGCGATATGGCTTCCATATCACCGGCAATTTGACTTGAGCGCTCACATTTCAGGAACTTTTTTGCACATCGCCGTCGCCCTGCCACACATAGAGATCTCGCCTGTGTTCTACAGCGATCCTGCTTTCTGGAAATCGCCTGCAGAAGACCAGAAGCAAATTCCCTGTTCCCCATCGCTGCGTCACACGCCACCATCTCATCAACGATGTGGGCGTAGAGTGTGAGTACGGCAAGGAGACAGGCATGCCAGAGTGTTTTTCACCACTCCCCTACCACTCCGATTGGCCGACACAACTGCGTTACCACCAAGCCACCAATCACCGCAGACGGAGCGCGGAAAACAGCACGCACAGGCACGCCTACGGGATTGATTCCAGAATGTCTGAGCTCGCTTTCTACATCGCTATCGCCCTGTCACACGCCACGAAGCAATGAGATCGCCTGGTGGATATTGCCTGATTTCTCTGCAGAGCAGGGCGATCAGACGACGCGCCACCAGCGATTTATTGCCGTACAATCGCCCTGTCTCACGCCACTACGCACAGGCTATGTCGCTTCCACATCACTGAAATACACTAATTTACCGCTATATGGAAGCCATATCGCTGTGTGTGACGGTACCTTAACAGCATTTCTCTCTTTTCGTAACACAAGGGAGTGGTCATGTGACCACAAGTGTCTGGTTTACATACTTGCACAATTCACACTTTCACTGTTCTCATAGAGTGAAAGCAGAAATTTTTCTTAAATCCAGAAAATCCTTTTATGGAGAGTAGTCTTGTTGGCAATGCTGCGTAAGGAAAGGTATGTAAGCAAATACTGTGACCCAATAAAAGATATCTCACTTGTGCCACCTATTGGAGATAGCTGCCCTGTAATTTAAGGTTGGTTAAGTCAGTTTCACAAATCTTTGAAACACAGAAAATTCTGACATCTTTCTTTCTGGGAAAGAGCAAATTTGCAAACAAATAATATTTCAGATAGCTTACCATTTTATGTCTACAGCTCTTATGCTGACCTATGTATGTCTATGAAAACAGACCACAAATAAAAACACTCTTTCAACAACTATTCTTTATTTTTAGGCTACACTCACACATTCATGTTAGTGTTACCATCCAGAGAGAAATGGAGCAATTTTTTTTTTCTCAGGTGTCATCTGGGCTGCTTATATTTTCTCTCTGGTCCCCTGCTGGCAAAATCAACCAGCACCTTAGCGGGATCTCCGTTATTAGTGCTACAGTGCCCGGGGGTGAACCTAGCCTGTGTGCTGCCTGAGGCGAACTGCAAAACAGTGCCCCCCCACTAGTAAATTTTTAAAATATTTAGAAATAAATCTGATTTATACAGATTTATATCTATCATGTTAAAATTAGTATAATAGTGGATTTTTTAATTTAGAGAAATAGAAAATTAGATGTCTAAACATAAGGATGTCAGTGCGATTACACACACATACAATAATCACACAGGAGAATCCAGAACAAGGATTATGGCAATGGCAGGCTTGGCACAAGCATACAGACACACAATGATGGCTGGCAGAACTGTGATCCTGTAGACCAGAGGTCCCCACCCCGGGCCACAGACCGGGACCGGGCCATGGGGGTCTCTGTGCCGAGCCGCGGCTCAGAACAGTGGATGCTGGCCACCGTGATGTTACCGTGCGCCACACCTGCAGTATTACAGCACCACTCTGCTCTCTTCCTGTGATTGGAGCAGTCGGCCAATTACAATGCAACAGCCAGGCCATGATTGGCCAGTGGCTGCTGCGCTGTGATTGGCCAGGTTGCTGTGCTGTGATTGGCCTGGCTGCTGCACTGTGATTTGCCGATGGCTCCGCATGTTCATCTACGCACGCAGTTGAGGAAGAGAGCAGAGTGGCGCAATAATGGTGCAGGACCAGTGAGAAAAGGGTGTATGTGTGTGTGTGTGGGCTGCATGGGGATGATGGGGGATGCAAAAGAATGATGATGGGGCTGCAAGTGGAGGATGATGGGGCTGCAAAAGGATGATGTGGTTTGCAAAAGGATGATGTGGGCTGCATGAGGATGATGGGGGCTGCAAGAGGAGGATGATGAGGGCCGCAAGAAGAGGATGATGGGGGCTGCAAAAGGATGATGGGGCTGAAAAAAGATGATGAGGCTGCAAGAGGAGGATGATGGGGGCTGAAAAAAGATGATGAGGCTGCAAGAGGAGATGATGGGGGCTGCAAAAGGATGATGAGGGCTGCATGGAAATGATGGGGGCTGCAAGAAGAGAATGATTGGGGCTGCAAAAGGATGGTGATGGGGATACGGTTTTGAGGGCTGCATGGAGAGAATGGGGGCTGCAAGAGGATTATGGGACTGCATGGAGAGAATGAGGCTGCAAGAGGATGATGGGGGATGCATAGGGATGATGGGGGATGCATGGGGATGATGGGGGCTGCAATAGAAGGATTATTGAGGTTGCAAAAGAATGATGATGGGGGCTGCAAGAGGAGGATGATGGGGGCTGCAAGGGGATTATGACGGGGGATACAGTACTGGGGCAGCAAAAGGATGATGTGGATATTATGGGCTGCAAGGGGATGATGGGGATATTGTGTACTGCAAGAGGATGCTGGGGCTGCATGGGGATTATGGAAGCTGCAATAGGAGGAGGATAAAGGCTACAAAAGGATAATGGGGGCTGCAAGAAGAGGATGAGGGGGCTGCAAAAGGATAATGGGGGCTGAAAGTGGATTATGATAGGGGATACAGTATTGGGGGCTGCAAGGGGATGATGTGGATATTATGGGCTGCAAGGGGATGATGGGGATATTGTGCACTGCAAGAGAATCATAGGGGTTGTAAGGGGCTGATGGGGGCTGCAAGGGAATGATGGGGATACCATATTGGGGGCTTCAATGCGATGGAAAAATAAGACATCCCCTGAAAATAAGACGTAGCGCATCTTTCGGTTAAACAGGTTACTAAACTCCCATCTTTCTCCATAGCCTCGGCCCATATGACCAAAGCCCTGCCCCTATGCCACTCCACCATTCCGGGCCACGGAAAAATGGTCTTGCATGAAGCTGGTCCCCGGTGCAAAAAAGGTTGGGGACCACTGCTGTAGACAGACATAGTCCTGCATCCTTATAGCATACACACAGGAGACAGCATTAATTGCCAACCTATTATCTGTGGCACACACCTACAAAACTCTGGGCAGCTCCAATGTGGTCGCTGCCTTGCACTACCTAGACAGACATGTCCATAATGCAGCACCGTACACACACCATATGCAATGACCTGTAGTCTGAGCATCTAAAAGCCGCCACTGGATTAAGCTGGTAAAATGGTGCATCTTCCCCAACAGACCTCCTCCTGAAACACTTAGCCAATCACAAGAACCGCACACGGGTCTGTCCAGAGCTAATAGCAGGGGCCTTCCGACTGGGTTGAGCAAGGGATGTTGGAGTAGGAAGGGGGAAGAGCCCCGCTGACCAACCACTGCTCAAGAGAAACATGGCTGGAATGCCTGTATGATCCGAGGGGCGGCATTAGACGTGGTGTGTAAGCTATGGCCAATCAGTCATATCAGGCGTATATGAAAGGGATAGTGGAAAAGCGCATCTTGTACCAGGCGCATACATAGAAATTATGGGGCCCGATAGGGAAAGTTCTAATTCCTCCCCCCACAATGGCAAAAAACATAATATTTGGCTGAGTCACATACAGTGGCGTAACTACCGGCATAGCAGACGTAGCGGTCGCTTTGGGACCCGGCGCTTGTGGGGGGCCCGGACCCAGCGCCGCTACGCTGCTATACCGGCAGCTGCAATACCTGTTGTTGTGTGGCCGTCAGGTGTGGGGGTGGGGGCCCGGCGGGGGGTGCCCGCACCCGACGGGGCCCCCCGGCGAGGTGGATGCCGCATGCCATGGGCGTACCCAGCGTGAGGCTGCCCCCCGGGTGAGCCCACCTGGCACCTACTACTGTACCACTGTGACAGTGTGACTGAGTCACTCTGTGACATGACAGCGTCAGCGCCAGCGGCACAGCGCCGCCCGTGTGTGACATGGGGCGGCGGGGCGGCAGGCCGGCAGCTGCAGCAGCCCCCAGCAGCAAGCAGGGCGCAGGGTGGATCAGTGATCACTCTGTGATATGACAGCGTCAGCGCACAGCGCCGCCCGTGTGTGACATGGGGCAGCAGCTGCAGCAGCCCCCAGCAGGCAGGGCGCCGGGTGGATCAGTGATCACATCGCCGGGCACCCTCAGCATCAGCAGCCTCAGACAGTGTCTGCCGACTGCAGATCAGCTCAGCAGGCACTGTCTGGCAGGCCTGCAGGGGGACTCAGAACAGTGATGTGTGTTGTGTGACATCACCACTGCACTGAGAGTGCTGAGTCCCAGGCTGGAGTGGGGTCTGTCTGGGGAGTGGGGACACTGCTGGCCTGGTGGTGAGGAGGGAGGCTGGAGCCAAGAGCTCTGAAGGCGAGCTACAAGTGAAGAGACAAGAAGACATCACAAGAAGAGGACAACTGACTGTTAAAAAATAGATCAAGTATGTAAAAAAAAGTGATGTGGGGGGTTGGGGTGATGGGAGCCCAGAGGGTTGTATATGGGAGCCTTATGTGGTGGCTGCGTGCTGTATATGAGATGACATGTACTCCCATCTCATATACAGCCCTGGCCCCTGCCCCCCATAGGCTCCCATATCATATACAGCATCCCTATAGGGCTCCTATATCATTCATATATATGACCCCTAAAGGGCTCCCATTATTGGAGCCCTATGGGGGGGCTGTATATGACATGGGAGCCCTATGGGGCTATATGTGATATGGGAGCCCTATGGGGCATTAGGGGGGTTGTATATGATACGGGACTCCCATATCATATACAGCCCCCCCATAAGGCTGCCATATCGTATACAGCCCACCACATAGGGCTCCCCGTATCATATAGAACCCCCCATAGGGCTCTCATGATGGGAGCCCTATGGAAGGGCTGTATATGATACAGGAGGGGGCTGAATATGATTGGGTGCCCTATGGTGGTGTTATATATGATATGGGAGCCCTATAAGGGGGCTGTATATCATATGGGAGCTCTATGGGGGGCTGTATATGAGATGGGAGCCCTATGGGACATTGGGGGGGGGGGCTGTATATGAGAGATGGAACTTCCATCTCATATACAGCCCCCCATAGGGCACCCATCTCATATACAGCCCCCGGCCCCCATAGGGCTCCCCAGTGGCGTAACAAGTCTGATGGGCACAGGTGCGTAATTTAGGCCCCCCACCTTCCACGTGCACGTTGGTCAGATGTATGGGCCCCGTGTAACATTCTAAATCCTATACTCACAAATTGACCCCTCTCCCCCTTCATTATGTATTAATGTCCCTTATCCTGCTGTATATGGTCCTCCTCCTGGAATATGGCCTTTTATCGTGGTATATATGTCTCCCATCATGGTATATATGGTCCTCCTCCTCTGCCACCATAGTCCTCCAATTATTATAATGCATCCCCACATTCCTCCATACATTACAATGTATTCCCATAGTCCTCTATGTATTATAATGCACCCCATAGTTCCCCATTCATAAGGTACCCCCATAGTCATCCAATTATCATAATGCAACCCCGCTATCCTCTATATAGTATAATGTAGCCTCATATGCCTCCATACATTATAATGCACCTCCATACAGTATAATGCACTCCTATAGTTCTCCATATAGTATAATTCACCCCCATAATTCTCCATATAGTATAATTCACCCATAGTCCTCTATACAGTATAATGCACCATCAATAGTCCTCCATATAGTATAATGCACCCCCATAGTTCTCCATATAGCCCTCCATACAGTATAATGCACCCTCACAGTCCTGTGTTTAGCATAGTACAGCCTTCCATATAGCACAGTACAGCCTTATAATTCTCCATACAGTATAATGCAGCCACGGTGAGCCACCCCCTTCCCCCCCCCCCATACTCCTCTGGCCAGCGTGTACTCCTTAAAAAAAAATCTGTACTTACATCTCCTGGTTCCACCGCAGCTTCCCAAAATTGAAGATACAGGAGGAGGTGGTGACGCCGAGCGTTGCACAGTGGAACGCATAAAAGCAGGAAGTGACACCTAGTCCACACTAGGAGAAGGTAGTGCTTCCTGCTTTTTATGCGTTCCACTGTGCAATGCATGGCATCACCCCTCTGTGGTAAGAGGAAGCGCAGGGGGGCGGCAGTGGATAGCAGGAGGCTCAGTGAAACACACGGGACCCTTAGCGGCCCATGTGCTGCTGCGCAGTGATGGTACGAGAAGCGGGCGCAACCTGAACGACCATGGCTTGCCCCCCCAGTTTTGATCCTGGGTACACCCATGCAGCATGCCGCTCCTATTCAAAGTGGCCGCAGGCGCCGGCCGTACACAGAGATCAAAGGGGCTGCTGCCGCCAGACTGTAGCCTGCTGCCTGCCTGACATTGTGTGTTCTCTGCGCAGTCTGCGGAGTTGATCTCCGCCCCCTTGCCGGCCTGTGACCTCCGAGTGAGTCCTTACTAACTTACTGACCGGTCACAGCAGACAAGCAGGAAGGAGCTGCTGCTGCACTGAGCCCGGAGCGAGGGTGAGAGGCGCCGCTAATAACGCTATTTATTGACAGTGAGCAGCGGCAGCATGGGGAGGCCTTACTGTGGGGGGGGCCTGTATACCCTGTGTGTGCTGCTGGGACTCTGGGAGCTGTATACCCTGTGTGTGCTGGGACTCTGGGAGCTGTATACCCTGTGTGTGCTGGGACTCTGGGAGCTGTATACCCTGTGTGTGCTGGGACTCTGGGAGCTGCATACCCTGTGCTGGGAGCTGTATACCCTGTGCTGGGAGCTGTATACCCTGTGCTGGGAGCTGTATACCCTGTGCTGGGGGCTGTATACCCTGTGCTGGGGGCTGTATACCCTGTGCTGGGGGCTGTATACCCTGTGCTGGGAGCTGTATACCCTGTTCTGGGAGCTGTATATCCTGTGCTGGGCTGTGCTGGGGGCTGTATACCCTGTGCTGGGGGCTGTATACCCTGTGCTGGGGGCTGTATACCCTGTGCTGGGGGCTGTATACCCTGTGCTGGGAGCTGTATACCCTGTGCTGGGAGCTGTATACCCTGTTCTGAGAGCTGTATATCCTGTGCTGGGCTGTGCTGGGGGCTGTATACCCTGTGCTGGGGGCTGTATACCCTGTTCTGGGAGCTGTATACCCTGTGCTGGGAGCTGTATACCGGGTGCTGGGAGCTGTATACCCTGTGCTGGGAGCTGTATACCCTGTGCTGGGAGCTGTATACCCTGTGCCGGGAGCTGTATACCCTGTGGTGGGAGCTGTATACACTGTGCTGGAGTCCACCCTCGGCTTATATGCGAGTCTATAAGTTTTCCCAGTTTTTGGGGGCAAAAGTAGGGGGGGTCGGCTTATTCACGGGTCAGCTTATACACGAGTATATACGGTAAACTGGGTGGCGTCAGACTGTTAACACCGATTCGGTAAGGGGGTGTGTCTTGAAGGGGGCGTGTCATTGGGGGGCGTGTCTTGGAGGGGGCCCCGTTCAAAAGTTTGCTATAGGGCCCTGCCAGTTCTAGTTACGCCCCTGGTCACATAGGCACATATCTCACAACTTTGCAGCCCTTACAAAGTAATTTTCCTCCTGTTGAAACCCTTAGATTCCTCTTTCATTGCTAACATAAAGTATGATGCTATCAAAGGTACCCCAGAAACACTGTATGTTCCCCTCACAATGAGTTCCTCCACATGTACAGTATAATGACCCTACTGCATCCCCTCAAGTACCCCAGCACAGTATGATCCCCAACTGTGACCCCCACACATCCCTCCATGTAGTATAGTGAGCTGACATAAAGTATAATGTCCCCGACATCTCTTCACACTGTACAATGGTCCCTTACACAGCCCTCAAATTGCCCTCCATAAATTATAAAGGCTCCCTCATAACCCTCCAAGTATTATCATGCCCCCCCAAAGGGCTCTCCAAATATTATAATGGCTTTCATATAGTCCTCCATATATTACAATGCGTCATCTAGAGTCCTCCATATAGTATATAACGCAACCTATATTACTCCATATAGTATGTTGCACCCCCAGTTCTCCACATAGTATATTGAACTCCATAGTCTGCAATATAGTATAGTGCATCCCTATAGTCCTCATTATAGCATAATGCACCCCCAGTTCTCCATATAGTGTATTGCACTACCATAGTCCTCCAAATAGTATATTGCACCCCCATAGTCCTCCATATAGTATAATGCACCACAAATTCCACCATATAGTACACTGAACCTCCAAAGTCCTTCATATAGTGTAATGCAATGCTATAGTCCTCCACATAGTATACTGCACCCACATAGCCCTTCATATAATATAATGCACCCCCATACTTCTCCATATAGTATAATGCACCCCCATAGACCTCCATATAGTATATTGCACCAATATAATCCTCAATATAGTATACTGATCCCCCATAGTCATACATATGGCATAATGCACCCCCATACTCCTCCATATAATATAATGTGCCCCCATAGTCCTCCATATAGTATATTTAACTCCCAAAGTCCTCCATACAGTATAATGCACCCGCAAAGTCCTTTATGTAGTATATTGCACGCTCA